>QXEO01000621.1:73917-315898 GCA_007115705.1 Dactylis glomerata
GAGGTACCAGCAAGGACTACGCCGCTACCATAGCCGCCATGTTCGGGCCAGGACTCTGGAGGTCGGCGATCTGGTGCTGAGGAGGATACTCTCTCACGAGGGCCTGCACAAGCTGTCTCCAATGTGGGAGGGCCCCTTCAATGTGACGCACATCGCCAGGTCGGGCTCGGCGCGGCTGGAAACCACAGAAGGCGTGCCGGTGGGGAACCCGTGGAACATAGCTCATCTGTGAAAGTTCTACCCGTAGGTTCCTCACGAGGAGATAAGACCATTGTCACGGCACTTTGTATCAGCTCAAACTGCTCTTCAGCACTGATATTAAGTTAAAGCGCATTATAGCGCCTCTGCTTCGGTATGATATTAAAATGGCATGAAGTCCATTTATTTTCTGCTGTACTCCACGCGGAAGGGGGCTAGGCATGGTGTCTATGCTGGGGCCTTCGCCCGAAAAACAGCAAGCCCGAAAAACCCGAAGGGACTGAGCTCTGATCAGGGGCGACGGCCCCGTTATCGATCACCTCCATGTGCCCGTGGTGCTTAGTTCCTCGCGAAGTACATCGGAAAATAAGAAATCTTCGGGAAGAGTCCAAGGTGTGCCTAGGGCACCCGCTAAGGACCAGCGCCTCGTGAGCAACCCTCACGAGGGTGCAAGGACGCGTCGATGCACTTAGCATCCGCAGGAAGATTCCCCTCACTCGAGGAAGGCCAAACATGGCAGGATTACTGAAGACCAAGGCCGCTCCGATCATCTTGCAAAGGAGACGCAGATCCGGAGGTCCGCGCCAGGCCCTTCACCTCGTGAGCAACCCTTAAAGAGGTGTCGACGGTCTCTGGGCTCTCTTAAGCGTCGATGCTTTCGTATCCGTGAGAGTCCAGCTTCCCTCACGACGAGGAAGGCCCCGTGAATCGCCACGTGCGGCAATTTGCTCTTAGCTGCTAGCACAGATAGTGCCGCACTCCCTCACGACGAGGAAGGTCCCTGTGCCGGTCACAGGGGCATCTTATTCGCCTTTCTTTTTTTGTTTATTTTATCGATTTGTTTTTCGTTTTTGGGGATTTGGGGTTTTTTGTTTACCAACTCTTTCTTCAACCACTTGTCTGAGGAATCGTCAAATGTCATCACTGGCGCTGACCCCATCATGAGCTCTGAGGCGCAGGGAGGCCTCCCGCCGGCGTTAACAACTCACTAGGGCTCTCGAGCGTGCGGATGACCAGGACAACGACGAACAGTGAGAAGAAAAAGAACAAGGCAATTAACAACGAAGACTTCATTGATAGCCCCCGGTGGGGGGAGAAACAGAGGCACGGCGGGGCATACCCTGCCGGCGTAAACTACATCGCAAAAGAGGGGAGGAGACTAGCTCCCCTCCCCAGAGGGCTACCGCGGCAAGGCCACCCCTTCACTCCGCCATAGGCTGGGGGTAGGTGCGGCGGATGCCGGCGGCGGCGAAGATCCGCACCGAGGCCTCCAGTGTCCCCAGCTTGAAGCGAAAGACGAGGTGGTCACCAACGCAGAGGCGGTGGCCGAGGGCAAAGGCCCTCCAGCGCCCAGAGAGGACAGCGTTGCCGCCTGCTCCGAGGATGATGTCAACAGGCCAGAGGAGCTCTGGCCTGCTCTGCTCCACCAGCGCGACCTCTTCGGAGGAAGTGCCAGGGGCGTAGATTACCCTTCGGACTGCGTCAGGCAGCCAGAGGGAGAAGAATCTCCAGGCGTCGATGATGACGAGGAGCTCCAGGAAGTGGGACCCCTGAGCAACAAGGGGACCCAGCATCTCCACCGCCAGGCGGCGGGGAGTTGTGACCACTCCGGTCGCTGGCGGGGCTGCCTCCTGTGGCCCTGGGCCATCCGCGGCCGGGGGAGGGGGCCCAAAGCGGCCTCTACCTCCCAGAGCACCCGATCAATGCTCCCCGAGGCATGGGGAGCCGGTGCCGCCGACACCGGCGACGGCACATTCAGAGCGCCTCCAGGCGCTGGACCCCGAAGGGTCAAGGCACTAGAGGTCCCCGGGGCGGCGCGATTCGCCTCATCCTACATCGGCGCCCCGATGCGCAGGGGGCCTCTGGCACCGGGCGTCCACCGAGCAGGGACCTTCGCCTTGTTCCTGCTGCCTGGGGGCGCCCGCGGCGCTTCATCCCCGAGCTCAATCCAGTGGCAGCGGAGGAGGCAGAGGGATCCATTGCTTGGGGAAGTGTTGAGGGAGAAGTAGCACTGGAGGAAGGGGTGAAGTGCCGGAGGTGTCAAGGAGACTGCATTTAAAGGGCGCGGCCGGCGTCGAAGCGTCAAATCTCGGCGCGGGAATCAAAGCGTTGGCGCAGCGCTCTGCAGCGAAGCGACGCACCATCATGACGGTTTGACGCCTCGGGGACTGCTGCATCGCCTGCCGCTTCATCTCACTAGCTGCGGTCGTGCCACACGTCCGCAGCCTCTGCATCTTCACATGGTCCTCTGACCGCGCGCGTTGACGCGTGCCGTTGGAGGGCCCAGCAGCTTCTGGGGGCCCCTGGCCCTTTGCTCCCTCAAGAGGGCGCGTTCGCGGACGAGGCTCCCGGGGGCTACTGTCGGTGTTCTGGATACCGGGGTATCCCGGTCCACCTGCTCCTGGCCCCTTCAACGGCCCAGCTTCGGCCTAGGGGTGGAACGACGACCGAAGCCCGGCGGAGAAGACCCTCATGAGGAGGTGCCTCATGAGGAGAACGACGACTAAAACTGCTAAGGACCGGAAGACCTCCTCACAAGCTTTTTCTCGTGAGGGGAGGGACCACGTCCACGTTAGCTTGGCACGCTTCCGTGCTGAGCAAGAATATAAGAGCAGAAGACTGCGTACCGTCCATGCTACCCCCGACAGGGAGGAGACCAGCTTTTGCCGTTCCTGCATAAAGCGGCACAGTGGTTGTTGGCCACCCCCCCTAAAAATAGGGTGGACGGTGCAGGGCGCTAGAGGAGGACGTCAGCTTCCTCCACCCACTCATGTGGACTGGCGCCAATACTCTACGAAGACTACGTCTACGGAAGACTCAAGGCTACAGCTGTCCTCCCTCCTTGGCCGTGTGTGGCAACCCCTTCCCCAAGATGATAAGGGGAAGGAGGACCTGGGCGCTATAAAAGGAGGGGAGGCCACCCCTTAGAGGGGATCCGATATTCATCTCTGGGCTCCTAGCTAGGCTAAGTTGGTTCTTCTACCTCCGGCCAGTTAGAGCTCTGTAACCAAGACCTTGTACTTCTCGCGAGGTATCGTGTTGTAATACAAGAAGGCAGGAAGTAGGGGTTTTACCTCACCACGAGGGCCCTGAACCTGGGTAAAGCTTGGTGTCTCTCTCCGCAGTGTGTTGTGCGTTCGACGTCTCGAGGCTTCCGTCACCGTGTTTCATTGCGATCTAAGATCTCCCACGTTCAGCCCCCTACGTTCGAATCTTTGGGTCCGTCGCGTGGTACCCCATGTTCTTGCGACATGAAATCCATCGACAGATATGTCCAAAACTTATCTACTTTCCCAAACACTTTTGCTGTTGTTTCTCCTCTTATTTGTGTGTTTTGGATACAACTAACATGGACTAACGTTGTTTTCAGCAGAATTGCCCGACTTTTAGGAAAAATCCCAGAAAATATTGCAAAAATTCTATTTTACCAGTAGACACACGGGGCCAGAGTACGAGATGGAGATGGGCCAGGAGGGCACCACACCACCTGGTGGCACAGGCTAGGCCAGGCCGCGCCAGGGGGTGGTGTGGCCGCCCCAGCCATCTCCTCGAGCCCCCCTTCTGCCTACATATACCCTCTGACCTGAAAATATCAAGGGTTCGACGTTTTTCCCAGATAGAGTTCTGCTGTGCCGCCACCATCAGAAACCACGATTCAGAACCAGAAACTTCGTTCTAGCACCCTGGCGGGACGGGGATTTGGAGGAGATCATCGCCATCATCATCACCAATGTCTCTCCATCAACCATCCATGATTCCCCCATCCATGTGTGAGTAATTCCCGCTGTAGGCGATGGGGATGGTAGGGATTGGATGAGATCATTCATGTAATTGCTATGAGATTGTTAGGGCATGGTGCCTAGTATCTATTATTAGTGCATATGACATTGTTGCAACTTGTTGTGCTTAATGCTTGTCACTTTGGGCCCGAGTGCCATGATCTCAGATCTGAACTAGTTATTATTTTATGATGATAGTTGTTGTTTATGGTCTTACCTGTGAGTTGTATACACATATCGTTGTCCGGAACCCGAGGCCCCAAAGTAACAACAATTCGGATAACCGGAGGGGATGGCTGTGATGTGAGGATCACATGTGTTCACTGAGTGTTAATGCTTTGCTCCGGTACTCTATTAAAAGGAGTACCTTAATTACCAGTAGATTCCCTTGAGGCCCCACTGCAAATGGGCTGGTAGGACAGAAGATGTCGTGCAAGTTTTTCATTGTGAGCACGTACGACTATTTACGGAACACATGCCTATGGTTGTTTATGTCGATGGATTTCGTGTCGCAAGAACACGGGGTACCACACAACGGACCCAAGGATTCGAACGCAGGGGGCTGAACGTGTGAGATCTTGGATCGCAACGAAACACGGTGACGGAAGCCTCGATTGTCGGACGCGCAACGCACTGCAGAGAGGGAGACCGAGCTTTACCCAGGTTCAGGGCCCTCGTGGTGAGGTAAAACCCCTACTTCCTGCCTTCTTGTATTGCAACGCGACACCTCGCGAGGAGTACAAGGCCTTGGTTACAAAGCTCTAGTTGGCCAGAGGTTGAAGAACCTGCGTGCCCAACTAGCAGCTCGAAGAAGATGAAGATCAGATCAGACCGGATCCCCCTAAGGGGTGGCCTCTCCCTCCTTTTATAGCGCCAAGGTCCTCCTTCCCCTTATCTTCTTGGGGAAGGGGTTGCCACACACGGCCAAGGAGGGAGGACAGCTGTAGACTATGTTCTTCTGTAGACTTGGTCTTCGTAGGGTAGCGGCGCCGGTCCACAGGAGTGGGTGGAGGAGGCTGACGTCCACCCCTGGCGCCCTGCACCGTCCATGCTATATTTAGGGGGGTGGCCAACTGCCACTGTGCCGCTTTGGGCAGGCACAGAGAAAGTTGGTCTCCTCCCTGTCGGGGGTAGCGTGGGCGGTACGCGGTCTTCTGCCCGCCAGCTTCTTGCTCTGCACGCCAACGTGCTGAGCTGGCGTAGGCATGCGTCCTCTCCTCACCAGCAAGGGCTCGTGAGGAGGTCTTCTGATCCTTAGCCGTTTTTGTCGTCGTTCTCCTCACGAGGCGCCTCCTCGTGAGGGTCTTCTCCGTGACTTGGGTCGCTGATTGCCCCCTGGGCTGAAGATGGGCCGATGACGGGGCCCAGGAGCAGGTGGACCGGGATACCCCGGTATCCAGAACACCGACAGTAGCCCCCGGGAGCCCGGCCCATGAACGCACCCTCTTGAGGAAGCGAAGGGACGGGGGCCCCCGAAGCTGCTGGGCCCTCCAACAGCACGCGTCAACCGCGCGGTCAGAGGACCATGTGAAGAAGCAGAGACTCTGGACACGTGGCGCGGCCACAGCTGGCGAGACGAAACGGCGGGCAACGCTACGGTCTCCGAGGCGTCAACCTGCCATAATGATGTGTCGCTTGACTGCAGAGCGCCACGCCAACGCTTCGATTCCCGCGCAAGGATTTGACGCATCGACGCCGGACGCCTCCCTTAAATAGATCCTCCTCGAGACCTCCGGCACTTCACCTCCTTCCTCCAGTGCCACTTCTGCTTCCTCGCCCCCGAGCTCATGGATCCCTCCAACTCCTCCGCCGCCGTGGGATCAAGCTCCGGGGCGAAGCGCCGCGGACGTCCCCTGGGCAGCGGGAAGAAGGCGAAGGTCCCGGCCCAGTGGACGCCCGGCGCTGGCGGACCCCTCCGCATCGGCGCGCCGCGGCAGGGCGAGGCGAGCCGTGCCGCCGCGGGGACCTCCGGCGCCCTGACCCTCAGGGGTCCTGCGCGTGGAGGCGCCCTAAACTTGCCATCGCCGCTGGCGGCGGCGCCTGCTCCCCGCGCCTCTGGGAGCATCGATCGGGCCCTCCGGGAGGTGGAGGCCGCCCTGGGCCCCCCTCCCCCTACTGCTGATCTTCCGGCCCCGCCGATGAACGGGGTGGTTGCCACACCGCGCCCCTCGGCGGCGGCGCTGCTGGGACCCCTCATCGCCCCGGGGTCCCGCTTCTTGGGGCTCCTCGTCGTCGTCGACGCCCCGGGCTTCAACTCCCTCCGGCTGCCCGACGCCGTCCGGATGGTGGTTCACGCCCACGGCCCGGCCGCCGGGGAGATCGCCCTGGGGGAGCAGAGCAGGCCAGACCTCTTCTGGCCTGTGGACATCCTCTTCGGGGGGCGGCAATGCCGTCCTCACCGGCCGCTGGAGGGCTTTCGCCCTCGGCCATCGCCTCCGCGTCGGCAACCACCTCGTCTTCCGCTTCAAGCTGGGGACACTGGAGGCTACGGTGCGGATCTTTACCGCCGGCGGCGTCCGCCGCACCTACCCCCAGCCCGCGGCGCAGTGAAGAGGAAGCCCCGGCGCGGTAGTCTTCTGGGGAGGGAAGCTAGTCTCCTCCCCTCTTTTGCCATGTAGTCCTTGCCGGCGGGGTATGCCCCGTCGTGCTTCGCTCCTTCCCCCGCTGGGGGCCTTTTAATGAAATCCGATTGCTAATCAGCCTGATGTTCTTCATTGTCCTGGTCGTTTGCCTCGCTCGAGAGCCCTAGTGAGCTATTGGCATTGACGGGAAGCCTCCCTTTGCCTCAGAGCTTGAGACGGGGTCGGCGTCGACGACACATTGGACGATTCCTGAGAGAAGAAGTTGAAGAAAGAGTTGGAAAACAAAAAACCCCAAATCCCCGAAAACGAAAGAACAAATCGACAAAACAAACGAAAAAAGAAGGCGAATAAGATGCCCCTGTGACCGGTACAGGGACCTTCTCCGTCGTGGAGGAGCGCGGCACTATCTGTGCCAGCAGCTAAGAGCAAATTGCCGCGCGTGGCGATTCACGGGGCCTTCCTCGTCGTTGAGGGAAGCTAGACCCTCACGGACGTGAAAACGTCGACGCTTAAGAGAGCCCAGAGACCGTCGACACCCCACAAGGATTGCTCATGAGGTGAAGGGCCTGGCGCGGACCTCCGGATCTGCGTCTCCTTCGCAAGATTGATCGGAGCGGCCTTGGTCTTCAATAATCCTGCCACGTTAGGCCTTCCTCGAGAGAGGGAATCCTCCTGCGGATGCTAGTGCATCGACGCGTCTTTGCTCCCTCGTGAGGGTTGCTCACGAGGGGTAGGTCCTTAACGGGTGCCTTGGGCACACCTTGGACTATCCTCGAAGATTTTTTATTTTTCGATGTACTTCGCGAGGAACTAAGCACCATGGGCATCCAGAGGTGATCGTTAACGGGGCCGTCGCCCCCGACCAGAGCTTGCTCCCTTCGGGTTTTTCGGGCTTGCTGTTTTCCGGGCGAAGGCCCCAGCATAGACACCGTGCCTAGCCCCCTTCCGCGTGGAGTACAACAGAAAATAAATGGACTTCATGCCATTTTGATGTCATGCCGAAGCAGAGGCGCTACATTGCGCGATAACTTAATATCAGTGCTTAAGAGCAGATTGAGCTGATACAAGTGCCGTGAAAACGGTCTTTTTCTCCTCGTGAGGAACCTAGGGGTAGAACTTTCGCAGATGAGCTATGTTCCACGGGTTCCCCTCTGGCACGCCTTCTGCGGTTTCCAGCCGCGCTGAGCCTGGCCTGGCGATGTGCGTCACCTTGAAGGGCCCTTCCCACATTGGAGACAGCTTGTGCAGGCCCTCGCGAGAGAGTATTCTCCTCAGCACCAGGTCGCCGACCTCCAGAGTTCTTGCTCGAACATGGCGGCTATGGTAGTGGCGTAGTCCTTGCTGGTACCTCGCGGTGCGGAGCGCGGCTTGGCACCGAGCTTCCTCGAGCAGGAGGAGGCGATCCTTGATGAGGTCCTCTTGGCGAATTTCGTCGAAGGCGAGCACTCTTGGCGACCCGAACTTGATGTCGGTGGGAAGAATAGCCTCCGCCCCGTAGACCAGGAAGAAAGGGGTTTCTCCGGTGGGTTTGGTGGCGGTAGTCCTGATGGACCACAAGATGGATTGGAGGTTGTCTAACCATTTTTTCCGCAGGCCTCGAGCTTGGCGTTGAAGCTTTTTGTCTTGAGTCCTTTGAGTACTTCTGCGTTGGCACGCTCGGCTTGGCCATTGCTCCGGGGGTAGGCGACGGAGGCGAAGCAAATCTTGATGCCGGTCGATGCGCAGTACTCCCAGAACAGTCCGCTGGTGAACTGGCTGCCGTTGTCGGTGATGATGCGGTTAGGCACTCCAAAACGACAGACCAGCCCACGGATGAACTTGACTGCGGACCTCGCCGGGATCGTGCACACCGGTTCCACCTCCACCCACTTGGTGAACTTGTCGATGGCGACGTAGAGGTAGCGATAGCCCCCTTGCGCTATGGGGAATGGACCGAGGATGTCCAGCCCCCAAACGGCAAAGGGCCAAGTGAGTGGGATGGTTCGCAGCTCTTGCGCCGGCTGATGTATCTGCTTGGCGTGGAATTGGCACGCCTCGCACCTCTTGACCATCTCCGCCGCATCCCCGAGCGCCGAAGGCCAGTAGAAGCCACTTCGATATGCCTTTGCGGCTAGAGTTGCAGCAGAGGCATGATGGCCGCACTCGCCGGCATGGATGTCCCTTAGAAGCTCTTGGCCTTGGTGAGTAGATATGCACTTCAGAGCGACGCCATTTGGGCGACGCCGGTACAAGTCACCGTCCTTGACGCAGTAGCCCGAAGCTTGCCGCACAATCCTCTCGGCCTCCTCTTCATCCTCAGGAAGCCTGCTGCTGGTGAGGTAGGCCTTGAGCTCGATGATCCAATCCACTCCCTCCTGTCGCGCCAATGCCAGAAGGACGCGGTCACCCGAAGGAGGCCCGCAATCCGGAGCCTCCTGCTCCGGCGGTGGCGGCAAAGTAGAAGGAGGAGGGGAATTGGATGTTGACGGAGAGGCGGACGGTTTGAAGAGACGCTCCTCGAAGACGCCGGTGGGCTGCGCCAGGCGATGAGAGGCGCGCTTGGCAATCTCGTCGGCTTCCACGTTCTCTCCCCTCGGGATGTGCTTCAGCTCCAAGCCTTGGAAGCGTTTTTCCATCTTTCGATGCTCCTCGAGATAAGCCGCCATGTGCTCATCCCTTGGAGTGTAGCTCTTGTTCGAGAAGTTCACAACCAGCTGTGAATCTCCCTTGACGATGAGGCGCTTGATGCCCAAAGCGTTTGCTGCCCTTAGGCCAGCAAGTAGTCCTTCGTACTCCGCGATGTTGTTGGAGACCTTGTTCTCAGGCGCGAAGCAGAGCTGCACAGCGTAGAAAAGCTTGTCTCCAGAGGGAGAGGTTAGGACAGCTCCGGCTCCCGCGCCGGGGAGGTTGAAGGCACCGTCGAAGTGCATGACCCAGAGGCCTGGGGCCTCCTCTCTAGGGAGAGTTGACTCCACCTCTGGAGGCTCGTCTATGAACGGATCAGTCCATTCTACAGTGAACTCGGCCAAAGCCTTGCTCTTGATTACCTTTGTAGTTTCGAAGGAGATCTCGAAAGGCTGAAGCTCCACAACCCACTCAGCCACCCGCCCAGTGATATTGGGGTTGCGGAGGACGGTTTCCAGGGGCCGATCGGTTACCACCTTAATCGGGTGACCCTGGAAGTAGTGGCGTAGCTTCCGCGAGGCGATGAGCAAGGTGTAGAGCAACTTTTGTTGCATTGTGTAGCGCTCCCGCGCGTCACGCAGTACCGTGCTGACGAAGTACACAGGCTTTTGCACCTTGACGACACCCTCAGAAGGCTCCTCCTCAGGAGGCTTTTGAGTGTTGCTCTGAGAGAGCGGCTCGGTCGGTGAAGATCCCTCGGGCGGCTCCTCTCGAGGGGCGGGAGGTGAAGCGGCCTCTCCCTCGCGAGGAGCCCCCGAGCTTGGAGGAGTGACCTCCTCCTTGGCGATTAAATTGACGTCCCGCTCCGCGACGAGAACGGCACTTGCAGTCCTTGGAGTTGCCACGATGTAGAGTAGCAAGGGCTCGCGGGTCGCTGGGGCAACCATGATCGGTGGGCTCGTGAGGTACCTTTTCAACTCGGCGAAGGCCTTGTCGGCTTCCGGAGTCCACTCGAACTTCCCGGTGCGCTTCATGAGCTTGAAGAAGGGCAAAGCTTTTTCCCCACTCCTCGCGATGAAGCGCCCCAGGGCTGCCATGCACCCCGCGAGGCATTGCATTTCCTTGAGATTGCGCGGAGGACGCATTTCTTCGATGGCCTTGACCTTGTCGGGGTTCGCCTCTATCCCGCGATTGGACACGAGGAACCCCAACAGTTTTCCCGACGGTACGCCGAAGGCGCACTTGGCGGGGTTGAGCTTGATGTTTACCTTCCTCAGGTTGACGAATGTTTCCTCCAGATCCTCGATGAAGGTGTGACCCTCGCGAGTCTTGACGACGATGTCGTCGACGTAGGCCTCCGCGTTCCTTCCCATCTGAGCCCCCAAGGCCTTGCGCATGAGCCTTTGGAAGGTGGCTCCTGCGTTTTTTAGGCCGAAGGGCATGCAGACGTAGCAGTACACCCCACAGGGCGTGATGAAGGCGGTCTTCTCTTCGTCCTCCTTTGCCATCTTGATCTGATGATAGCCGGAGAAAGCATCCAAGAAGCAAAGGAGGTCGCAGCCGGCGGTGGAGTCGACGATTTGATCTATCCTCGGGAGAGGGTAAGGGTCCTTGGGACAGGCCTTGTTGAGACTTGTGAAGTCCACACAGAGGCGCCCACTGCCATTTGCCTTTGGGATGACCACCGGATTAGCGATCCAGGTGGGGTGGGCCACCTCGCGTATTAACTTAGCCTTCTTCAGCTTCTCTATTTCCTTGACGATGAAGTCTTGCTTCTCTTGCGCTTGCTTCCTGGTCTTCTGCTTCACGGGGTGTGCCTGAGGGCACACGGCTAGGTGGTGCTCAATCACCTCCCTGGGAACGCCGGGCATATCTGACGGAGTCCAAGCGAACATGTCAGAATTTGCCCGCAGGAAGGTGACGACCGCGCTTTCCTATTTGGGGGAAAGCCCTGCCCCGATGGTGACGAAGTTGTCGCAGCCCCCCGCCTGAAGCGGGACCTTCTTGGTTGCTGAGCGCTCCTGGGTAAACTGGGGCCTCCTGCCGGAGGGTACCGCAGCTTCCCCAATGCTCATGTCCAGCATTGGATGGACCAGGTCCTCGCTTGGAGTGAGCGATGCAGAGGCGGTGAACTTCTTCCCTGTCGAACCCAGAGGGTGGGGCTCGAGAGAGGCCTTCTTCGCTGCAGCCCGCTCTTGGGATACGAGCTGCTTCTTCCTCGCGAGGTCGCCGGAGTGTTCCAGTAGATCTTCGTCGGCGGGGAACATGGTGGCGGCCTCGCGGTAGACATGCTCAACTGATCGGAGAGCATCCTTCTCATTGCAGCGCACGGTGATCGTGCCGTTGACGCCCGGAATCTTGAGGACGTTGAAGCCATGGTGCGTTGCTGCCATGAACCTAGCCAAGGCTGGGTAGCCGAGGATGGCATTGTATGGCAGGGCGATGTAGGCGACGTCGAAGTCGAGGCTTTCTGTCCTGTAGTTGTCCCGGGTGCCGAAGGTGACGGGCAGGCTTACCTGCCCAATTGGCGTTGTAGATCCCTCGGTTACCCCGAAGAATGGCCGAGTTGGCATGAGCCGGTGGTACGGCACCTGCATCTTTTCGAAGATCTCGACGGAGATGATGTTGAGGCCCGCCCCTCCGTCGATGAGAGTACGGTTGACGGCGACGTTGTTGATGGTTGGCGTGCATAAGAGGGGGATTGTGCCCACGCCCCTTGTGGAAGCCGGATGATCCTCCTCGTCGAAGCCAATCTTGCACGTCGACCACTTCATTAGGCGATTGCCGACGCTGGGCTGCGCCGCCGCGATTTCTCGCGACAGCTGCTTGAAGTGTCGATTTGACAGAGGAGCCTGAGCTCCACCCAGGAGGCAAGCGGCGAAGACTCGCGGCTCTTGATAGCCCCCCTGGTCCTCCTCCCGACGATCGTTTGCTGGCAGGGGTAGCGGCAGCGGCTCGGGATCGGCTCGAGACAGACCCCCACGGCGGTGACCTTCCTCGCGGTCGTCATCGCGGCGATCGCCCCGGGATCCGCTCTTGCCGTTGCTGCGGCCGCCCCCACGACGCTTGGCGACGCCGTTTTCCTCGTGAAACTTCCGGACAATCCAACAATCTTCGGTATTGTGGGTGTCCTTCTTGTGGATAATGCAGTAGCGGCGACGTCGACCTTTGTCGCGATCGGAGCGGTCCCCGCGGCGTTGCTTATAATCTGGCTCCGCCGCGAGGGCAGCAGCCTCCTTTCGCTTGGGGTCCTTGGACTTCGGCTTCGGGGGAGGCGCCTCCGGCAGATTGTGCACGAAGAGCCGCCCCTCCTCAGCCTTGGCACAGCGGTCGGCGATCTCGAAGAGCCTGACGACGGAAGTCAGCTCATCATTCACGGACAGCTTCTCCCGCATCTTGACGTCGGAGACGCCCGTGGAGAACGCGGAGATGACCTCCTCGTTGGAGATCCTGGGAATCTTGTTCCTCATCTGACTGAAGCGCTGGATATACTGACGAAGCGTCTCGCCCTTGTACTGACGCACCGCCTTAAGATCATTCTTGGTGGCGGGGCGCTCATACGTGGGCATGAAGTTCGCAACGAACTGACGACATAAATCCTTCCACGAAGTCACGGATTCGTGAGGAAGATTCATGAGCCAAGTCCGCGGAGCGTCCTTGAGGGCCATGGGGAACCAATTGGCCATGGCGCGCTGATCTCCACGCGCGGCCTGGACGGCGACGACGTAGAGTTGGAGGAATTCGACAGGGTTTGTGGTCCCGTCATAGCGCGTGGCGATGTCCGGCTTGAACTTGTCAGGCCAAACAATGTAGCACTGCTGGCGAGTGAGGGCAAGACACCCGGGGTTGTAGATAGGGACGCCGGGGGTCCTGACGTTCTTGCCAGCTTCACCGATGTCATCGATGGCGCGGTCATGATTTTCGCGGCGGCGCTCGAGGGAGATGCGTGCATCTTCCGGAGCGCGTTTGACGATTTGGCAGCTGGGCTCCCTGCGCGGCGAAGACGCGGCGCGGGAAACCACCTTCTTGGCCTTCTTGGCCCCCCCATCTCCGGCGCCCGGGGCGCGATGCCCCGCCGCCAGATCTGGGTTCCCCGCACCCTGGGCTCCTCCCTGGGCCGGGTCTTCGTTGGCGATGGCGACGAGCTCGGCGATTCAAGCGCACCACCCCTCACGCCCGTCGTCGGTGGGTTGATAGCGCAGCAGCTCCTGCGCCATGGCGAGTGCCTACGCAGGAGACAGCTGACTCCCAGAACGAGCGCGAGAAGTGGCGGTGGCGGTGAAGGAGAGCGAAGGCTCCGTTCGCCCGGATGGGATGTAGGAGGACTCCAGATCTTCCTCCTCTTCCTCCTCTTCCGAAGCTTCATGACGACGGAAGATGGGCTCGGTTTGCCCCCGAACAGCGTTGCGACGGTGAAGACGCTCGAGCCTTGCGTTGGCGTCGGCCATGTCGAAACAGATCTAGAAGAAAACACACCACAGCCCCCTACCTGGCGCGCCAAATGTCGATGGATTTCGTGTCGCAAGAACACGGGGTACCACACGACGGACCCAAGGATTCGAACGCAGGGGGCTGAACGTGTGAGATCTTGGATCGCAACGAAACACGGTGACGGAAGCCTCGATTGTCGGACGCGCAATGCACTGCAGAGAGGGAGACCGAGCTTTACCCAGGTTTAGGGCCCTCGTGGTGAGGTAAAACCCCTACTTCCTGCCTTCTTGTATTGCAACGCGACACCTCGCGAGGAGTACAAGGCCTTGGTTACAAAGCTCTAGTTGGCCAGAGGTTGAAGAACCTGCGTGCCCAACTAGCAGCTCGAAGAAGATGAAGATCAGATCAGACCGGATCCCCCTAAGGGGTGGCCTCTCCCTCCTTTTATAGCGCCAAGGTCCTCCTTCCCCTTATCTTCTTGGGGAAGGGGTTGCCACACACGGCCAAGGAGGGAGGATAGTTGTAGACTATGTTCTTCTGTAGACTTGGTCTTCGTAGGGTAGCGGCGCTGGTCCACAGGAGTGGGTGGAGGAGGCTGACGTCCACCCCTGGCGCCCTGCACCGTCCATGCTATATTTAGGGGGGTGGCCAACTGCCACTGTGCCGCTTTGGGCAGGCACAGAGAAAGTTGGTCTCCTCCCTGTCGGGGGTAGCGTGGGCGGTACGCGGTCTTCTGCCCGCCAGCTTCTTGCTCTGCACGCCAACGTGCTGAGCTGGCGTGGGCATGCGTCCTCTCCTCACCAGCAGGGGCTCGTGAGGAGGTCTTCTGGTCCTTAGCCGTTTCTGTCGTCGTTCTCCTCACGAGGCGCCTCCTCGTGAGGGTCTTCTCCGTGACTTGGGTCGCTGATTGCCCCCTGGGCTGAAGATGGGCCGATGACGGGGCCCAGGAGCAGGTGGACCGGGATACCCCGGTATCCAGAACACCGACAGTTTAGTACTAGGATGCTTTATCATTATTTATCTGCAATTGCCCATGTCTTGATTATTACATGAATTATCTTGTCCATGCAACGCCTGTTCATCCATCCCTATGCCTACAGTATTTAATCCTACTGTTTACTATTGATACTATTACTGTCTTTACTTTACTATTGCTGCTACTATTTTACTACTGTCACCTCTATAAAACTGTTGCTACTGATAATCCACTGCGAGCAAGTCTGTTTCCAGGTGCAGCTGAATTGACAACTCATCTGTCAAGGCTTATAAATATTCTTTGGCTCCCCTTGTGTTGAATCAATAAATTTGGGTTTTACTTCCCTCGAAAACTGTTGCGATCCCCTATACTTGTGGGTCATTAGTGGTACTGAAAATGAAAGTGCTATGGGACTTATGAATGAGCTCTCTGCTTTGAGTAACTTATTTTATGATGATACTAAGTTGCATACTTACTTTGTCGCTAAGATTTTCCCTTTCTCATTGAAAGGTGAAGCTAAAGCTTGGTTTAATAATCTGTCTCCTGGATCTATTGATATTCCTATTGCTTTGGTTAATGCTTTCTTTCAGAAATATTTCCCTGCTAGTGCTCAACATGCTGCTTTGCAGAAAATCTTTGACTTTGAGCAGGTAAAAGGAGAGAAGTTGCCTGAATCATGGGCAAGGTTTTGTTCTTTAATTAGAGCACTGCCTAGACAACCTTTACCTAAAAAATAAACTCCTTGATATATTTTATAATGGACTAACTGTTGAATCTAAGACATACCTGAATAGTTGTGTTGGTTCTGTTTTCAGGAAAAGAACTCCTGCTGGAGCTAAAGAATTAATGGCTAAAATAAGCCGGAATTATGATGATTGGAATATATTTGAGCCAACACCAGCGCCAACACCAAAGAAGAGAGGAATGATTGAATTAAATGATGAAGTGATGAGAGAAGCCAAGAAATCTCTTAAGGAGAAGGGTATTAAATCTGAAGATGTGAACAATTTACCACCTATAGAAGAATTATGTAAGCCAATCCCTCGCTCCTCCACTATTGAGATACACTCTCTCCAACGCTTTGATAATAGAGATATTCCTTACTCTAAACCTCCTAATCAATGCTTAGATGAGTTTGATAATTTTATTTGTAAGCAAGATAACTTTAATAAGAGGGTGCAGAATCATCTGTTGGAGAACTCTAGAGCTATTAATAAATTGCATGATATTGTGGAGAGAGCCTCCAATGATGTTAAGTTGCTTGTTAAACACTTCGAAATTGTTCAGACTCAAATTTATCAGCTCACTAAGGTGCAAAAAGATTTGCTAGTTAACGCTTCTAGCTAAAAACATGCTTGTGAAATAAGCTCTAGAAGTGGTGCTTCTACTCAGGATCCTTTATATCCTGAAGGACATCCAAAGAGGATCAAATAGGATTCTCAACGTGCTGCAGGTAATGGTACTGTTTCCAAGAAAAATAAGAAGAAGCATAAAGCAATTGCAGAATCTTCTTAAACAGGTAAGGATCCTAATAGTGTTTCTATTTCTGATGTTGAAACTGAAAGCGGTAATGCTTCTGATAAAGAAGAAGTAGAGGAGGAACCAGAAAAGCTTGCTAAGAATACAAAGTACACCAAGGAGGATTTCATTACCAATAAACATGGTAGTGAGAGGGAACCTTGGGTGCAAAAACCAATGCCTTTTCCTGGTAAGAAACACAAATCCAAGGAAGAAGAACATTATAGCATGTTTTGTGAATGGATGAAACCTTTGTTTTTGCAAATTCCTTTGACTGAAGCTATTAAAATGCCTCCTTATTCAAAGTATATGAAGGATATTGTTTCTAACAAAAGGAAGAATCCTAGTGAGGAAATTTCCACTTTGCTTGCTAATTATTCTTTCAATGGCAAGGTTCCAGAGAAGCTTAGGGATCCAGGTATACCAACTATTCCTTTCTCTATTAAAAATAACTATGTTAGAACTGCTTTGTGTGATTTGGGAGCCGGAGTTAGTGTCATGCCTTTTTCTCTCTATAAGAGACTTGATCTAGAAAAATTGATATCAACTGATATATCTTTGCAAATGGCTGATAAGTCCACTACTATTCCTATTGGTATATTTGAGGATGTTCCTGTTCAAGTGGCTAATAATTGTTTGATATTAACTGACTTTGTTGTGTTGGAAATGTGTGAAGATGATAATATGTCTATTATTCTTGGGAGACCTTTTCTTAACACTGCAGGTGCTGTTATTGATTGCAACCAAGGGAAAGTAACTTTTAATGTTAATGACAAGGAGCATACAGTTTATTTTCCCAAGAAGATTGATAGAAAGTATGGTCTAAATTCAATCAAAAATATTGAGACCATTAAAGTTGGAGAAATTTATTATTCAAGGCTAAAGCCCAAGGAAGAATATAAAATTGTTATGGTTGGGACTATGCCTATCAAGGTTGAGGTAACATAATCATTTAGTGAAATGCAAAGTTTTGTTTCATAGAAAATTGTTTTGATAACAAGACTTGATCAACCTTGTTAACAAAGCGGTTTTTGAATGAATGAAACTATGTTTTCACCGCATTTACTTTTGTCTACTCATGTTATTACCTCTCGCTGTGTAGTTGCATATTAGAGTATCTTAGAGCTGTTGTAGATTTGGTTTGAATTTGTTTTCCGTCATTCCATATTTGTTTTTCCCGTGTTTTTAATCTTTTGTCAATTTCTAAAAATCCTCAAAAATAAAGTTTCTTGAAAAATTCTGGATTTTTTTTAAAAAAAATTATGTCATGGGGCCCCACACCATGGCCCTCCACTTACCTCTCCACCAGCCATTTCACTCTCTCTCCCAAAAAATCACCACTCCATTGCTCAAACCCGTGTTCTTGCTGTTCTTGCTCGTGATTTTCGATCTCCTTGCTCAGCCCATCTTTGCTGCTGAGATTTGGAGCATTTGTTCTCCGGTATGTGACTCCTCCGATTGTCCAAGTAGAATTTTGTTTAGTGGAGTATTTCTTGAGTATTTTGGAACTGTAGGTGATAGGTTAAATGAGTTCACATGCTTGTTCTATTACTTAGATAAGTAATTTTAATGCATGTTAGCCCTCTTGCAACTCCCTATTGTAGTTTCCTTCATTTGTTTGTCTCAAAATCATTTTTTATGAGGTTTGCTTAAAAATTTCAGAAAGGGAAATGGATAATCACACTTTTGGAGAAGTCTTTGAGATAGAAGAACCAAGGTCATCAAGGCCTTCAAGATCAACTACTCCATTCAGGACCTCCTACAATGAAGATCTTATGTCACCAAGCATTGGTGATGAGGGGGATGATGGAGATGCACATCCATCAACTTTCCCTTATACTAATTTTTTGAGTGATGCAGGGATCCTTGAGGATTTCTTACTCCTTGTTGACAGGGTTGGTTTGACTACATACATGCTTGATGAGAGTGACCGATATGCTATGCTCACAAAGATTTTTGTTGCGAGCTTCAAATTTTCTAACTCCGCCTTCAAGCCATCTATCGCATTTAAAATTTATGATAAGTCTATCACCATATCTTTGGAGAGATTTTGCAGCATCCTAGGTATTGCCATCTCTGGGACAGCAAAGAAGATTCAGAACCGACCCGCTGATTTGCTAGAGCTTTACCGAGGGGTGACCAATGATGATGACCGCACAACCCAGTGTGGCAAGATAAGGAACATTCAACTCCTAGCTATTAGATACTTTGCTTACTATCTTGCCACTAGTATTCTTGGTAGGGAGAACACTAGTAATATTTCTAACTATTATTTAGCTTTTCTAGCTACTGCTCTTGATGTTAGTAAAAAGTACAACCTCGGTGCTCTCATTGCTCGTCGTTTAGCTGCTAGGGGACCCATTTATGGAGGCATTATTTCTGCGCGCATTGTTGCTGCTTTGGGCCTTTCTGTTGCTCCTAATGATACATTGTTAGTCCCACAGAGACTTGATCTTGCTGCTATGAAGATCCATCACTTTGTTACTGCTAACTCTTGTGCAGGAAGTTTAGTTTACATAATGTTATTTACTGATGGAGATGAAAGAGAAGTTCCCTTGCTATAGACCAGTTTGTTTAGTATTTGCAGGAGACCTTGGTTGCGCTCGAAGGAGGAGTTGGATGAGTAGCTTAGGTTGCTTGGCTTCCACATGCAGCAGGGCACTGAGAGCGAGGAGGAGGAGGCGCCTGTTGATCATTACACCGTGTACCATACCGGGGCACCCTCGAGCTCATATTAGGACGAAGGTACTTTTTCGTCATATTTTGGAGATGCCACTTCTTGGCCGCGTTGGGATTGATCTCCACTTAGGCCAAAAGCCTAAGCTTGGGGGGAGGTATGCCGACAACTCACTCATCTATACATCATATTCTGTCGGTACTTTGTATATCCATGTTTTGTTTTCTTTCTTTTTCTTTGTTGTTCTTATTTTGTTTCTACTTTCCAAAACACAAAAGACCAAAAATATTTCTGTTATTTCTCTTTGTTTGCTTCTTTAGTTTTCTAGTATTGGTTTGATTTACCTTTTAGTTTCGATTTGGTATTTGAAAATTCCAAAAAGATTTTGCTTTGGTTGTTTTTTCCTTTTGTTCTTATCTTAAAATTCGAAAACCCAAAAATATTTGTTGTTCTTTTCCTGTTTTGTAAAGTTGTTGCAGAGTTCATTGGTCTCCGTGACTCCGTTGGAGCTTGGTTATCACTTTATATTATTCAAGCCACGCAAGTGAAAGGCAATAATGACGACATATGACAACTCGAGATGTGGTGAGAGGCTGGTATGAACTCTATTTGTTTTCATTTTTGTACATATACTCATTTATATGGACATGCTTAGTTTGTTCGTGCAAGGTGTATGTTATTTAATGGATGCTTAGTAGTTCTTTCTCTCATATGATTAGTTCCAATTTACTAATAGTTTGTAGCATGTCATGTAGATGTTTGCTTGCATTGTTCTATTCATAAAATGGTATGACATTGTGGTATCCTCCTCTGAATGTTTCATTTGAATCGACTTGGCACATGCTCAAGCATGCATATGACTAAACAAAAGTCAATTAAGCCTTGATGATTTACTTTGCCTCAGAGCTCTTGTATCGTTTTTATGCCTATATAAATTTTGTTTAGTCGCAAGCATGATTATGATAGTTACTGCTCTCTCGATTGTCGCTTCCCAGTCTTTTGCTAGCCTTCACATTTACTGAGAGGGAACACTTCTCGTGCATTCAACTCCTGAAAACCAAGTTATTCCAAAGAGTCCACTATAAATTCCTATGCATGGTATATTTCAAGCCATTCCAAGTAAATTTTCATGTGCTACCTTTCAAAACCTTCAAATACTTCTCATTTTGTGACACTGTTTTCAGCTCATGACGACGTAGTTGTCGGATTTGCTATCTTCCATATTGTAACCTTTCAAAAAAAAAAGGGCACTCCTCCATGGTATGTGAAAGTTCGTGGGCACCCGAAGGATTCGGTTAGCCATGGTTTGTGAAAAGAAAAGTGGGGAGGAGTGCCAAGCTTTATAAAAGAGCACAAATGAGCCAATCGCTTTCAACTTTTTTAGTATTGAAGATAGTAAGAACCCCATTGCCAGTCGTTGACAAGAACAACCACCTCTCAAAACATTTTTTTATCTCTGTTTTACAAATGAAAAGCTCTAGCACATGTTAATCCCTACTTTCCTCTGCGAAGGGCCTTTCTTTTACTTTATGTTGAGTCTTCATCTTCTAACTTTAAGCACCTTCTTGAGAGCATGGTTGTCGTTCTTAGTGCAATGTGCTTGTCCTAGAATATGATTAATTGTGGTATAACTTTGATGCTTGTATCTTTGATATTTCTACTTCTAGTCTTCTCTTGAACTTCAGAGGTGCCTTGGCATTTATGTTTTGCTCCATAAATAAAGGCAAGCGAGATACCACTTTTTCATATCTTATTATGAGCATTACAATCCTGTAACTTCTTATGTTTCATGTTGCTTGTTATTAGTGTGTTGGTACTTCTTCATAGCTTGCATGACTATGAGATAACATTAGTTGCATACTTCTTATTATGAATTGCTTGAGTACTTGATCATATAGTGAGAATATATATATCTTATGAAGCAAATGTGCTCGTGAAAGTTTCTTTTATCGCACTCAGTTGTGAACTGAATTGCTTGAGGACAAGCAATAAGCTAAGCTTGGGGGAACTTGATACGTCTAAAACGTATCTACTTTCCCGAACCCTTTTGTTATTGTTTCTCCTCTAATTTATGTGTTTTGAATACAACTAACACGGACTAACACTTTTTTAGCAGAATTGCCCTGGTGTCTTGTTTTTGTGCAGAAAAATGACTTTCAGAAAAAATCCTAGAAAATACTGCAAAATTCCTATTTTACCAGAAGACACACGGAGCCAGAATACGAGACGGAGGGGGCCACGAGGGGCTCACACCCCTGGTGGTGCGGGCCAGGCCACGCCAGGGGGTGGTGTGGCCGCCTCGGCCATCGCCTCGACCCCTCCTTCTGCCTACATCTACCTTCTGACTTGAAAACATCGGGGGTTCGGCATTTTTTCTAGATAGAGTTCCGCTGCGCCGCCACCACCAGAAACCACGATTCGGAACCAGAAACTCCATTCTGGCACCCTGTCGGGATGGGGATTTGGAGATCATCGCCATCATCATCACCGACATGTCTCCATCAGCCATCCATGATTCCCCCATCCATGTGTGAGTAATTCCCGCTTAGGCCGAAGGGGATGGTAGGGATTGGATGAGGTCATTCACGTATTTGCTATGAAATTGTTAGGGCATGGTGCCTAGTATCCATTGTTAGTGCTTACGACATTGTTGCAACTTGTTTTGCTTAATGCTTGTCACTTTGGGCCCGAGTGCCATGATCTCAGATCTGAACTTGTTATTGTTTCATGACGATAATTGTTGTTTTTGATCTTACCTGCAAGTTGTATACACATATCGTTGTCCGGAACCCGAGGCCCCAAAGTGACAATAATTGGGATAACCGGAGGGGATGGATGTGATGTGAGGATCACATGTGTTCATGGAGTGTTAATGCTTTGCTTCGGTACTCTATTAAAAGGAGTACCTTAATTACCAGTAGATTCCCTTGAGGCCCCGCTGCAAATGGGCTGGTAGGACAGAAGATGTCGTGCAAGTTTCTCTTTTTTTTTTTGAGAAGAGGACTGTAAGGCTTATGCCCCACAGCATTTTATTAAAGAATAGAATAAGAATTTACAAAGCCACCAGAAGTATGTGGAAAAAACAACCAAAAGAAAAGATATTTACATCAGAGACTCAATCCATCTAGAGAAACTATCAGAGTGTTTAGCTTTAACCCTATGCACATGCATAGTGGCTTCATGAATAAACCTTCTTCTCCAACCCCTGAAGGTGGGCATAATTCCTTGAAAAATTGCTTCATTCCTCTGCTTCCAAATGTGCCATAGAGCAAGAATCACCACCTCAGTAAAGAATGGTTTCTGGAATTTCTTTTTAGCAGCAAAGAAAATCTCTTTAAAAGTATCACCAGGTTCCCACTGAATCTGAAGATAGCACCAAATCCGAACACTGAAGTTACAGTCAAAAAACAAGTGCATCCAGTCCTCAGTCAAGTGAGTGGGGCAAAACACACAATGGAATTGATTGTTGGTGACCTTCCAATGCCTTCGCCTGATCATATCTCTCGTGTTCAAATGATCACTCACAAGCAGCCAAGCAAAAACCTTGATCCGAAGCATAACCTTACTAGACCAAATGGCAGAATAGATCTTACTAGCCACAACATCCTTGAAACAATGCTGGTAATATAATCTGGAGGAGTAAGCACCATCCTTCCATATAGTTGACCAGACATCTCTGACCATAGGATCACAATGCACATTAAGCAAATTCAATTCCATCTCCTGAAAGTCATCAAAAGCTTGAGGAGACATTGGCAGCTGAAAAAAATAAGTTCTATCCTCAGAACCAATAAAGTCTCTAACAAAAATGTTTTGGTCAATGGCAAAGGAAAACAGCCTTGGAAACAGAGAATGTTTTGGTCAATGGCAAAGGAAAATAGCCTTGGAATCAAACCAGAACAAGGCAGTATCACCAGCCCCAATTTTAACAGAGCAGAACTCTCTGTATTTATCCACCAGTTTCATGATATCACGCCACCAAAAGGAACCACACAGATTAGATACCTGAGGAACACCATTAGGATAATATTGCCAAACCAGATCCACCCATGGAATGTCAGCCTTATTAAAAAATTTATGGAGGTTCTTGATGAGCAGGCCCTCATTCTGTTTATGAAAATCCATAATTCCTAAACCACCACTGCTTTTAGGCTTGCAGATCATGTCCCAAGATGCCAAAGACTGCTTATTTGAATCTGGGTTGTTTCCCCTCCAAAAGCATTGCCTGATGATTCTATAAATCTGCTTTAATATACCAGGGGGGATTTCCAGAGAGCACAAAAAATAAATGGACATGGAGGACAAACAGGAAGCAATGAGCTGTAGTCTTCCCCCATAAGCCAAAAAAGTTGAGCTTGCAATTAATCTCCTCTCCATTCTGTCCACCAGAGGCATTAAATCAATCATTTTTGGCCTAGTGGTGCCCATTGGCAAACCTAGATAGGTGAAAGGAAACACTCCCACCAAGCATCCAAAATTGTCAGCCAAAACCTGGACTTCCTCATCAGAAATGTTTATTGGCAACATGCAGGATTTATGGAAATTAATTTTTAAGCCAGAGGAAGAACCGAAATCGTTCAAGGCCTGTTTCAAAATATCCAACTGCATAGGGTCTGCCTCCATCACCAAGATAGTATCATCAGCATACTACACCACAGGAAAATCAGATCCTCCAGCTGGAATTGGCAAGTTAATGAGACCCCTGCTCTTTAAATCATTGACCACATATTGCAACAGTTCTGCTCCCAATACAAAAAGCAAAGGGGAAAGAGGATCCCCTTGCCTTACACCTCTTCTACATTTGAAATTTCTGCCAGGCACCCCATTCAAAAGAACAGAAGAGGTGCAAGTTTCTCATTGCGAGCACGTGCGACTATATACGGAACACATGCCTATGGTTATTTAGTACTAGGATGCTTTATCATTATTTATCTGTAATTGCCCATGTCTTGATTATTACATGAACTATCTTATCCATACAACGCCCGTTCATCCATCCCTATGCCTACAGTATTAAATCCTGTTATTTACTATTGATACCGCTATTGTCTTTATTTTGCTATTGCTGCTACTATTTTACTACTGCCACTACTATAAAACTGTTGCTACTGATAAACTGCTACGAGCAAGTCTGTGCAGCTGAATTGATAACTTATCTGTTAAGGCATATAAATATTCTTTGGCTCCCCTTATGTCGAATTAATAAATTTGGGTTTTACTTCCCTCGAAGACTGTTGCGATCCCCTATACTTGTGGGTCATCACTTTACTTCTAAAATCAATTGTAACTGGGTCGATGAACCCCCTAGCTTTATCCCTGATAGGCTTGTAGACAACGTAATGATACTGTGATCTAGAGCGGTAAGTTCCAGACGCACTCTTTTCCTTACCAGGGTACCTAAGGGGACTGGAAGGTTTTTAATGAGGCGACTTGCTAGCTTAATATATTATCGTTTACCTTAAAAAAAGTGAACCTACACATAAAACTTGTCTACATACATGCATTTTAATATGTATCTAGTCCACTTCCTACAAGGTCTTATAAAAGTAGACAGAGGGAGTATAACATTATGTTTTTCTATTTGCAGCGTAACATTATGTCACTTGTTTAGCATAGTTAACCACATAGAAAGATCCATAATTTTTTTAAATATACATTGTAATTATATATTCAAATATACTTTCCTATGTCAGATTTGAACTATATTTTTAGAGAAAAAATAATCTTAATTTTTTCCTAACAAAGAAATAAACTATATAGTGTATACATATTTGTGGCAAAGATCTTTAGAGCATACGACCACAGAAAATGTCTTAATAGGGGGTTCTAGTATACGACTACTAACAATATTTACCCAAATTTTGTAGAGTTTAAATTATACTATTGGTACAATTATTTACTGTTTTTGTTCTGGCAATGTACCTTACAAGTTACAGTAGTTCAACAATAAGTTGAAAAGTGTGAATGATGGAGTACTTGATACTCCCTCCGATCCATATTACTAGATATATCCGTATTAGCGAAGAGTAATAGTATTGAAATAGCATTGTTTGTTGTAATCACCCATAAATATAAAATGATATGCATTCAACTACATTTTTATCACCAATTTAATTATTAATATGTTTTCTGCAAATACCTGTGTTCTCATCGGTTCCTAAAATAACAATTTTGGTACGCCTTTCCTTATAAGTGCCTCCCAACGTGCCGTTTGTCACCCTCCTAAAGTGTCGTTTGTCAACCACGTGTAGTTCATTTTGTGCCTCCCAACAACGTGTCGTTTGCCTCCCAACTTGCATCTCTACCAAGCGCAGAAGTTGGAGTTTTTTTTCGAGGGCCACATGGTGAGGTCAAGGTAGAAGAAGCTGAGGCAGGACTATCATTCCGGGCATTTTACGGTGCATTAAGGTGCCAATGTACAAAAACTATTTTTAGGTACATAAATACTAAGTTTTGATGGCTTCAGAATTCGGGAAATTATTTTTAGAAGAGGATTTACCAAAACACGGCAAAATCGTAACGGTTTCATATCAGATGTTTACCTCCTCCCCTAGGCGACATCTAGGTCATTTCAGTATGATTGATGTGACACAACAATTAATTACGAGAGAGGTGATAGTGCTATCATGATATAATACGGTATCATACCATATAGAACAAAAAAATCTAAATAGCAAATATATCTTGTACATAAAATTTTGATTCTACAAACTAATAGATAGATATATAAAGATGATGGGCTTTCTTGAGCTGTGAGGCATTCTGCTACTGTTCATCGTGACCGATCGTTGCGCGCCACGTTTAATATGTGAACAGCGTTCACGTGTATGAATGAACAGTGTTACGTGTACGTATGAACAGTGTTTATGTGTCCGTATGAACAGTGTTCTGGACCCGCTTTTTTATTTTTTTCCAGAATTTTTTATTTTTTCTGGTGGTAATTATTTTAGGTAATTTTCTGATGGTAATTATTTTAGGTAATTTTTAATATTGCGTAACTTTTCAATGATAATTTATTCCAGTGCATGACAAGTCGCTTCTAGCCATGACGATGATACATAACTCTCCAACGGTAATTTCTCACTTATGCACGAACAAGTCGCTTCTACCCGTGATGCAAAGGTAATTTGTCAGTTGTAACTTCTCAGTAGTAAATCGATGCGGCAATTCTCCTGCAGTACGAATAGTTATTTTCAGCAACGACCAAAAGTTTTGACCGCTAACGGTGGTTTCCCGGTAATAAATCTCTACGACAATTCTTCCACAGTAATTACCCTCCAATAATTCTTCGACCATGTGTAACTCCCTTGCGTTAATTTTTCACCAGTGCATAAATAGTTATTTTCACAATTAACTTATAGACTTCGATATTCATCTCTATGGACAAAGCAGTCCGAAGCGGTCCACAAGATTATCATCTAGAACGACATGGTCATTTTGACCCACCTCTCTCTTCTTTGCTTCTCCACTTATTCGAGATGCGCTAGCGTTCTCTCTCTTCTTTGCTTTTTCACTTATTCGAGAAAGTCTTGAAGGCACGCCACACTTCGCTCCATCGGACCGTACCACATAAAATGTACCACTCCGCAAATTTTCAGAAGATATAAAAAAAGATAGTTACCACTAACTACTAATGCTAGAAGATTAAGACAAGGAGCGCGGCGGCACGCGTCAAAATTCCTAGTAATTATAATAATACTAGTAGATTATACTATATATTGTATGGTGGTAGTATCATTCAATGTTATCACATCATAGTACTCCCTCCGTCCTAGTTTCTAAGTCTTGCACGTATATCTAGGTCATCATTTTGACAAATATAATCTAAATTTTATAATATAAAAATTATACCATTAGAAAGTATAATGTTTAAACTTTTCAATGATATGTATATTTTGTAATATATAAGTTGTATTATGTTGATTAAAATGATGACTAGATATACGTATAAGCCTTAGAAACTGGGACGGAGGGAGTACTATGCATCATACTAAAGCTAACAGACGCCGATGCTCTTCACAGAGCACATGGGAAGATGCAGGTGTCCCAAAGTTATTGCCTCGCCTAGCTCGTCGGTCGTTGGCTCAAGCCTAATACGTGGAAGAAAGCGGCAATCGCTAGCAAATTTGTCGCCCAGAAAAGAAGCAGGTTGGGTGCGTAAGCGCCGGCGACTGGATACTGCTGCTTGATGCCGCTTCAGAGAGCACATAGGAAGATGTAGGTGTCGCCTAGCTCGCCGCTCGTTCGCTCAAGGTTGATACGACGAGGAAAGCGGCAATTGCTAGCAAATTTGTCGCCCAGAAAAGAAGCAGGTTGGGTGCGTAAGCACCGGCGACTGGATACTGCTGCTTGATACGCCTCCCGATGACGTGCTTTCCGAAGAGGGTGCGCCATAGAACCTTACAAACCGTGCGGGTGGACACGGGAGGCGCGATCATGAAGTTGACCACGGTGTTCAGCACGGCGAAGCCGGTGTATATGACATGGTAGGAGACACGGCAGACCGCCCTCGTGTTCGCCACGCCGGCGATAGCTGCGTAGAAGGCCAGGATCATGCTGATGAGCGACAGCCATATGCAGTGCAGCGCCACCGCGAAGGTCCGCCATGACCCCGCGGAGCGCGACGCCTTCCCGAAGACGAGCAGGACCACCGCGATCACGGAGGTCGCCAGGGCAAAGCTGTCGAGGACCATGAAGTACTTGAAGAGGGTTTTCCCCCGGAGGACAGCCAGGCCGATGTTTTGGTCGTACGCCCCGGGCACATTGTTGGCGGCGGTGAATGCCACGGTGGCGATGAGGACGGCGACCACGGCGAGACTGTCCGAAGTCTTCTCAATCCCTTTTGCTACGTCGTGGACGCATTTCTCCACACGGTCCCGCCTCTGAGGGCGAGACTGCGCCCCGAACGCAGCCAGTGTTACCACCAGGCCCAACTGCACCGTAGTATACATAAAAAAGTTGTAATTCATTTTGTTCAAAAAAAAAAGTTGTAATTCAAATTTGTTTATCCAAAAAAGTTCAAATTTGTTTAAATTTAAACTACAATCACATAAAGAATTATGGAGCCGAGGGAGTAATTAACAATTGGTTATGTGGAATAATGTGCACTAAAACGGCAGTGTGTATAGTCCTTACCATGGAGAAGAAACTGGACGATGTCGCGGCAAGATCCAACGGCGTTTGCCCGTCATTGTTCATGACGTCGGCTCGCACTTTACCTTTCCTCATCAGGGCCTCGGCAACGTCTGGCGCGCCTGCGGCCACAACGAGGTGAAGAGGCGTGTTTCCCTCCCCGTCCTGCGTGTCCAGGAGGCCGCGCAGCGTCGGTTTCTTGCTGGCAATGGCAAGCGAAACGACCTTGGAATGACCTCCCCTGGCCGCGGCGTGCAGGAAGGTTCCTCCGCGGTCGTCCCGGAGATCGGCGGCGTCTGGACACGCTTCAATCAGCGCCTTGGCGACCTTCTCGTGTCCCATCCCCGACGCGATGTGGAGAGCGGAGAGGCCGCTCGAGTCCCGCATGCGGACCGCGCATGGTGGCACCGCGCGAAGGATGGCACCTACGACGGAACTGTCGCCGTCGGACGAAGCGAAATGGAGCGGAGTGCTGCCACTGTCGTCTGCTTCGCTGGCCAGGGATGGCTTCCAATCCAGGAGCAGGCCAACCATTCCTGACGATGTTCAGAATTTCAGATCATATGAGACTATGAGTCAAAGATTAACAAATCTCAACTAAAGGATCAAGGACTGACGTTTGCCCTGGAAGACGGCGGCGTGCAGAGCATTCTGCGAGCTTGGCCCGGCAGCGGACGCGTCATGGCACCTGCTCGTTATCGCTTCGACGGCGGGCACCGACCTACTCATCACCGCCAGGTACAGCGGCGACACGCCGGCATCGTTAACCTCGGAAGCCAGATCCGGCGCCGCTTTGACAATAACCTCCACCGCCTGGCCGTGGCCGAGCCTCGCTGCGAGATGCAGGGCCGTGTCCCCGGCCTCGTTCTTGGACCACAAGACGGCTTCTTCCCCACAGCCCCGCGCGAGCTGGAGGATGAGAGACACGGCCCCGTCATGCCCCGCCCTCGCCGCGCAGTGGAGCGGCGTGTCCATGGCCGAGTTCTGGGACGAGACCAGGCTGCTGACGTCCCCGAACCTGTCGCATAGCTCTTGGATCAGCTCGGCGTGCCCTTGCTTCGCCGCCAAGTGAAGGACGTTGTTTCTCTCCGCGCTGACGATGCCTGAAACAAATCAAACATGTACGGAGACTGAGGGCAGATAAAATTCGAAAAACCTCGGTACTTTCAGTAAGTACCAAACATGTTGCATCTCGGTCATCAATACAAATTCACGACAAATTCAGATATTTCAACAAGTACTTCCAGTGGGTACAGACGTTCTCGTCTCGAAAAATATATATTGGAGGCCACTGCGGCTCTGAGTTGTGATGGGGGGGTTTACCAGCGATTTGATCATCAGCAGCCATCATCGCCATCGCCTCGTCGTTTCTCCCCTCGCACAGTGCAAGATAGAGCTGGGTGCTCATCATGCCGTCTACGCTCGGTTCCGCCGTGGCGGCCGGAACCGAACCCGTACAGAGCTGGATGCAGTGATGAAGGCCCATCGATGATCAATCGGATAGGGATGATCAGGCTCGCAACGGGCCACAACTGAACTTGAGGGGTCTCTGTGCTGTCTGTGCGTCAGTAGTAGGGTTTTCTGGCCTCTCTGTTCGTCAGTATGCATATATACAAGTATGGTCGTGACAATTGCTATCCAGAGTTTCGTTTCAATCCCCAAAGTTCACTTCATCTGTAAATCAATCTGTGGTTGATAGCGATTCTCGAGTCGCAGACGTAAATCCTATCTCTCACATCGGTCGGCTCATGGTAGTGTCGATTTGGGCCTTAGATGAACCCTGCCGTGGTGGAGACGCACATCGCTGACGTCATGGCCACTGTGGAGGAGTGATGACTGAATTTCCTCCACCACAATCGGCTAGCTGCAGTACATACGACAACAAATATTATATCCCTAAAGTATCGTCCACAAGAGCTCCTCGTTTGACCAGTATGCTGGACCCTTCCCTTTTCCCCATCTACAGTGAAAAGGCGATTCTTTGGGCGACCCCGCGCGTTCCAGCTCGCCGCCGGCGATCCGGCCGATTCCTCGCCCTCCGACGGCCGCCTCGGCGGCGGGAGGACGGGGAATCCATGGATCCCGGCGGGTATATAGTCTAGGTGTGCGTGGTGTGCTGGCTGGCGGCGTTGTGGAAGAAGCGGCGGCGCTGGAGCGGCTTTTGAAGACGGCGGCCTTCTTCTCCGATGGTGCGGCTCCGGTGGAGCTCCGCCGCGGATCCGTCGTCCCTTCCTCGCTCGCGGCTCGTCGGTGCTCTCGAGCGGGTCGACCCCTCGCCGGTGACCGAGAGGTGGCGGCATCGGCAAATAAAGATCTGAAGGATTTCTCCGCGTTGACCAAGCTGGCGTCGTCCTCCGGCGCGCAGGGTGTAGGTGCTTCTGCACCGAGGAGCGTTCAACTTCCCAGCTGCTTGTGGTCTCCATCCAGTCCAATCAAAGCGTGGTGGAGCTGCAGTGGGTTTCGCCGGCGTGTCGTCGTGCGTGTTGAAGACGATGCTAGGGTTCAGGAGGACCTATCTGTAATTTTCTTTGTTTCCTGGACCTTTCTGTATGAATCTTGGTCAACATGAATGAAATCTTTCTGCACAAAAAAAAAAGAGCTCCTCGTTTTGAAACTACACAACTCCGCAACTACGTTGTTAGTGCAGCCACGTTCTTATCCAAATATTCATTTGGAAATAGTCTCACTAGTGGGAAAAGGCTTATAGCCGCGATGTCACCGATAACGAAAATGAAGGATGGTCACCGATAACCGGTATAGATGACGGGCCCAAAATCATACATACAACCATGAACGTGTTATTACAAGCCGTTATGAGAAACACAAAACAAAGGAATCAAACTTAAGTAATTCAATTTAAACCAGGAAAAATAGAATAAACGAGAGGACTACCTGTACTCCCTACCCAGCGAAACATTACTTCTCACTTGTGCAAATTTTCCATAATTTTCAGAAGAGCGGTTCAGCGTTTTGTACACATTTTCATCTAGCTTCTCAAATCTAGCTTCATAGAATGTGTTCGATGCTGTTTGCGGCGAATTTTAGGGAAGCTATAGACTATAGAAGCTGGGAGTTGCCGAACAAGCACAATTCTGCACCTTAAAATGAAATAGTGTTGCGTTCCTACCGGAGTATCGATACAGGTGAACTGCACAATTCTGCTACTGCCCTGCAGTCAGTTCCCTTCTTGCGACAACTCCGTGGCATCAACATTCAGAGGGTTCCATCATCTAACAAACAGTAGCTCATCATCAAAAGTTCAGAACTACTTACATTCTTCAGAAATAACATAACCGGACAACTGAATCTGAAACGGCGCATAAACCGATCTGAAAACTCTGACTGATCGATTCTGCAAGTGTTCACGCTTCTCTAGCAGTCCCTGGAGGATACCTCACAGTTGCCTTCTCTTCCTGAATGACAACGAAGGACCGAAAAAATCTGAGGTAGGGCGAACCTAAAAATAATATGAAAACTAAAAAGTATGAGAATACATGATTTTAGGTCTACTTAGATATTTCAAGCGATCTCGTTGCCTCATATGTATAGGAGCTCTTTGCGGAGCCTTAGCGATTACAAGGAAGACTTGTACTCATATATGTTTACAGAAAACTGAGACTAACTAATACATGTACCACATACGGTATTGTGTGTTCAACAACAATTGTGAGACACTAATGCTATATAGATTTTAGGAGAAATGTATCTATAAACGTTGCACGTTATTCTCTTATGAGCAGAGAATCTTCTCATTCGTGTGATTCCGAGGAGCTGTTAGTTGACGGGCCGCTCCCTCTTCCATATCCTATAAATATCCACCTTTCTCCTACAAGTTGTCATCTCGCCTCTCACTTATTATCCATTCGACAACTCCAGGCCATTACCCCTCCTCCAACGACTCTATCTAGGTCATATTTTCACTTCGAAGTCGATTTTGCATAGTGTTTACTAAAAGAGGTATAACTTTGTCATACGAAGTCCGTTTTTGACGTATGACCACTTAAAATGTTCAGAAAAAACACATACATCTAAATGTATTCATGAAAAATCAAGGTAGGGCGGCTGCTCTATCTTGCCCTACTGGGAGCTTCGCCCCTGCTCACGAGCGTCAATACTATCTGACAAACAGTGTTCATCGATAGTACATCATTCAAGCACAACATGAACATGCATTAGCAAGGGCACATGCATAGAGGTTCAACATGGCTGGCAAGGACGTCTGCTGCTGACTGCTGAGTGATGCTCCGAAGGTGGTTGAAGGGGATCTGGGAATTTGGGGGCGGTCGGAGCTGAGAGGCGATGGAGAATTGGAGACTGCGAGCTGGGGGTTCGGGTATATATGCCAACAGGTTACAAATAATAAATTTCAGTTAACTTGGTGTAAATTTTCCAACAAGCTCATTCTGTACATATCGTCGTCTACAGCGTAGCTATCATTTACTGTCATCTAGATGTTCTTTAATTATTAATTGTGCAAATCTCGGGACAAACCCATTGTAGTTATGTGCATCTTTAAAATTGCAATAGGTTACAGTAACACAAGTTGGTTAGATGCAGTGGCTGACAAACATAAAACATGGGTGAAAAAATTAATTTAAATACCTACATGCCACATTAGTCCCTCTATGGGTAGACTGCAACTTATAATCATATAGAGTTGTCAAAACAATACATTCATCACACATTGGCAATCTCCTTTAATTAAGTTTGTAGAAATTGACTAACATTTACTGTTTGTGAAACTATATATAGTTTGTATTTTCAAAACACAATCCGTGTTGAACTATTAAAGCCTGCAAGTTCTTTGGAGCATTTCATCAAACAACTACGGTGTTCAACATGAAGGGAAAAAAAGGAGAAAAGTGGGGGGTCGGCCTCGTTAAAGAGATGCCATGAGAGCCAAGAGCGAGAGATTAGATGACAGGAAGAGACTAACCTGCAGCTCCACTGAGGACACAACGGAAGTGGTGCTCCTCCCGACGGTGGGGGCAGCGATTTGGGGCTGCGAGGTGCCGCTGCTGTTGCTGGTCGGGGACGTGCCGCTGGAAGCTCGGTACCAGGTCTCGATGTAGGGACGTGGGCGGAGATGGGCAGGCGGCGCAGCGGAGGGTCGGGCAGGCGGCGGCGCCGGCAGGTTGGCCGAAGGTGCCCTAACCCTTGCAGCCTGTTCACGTATGGGGAAGAAAAGAAAGGATTGGCTATTTGGAAGGGAGAACGGCAGGAGCACACCAACCTCTCTTCACGTAGTTCGCTTGCACCACTCCAGCGCGACACGACACGTACCAGTAGGATCTAACGGACGACACGTCCCGAGCAACGATAAGGCCTCAAAGACCAGGGAGCTTAGAGCTCTTTTAAGATACTGCGCCAGATTAACCTCTGGCGAATGACGAGTCGTGCAAATAAAACCTGACTGTAAATGCCTAGCCACGGTTTAGTGGTTCAGAGAGCGCCATGCTGATATATAGCTGAGGGCGGGCAAGTCGTTCAAGTCAGCTTGGGTTTGATTTTTCTCCCGTTGTGTGGGTTCCAGGAAGCCCGCGGCCGGCAAAACGACGGCAGCTGTCAGCTCCTGTACATCAGCGGCACCAGGACATTACTAGATCGTGGAATTTCTCGAGGTCCCTGTTGATTCGTCGACGTACACACTTCACACGGTATGTACAACTTATTTGCACCACACACGTACAAGTCTAAAATAAACCTTAAACTTGTAGATGAAAGCTAAATCAAACCTCAAATTTTGAATCCCGGAAATTGGCACTCTGAACATGTCAATCCCGGTCTATTTCAAACCTTAGACCTATTTGGCACACCGGGAAAGCGATAATCCTGACCAGTATTGGAAGCTACTCTCACTGACAGTGGAGTCCACATGTCATATTCATCATTTAATATAATTTGTTTTCTTTTCCCCAACATCCCATAGCTTTCTTCCCCAAATGGCACAGGTGAGAGGTGACACGCCGCACTAAGTCCGCCGTCAGATGGAGGGGATGGGAGGGGAGACGGGAGTCGACCGGGGGCAGTGAACTGGAGCAGAGGGAGGGAGACCTTGGCCGCAACACGAGGCAGGCGGGGAAGGGCCTCGCCGGCCGAGGCCACCGTCGACGCGCGACGGAGGCGGAGCAGGTGAGTCCTATGCAGTCCACACGCACGCTGAAGCTGAAGGTCGCCGCGCGTGGCGGAGAGTCCAGGGCCGGTTCTCCAGCTCGCCGGAAGTCCAGTGGCAATACACTCGGTAGTCCATGGGTCGCGCGCGAGTGCGCAGGGAGAACCTGAAGCGGCGCAGCCAGGGCCCAGGAGCGGTATGGCCGATGCGGGCAGGGGCTGGGTGTGGCACCCTCCGTTGACTATTTTCTAGCTACCCACTACCACGTCGGGATTCCGGTTGTGGGCGAGCTGAGAGGATGGGAGCTTGTGCTGCGCATAGTTGCCAGCGAACCGGATCGTCCGGATCGAGGAACGGGATCGGGGAACGAGGATCGACTGGCCAACGAACAAGGATCGATCAGGGGTATACATCTTTGGTACGCCAAGTTGGATCGTGGATCGCGATCCACTTTGATTTGGGTCGATGACCCCGAATATAATGCGGAAATTGCTATTTTTACGTTTTATTTTTAATGGGCCTGCCATATTTTAGAGTGGCTAATATAGAAATAGCCAGCCCAAGCGGGATCGCGACCCACAAACGAACCCCTTCGATCCAGTAGTGTTCCCGATCCCCGATCTGGATCGATCGATCCCGGGTCGCGGAACACGCCACCGTTCCCGAACCCTGCAACTATGGTGCTGCGTCGTCGCCAGGGGGATGGGGTCTTCGGCTACGTCTTCGCCAAAGGAGATAGGATCTTCGGTTGCGTCCTCGTCCGTGTTGTCCGTGCGGCATAGTTAGCCAGGCTCATGCAGAAAAATATGTTGTGCTGTCGCTGCTCATCGCCGACAATGCCTGCCGCTGCCTATACAGCTACAGGATTAAGAAACATGAGAAATACCGAGGAGAGAATGAGAGGTTGAAGATACATATGACCTCTGGGCCAATTTAGTTAGTGAGAGTACTGACTCATCTTATTTCTAATTATTTTTTTCTAACATAAAAAACAGATCTAAGGTTTAAAATAAACCGGGATTCATAAGTTTAGAGTGTCAATTTCAGGGATTCAAAGTTCAGGGTCCGATTTAGCTTTCATCTATAAGTTAAAGGTTTATTTTTAACTTTTTCCCGGGTAAAAACGACCCCTCTAACGACTGGAATTTCGGGGTCATCACGACGAATTGCCAGTTGACTCACTACAAAGGCCAAAGCATAGGTTAAGGAGTCTATGAGGGTACGACGATAACTACAGGCTTTTTTACCGTGCATTAACATGCCAATATACAAAAACTATTTCTGTTATACAAAACCATAGTTTCAGTGGCTCCATAATAGTTTTCGTAAACTTTTTGTATATTGGCACTACTGATTGCAACACCCATCCCTACAGCCCGCTGCCCACCTCTACAGCAGATTCCATGGCGGCGATAGCCTCCATGAGCTGTGTGCGCACTGGTGGAAAAAAGGCCATTAATCTCGGTCCGTAACTGCCATTAGTCTCGGTTGCCCAACTGGGACTAGCAAAGCGGGATTAAAGGCCCCCACCCTTTAGTCCCGGTTGCAAATGAATCGAGACTAATGGCCATCCACGTGGGTACGGCTGGGCGCGCCGGCTCGGTGACCTTTAGTCCCGGTTCGTAATAACAACCCGGACTAAAGTGTTTTGTTTTTTTTCATTTCTGTTTCAGATTATAGGTTTAGGGTTTATGGTTAGGGTTCAATTTAATTTCAAACGAGTTTCCGTACCTATATTCTATGACTAGTAAATACACATTACACATTGATGTATATATATAATATACGATGTCTTCTGACTATATATACTACAATTTTAAGCAAGTCTCCGTACAAGAATTTTTCAAACAAGCTAAGTTTCCGTACAACTATATAATTACATGCATGGAGATCACTAAATTATATGTAGTATTCATCGTCCTCCACATAGTGTTCTCCTTTCTCACGGAGGACTTTCCTCAGCAGGAATCCCGCCAGCTCCTCTTGAATTATTTTTATGTGCTGGGTTGGTAGGAGCTTCTCCCGCATCACTAACTACTTTAAGAAGATCGATATGGATATATATAAGTTGGATGAAACTCAACACAATTGATGATAATAAAAGAAAACTGTGAATATTATTTACGTACATCAAAGTCCAAGGAACGTGCTCTCCTCTCACTGGTGTACCACCGGATGAACTCGCAGACGTAGAATTCACAGAGATTGGTCCCCGGTGGTTGCCGCAAACCCTTTATCTTTCTAAAAGTTAGCTGTTCTTTGAATTCACCTACTATCATCCTTCTGAAACGTGTCCAAACCCTGCATGGCAAAGAAAATGAACAAATGAGTTATTAAATACTTGATACCAGGAAATTAATGAAAGGGGCTGATATAGTGCGGTAATGATTGAAATTACTTCTGCAGCATTGCTTTCATATCGCTAAACAGGGCTTCGGGCTTATCCAATGAGTCCATGATTTCAACACTTGATTTATCAAATTGAATCTTTAGCAGAATCCAGTGAAAACTGCAGACACGCATGCATAACTCATCAATTACACTTAACATCGAGTAAGCAAAAAAAAATGTGCACAAGATTGAAACACTCACTTGAAGTTGTAAGGAAATAGAATTTCCCTTTTAAGACTTTGCTTGGTAAAAAATGTGAACAGATCATTCTCCACGTCTTTGGGGTGATCTTGTAACATCTTTTCATTAATGATATATGGGTCAACGAACCCAACGTCCTGGATATTCTTTTGTTTGCATTCGAACATCTTAAATCTGCATAATAGCGTACAAAAAGAATATAGTTAATTAAAATAATATATTACAGGCAATGAACGAGCTGAGCTAGAGACTTGAATATAAATCACTTGCAGACAATAGCAAGCGATGATAGATTTGTCGAGGTCGCGCTGATTGAATAACTGAAATAATTCATCCAATTGAATATGTATCAGGTATCTTTTGAAGTAATGCTCCTCTCTAACATCTGCCATGATATAACGTTTGAAGTCCTTTTTTCTATGTGCGTCTTGTACCAGTGATACATCCATTTTGCATCACTATTTTGTATTATAATTTACTGTTATTCATTGATATATTTCATATTTGGAGTTGATACTTATATTATTTCCTTTGTTTTCACATGTTTGATGATCATTGGAGGATTTTCTGCCGGAGTCAGGATTCTGCTGGAAAAATGACCATCAAGGGACCATATTTTGAAGATCGGGAAAATTCCAGAAAAATATCAGGAAATTATATTTTCCCAGAAGACTCAGGAAGCCAGAAGGAGGAGTCGAGAGGAGCCAGGAGGGGCCCTCACGCCAGGGTGGTGCGGCCTGACCCCTGGCTGCGCCAGCCCTGTGTGAGGCCACCCTGGCCTACTTCTGGTCTCGCCCCTTTACGTACTTCATCGTTCCCGAAAACCTAAGTCAAGGGGGGCTCAGAGTTAGACACAACCGCCTCTGCGAGGCGGAAAACACCAGACAGAAAAAGCTCTCCGGCAGGCAGAAATCTGCCGGGGAAATTCCTTCCCGGAGATGGGAGATCGTCGCCATCGTCATCACCATCGCACCGGACTTCATTGGGATCATCATCTTCTTCTTCTTCATCACCAGCACCTTCATCTCCACCATCACCACGCCATTCCGCTGTAACATCTTGAGTTGGATCTTGTTATATTCATAGGGGAAACTTTCCCGGTGTTGATTACTCTTGTGGTTGATGCTATTGAGTGGAACCGTTGAATTAAGGTTTATGTTCAGATTGTTATTTACCATTATTTCACCTCTGATCATGATCCATATGATGTCTTGTGAGTAGTTCGTTTAGTTCTTGAGGACATGGGAGAAGTCAAGATGTTAGTAGTGAATTATTGTTGAGAAATATTTAATGGTTTGATATTGTTGTGGTGCTATTTCACTAGTGGTGTCATGTGAACGTCGACTACATGATACTTCACCATTTATGGGCCTAGTGAGATGCATTGTGTATTTGGCTACCAATTGTGGGGTTGCTGGAGTGACAGATACCTAAACCTCCGTTGGGAAACCATTGCACCAGGGAGCATAGGATCTAAGAGTTTAAGGCTGTGGTTAGATTTATCTTAATTACTTTCTTGTATTTGCGGATGCTTGCAAGGGGTATAATCACAAGTGTGTATTTATCCTAGTAAGGGTAGTGCGCTAGCACAGGTTCACCCCCATAACACCTATCAAACCAATAAAGACTATTGGCTTTATGAAGCCAAAGCTCTTGACAGAAACTCCCGTGTGTCCTTGATGGCTAGTTGATGAAGGAGATTATTCTTCTTCGTCCCCCAGCAGCAATCCTTGTGCGTGGTGAATGACCAGCCCGTTGGGAACCCCAAGAGGAAGGTGTGATGAGTATAGCAGCTGGTTTTCTCTCAGTTAAGAAACCAAGGTTTATCGATCAGGAGAGGAGAGACAGCGACGACTGAAGGTGATGCGGAACCTGCACACACACAACCAAGTACTTTGTTCCCAACTTGCGATGAGGTTGTCAATCTCACCGGTTTGCTTGAAACAAAGGTTATGAGCGTATCGAGTGGAAAACAATATAGTATGCGAGTAAAGTAAACAGTACGAGAAAAGTAAACAGGTGATAGTGATGTCTACGCACTTCTATTCTTGCAGACACTTGTTGGGCCTCCAAGTGCAGAGGTTTGTAGAACAGCAGCAAGTTTCCCTTAAGTGGATCACCCAAGGTTTATCGAACTCAGGGAGGTTAGAGGTCAAAGCTATCCCTCTCAAGCAACCCTGCAATTACGATACAGAAAGTCTCTTGTGTCCCCAACACACCCAATACACTTGTCAGATGTATAGGTGCACTAGTTCGGCGAAGAGATAGTGAAATACAAGTGGTATAGATGATTATAAGTAGTAACTGTGGTATGAAATAAATATCGCTGCGAGCAAACAAGTAACAAAATAGCAAGTAAACGGTGTGCAATGCTTGGAAACAAGGCCTAGGGATCATACTTTCACTAGTGGACACACTCCCAACAATATAACATGACTGAACAAGTAACTTCTCTTTGCTAAGGCACTCTGAATTACTCTCCTATTGAATAACACTAATCATTGTGTAGTGGCTACAGAAGCACCCCTTAAAGTTCATCAAGTACTTGACAAACACCACTCATAGCGATACCCAAATCAGATCACAATTCAAGATAGAAATCATTGCAACTTAAACCAAGTACTAACACGGTGCACACACTGTCAACATTACACCATGAAAGGAGGAATAGATCACTCAAACTATCATAGCAATAATTATTCTCATAATCCACAAGAGATCACAATCATAGCCTAAACCAAGTACCACCATGATGCACGCACTGTCACCGTTACACCATAGCAGGAGGAATAGATTACTTTAATAACATTGCTAGAGTACACAAAATATCTGAATAATAACATGTACTTGTTCAACATGATACCAAGCTCACGATCACATAAAGATCACATCATGGGAGAGAGAGGTAAACCACATAGCTACCGGTAGAGCCCTCAGCCCCGGGGATGAACTACTCCCTCCTCATCATAGGAGACAGCAAGGTTGATGGAGATGGCGGTGAGGTCGATGGAGACGGCGGAGACGGCGATGGAGATCGATGGCGATGGCTCCGGGGGCACTTCCCCGTCCCGGCAGGGTGCCGGAACAGAGACTTCTGTCCCCCGAAATTCGTCGACGACGGCGGCGGAGCTGCGGAACTGTTTCTGGAAAATTGCCGAATCCCCTAGGGTTTTCCGTCCCGAGGCTTTATATAGGCGAAGGGGCACCGTCGGAGGAGGGGCCAGGTGCCCACACGCGGGCCCCGCGCGGCCAGACCCCTGGCTGCGCCGGGCATGTGTCTGGGGCCCTGGTGGCCCCCCTCTGACACCTCTTCGGATGTCTGGAAGCTTCCGGGTAAAATAAGACTTCAGGAACTTGTTTCGTCCAATTCCGAGAATATTTCCTATGTATCACTTCTGAAACACAAAAACAGCAGAAAACAGGGAACTGGCACTGTGGCAACTCGTTAATAGGTTAGTTCCGGAAAATGCATAAAAGTGCCACTAAGTGTAACGAAACAATAGGCAAATGGTGTAAAAACAAGCATGGAGCATCAAAAATTATAGATACGTTTGAGACGTATCAAGCATCCCCAAGCTTAACTCCTGCTCGTCCTCGAGTAGGTAAGTGATAACAAAGAATAATTTTTGAGGTGACATGCACCTACACAATCTTGATCATATATGTAAGCATTGGTGAGCTGGGATCAATAGAACTTAAAACATGGGCATGAAAGATATAATCATGACAATAAGAACTTAGCAACCATGTTGTAAACATGCAAATGAACACAAACAAAAGATCATGATAATGAAACAATGAAAGTCAAACGTGTGTTCAAATCATAAGGAAAAACATACAAATGGTTTTCAGCTTGTCCTTCAAAGAGAGCAAAATATAAATGCATAGGACACCTCAAAGTTTAAGAGGGCGACTAGATACAAATAATTTAAGAACAAGTGAAACCAACAATATGAGTCAATCAATGAACTTTGGGACAATGCATATCACACTAAGAATGACAACTATGCTCTCTTAATGGTGCATAAAGAAAGAAGGTGGTGACTCAACATAAAAGTAAAAGAAAGGCCCTTCGCAGAGGGAGGCAGTGATTGCAAGTTTTATAACCTTCAAAAATTATGGTACTTACCGGCTTTGAGCTCTCATTGCCCCCATCATAAGCATCTTGAATGGTTAAAGTTACTGCGAGAACAATTATGATGCATATGCTTGACAAATCATAAGTTGAAAACCTCGTGTCCCATGAATACGAGTACCCAAACCATGCTAATTTACTTAGAGTCCCAAGCAAGGCTCTTGTCATTGTAAGTATATGCATATCATTGAGAACCGCTAATGGGGTACCTCCGTGCCCGATGACATGGAACAAGCCCACACCAAAATGACAGGACAAGCAGACAATGAACACCTCGACATCTCTTTTATTTGCTATATTGTTTAGCTTTTTATTGTGAGATGCGTCGTCGAATGTTCACCATGGGTATGCTGCAAATTTCCACCATGAATTATGCATGGCTTAGATTGGCGGCCCGGCGTTTCCCTAACACATATAAAAACTCCATGATCCTCACAAGATTCCCAATTCATTTCACACATCGGGCATCCATAAACAAAAGATCACGATATCAACTCAAAAAGAAGTGCAATGTTGAAAGCTTGCCCCATGACAGCATGGCTGGGCTAGAATCCAACTTACAACTTGCAAGCATAACAACTCAGCATAAAAGACCACAATGTCAAATTTTTAAGAACAGGAAAAAGTAAAGTGTGCCTTCCGGTTCGTGAGAGCTTTACTGACCGAATTTCGCATAACACTGGTAAGAGTTTAATTTGAAGAGAATATAAAAGCAAGTCAAATTTACTTGGAATAGCAAATTGCTAGTAGGTATGTATGGTGGACACTTTGGAAAACTTTGGCTTTAGGAGTTGGATGCACGAGTAGAGCTCATACTCAGTACAAGGCGAGGGCTAGCAAAAGACTGGGAGCGACCAACTAAGAGAGCAATAATGGCCATAATCATGCAAAGCGACAAAGCGACATTAAAAGAAGCATAAGATGGCATCAAAAGTCAAAAACTAAATGATCATGAAGGCTATTGGCGACTTTGTAAGAGTCTAACATGTGTGAGCATGCGCCAAGTCAACCCAAATAAAGCATCAAGGAGAAAACCAAAATAATGCTTCCATACAATAAAAACAACGCATGATTTTTTCAAAGGCTCATTAAGCAATCTCAGTTATTTGAGACAAGTCATGCTACAGCAAAACCACTAAGCATACTATCAAAAAGACATCAAGCATGACATGAAAAAGCCTAAGCCGCAGTCTACACAAGCTCCTTCTTGTACCACTATTTTGCACAAAGCTTTTTCTCTTTTCCAACACCATTTGAAATTTTTAAAGACACCTCTTTTGATAAAAACCAATAAAGACCAGAGGCAAAAATACACCTTGATTAAAAGATATAACAAGATCTGAATGCAAATCAAGGCGAAAATTGAAAACCAAAAGCAGTAGCAGAAAAAGAAGAACACTCGGTGAACGATAAGAGTGAAAAACTGAGTGTTCTTGGCAAATGAAAAGCGAGTTCATCTCCCTCCAAAACAACATGATGTGATCAAACCATTTATTGCAGCAAACAAAACTAAACTAACTAAGAAAACTAAAACAACTGACGCTCCAAGAAAAACGCATAGTGCATGAAGCAATAAAAATATAGTGTCTTAAAAGGTGACCTGATTTTTGCCGATGAAGAAGGGGTGCCTCGGGGGCATCCCCAAGCTTTGACGCTTGTACTTCTTGGATATTTATTGGGGTGATGCATGGGCATCCCCAAGCTTGAGCTTTTTTCCATTCTTCAACTTATCTCATCATTCTCCAATCCCTACACTTGAAAACTTCCTTCATACAAAACTAAACACAATTCTATTAGCAACATTAGTGTAAGCATAACATATAATCAACCTCTTTTCAGTTCAGATTTCAACACAAAACCACCACATATATAGCATATACTACTGTAGCAACTTCCCCAAAAGTTCTATGATAAAAAGAACTCAAAAGAAAGCGATAAAGCGGCAAACACAAATATTGGCAGAAATCTGTCAAAACTGAACAGCTGACAAAGGTCGAATTTTTGAGAGATTTTCTGTTGCTCAAATCAAAAAGTGTTCAACTAAGAAAAGTTTGGATATAACCTGGGGCATATGCACAAGAAATCGCAGGTCCAAAAGATAAACAAAGAATTTTCACGAATTTTTACGGTGCAGCACCGAAAACAGTTTCAGGACAGCAACATCCCCAAATCTTTACCTCACTCAAATTAGAGGCTTCTCTTGGCACAAAAACGAAATAAACAAGATAAGGAGCGTTTATTACAGTAGTAATAACTTCCAAGACTCAAATAAAAGAAAAATTACTGAAAATAAAACAATGGGTTATCTCCCAAGAGTGCTTTTCTTTAACGCCTTTGAGCTAGGCGCAGTAATTTGCAAAGATGCTCATGTGGGCGCCATATAAGAGCTTGAGGCAAAGGCGCCATATAGGAACTTAAAGCAATAGAGAGCATCAAAAAGCAAATGTGAAAGACATTTATATCTGAACCACTTCCTATGCATAGGAATCTTGTAAGAAAATAAATCAACGAGGCACATAGTAGCAAGCATGGATAGATAAAACAAGTGCCACTTCAAGATTTGCAACATAAAGAGTGGAAACTTAATATTGTTGAGATCCATCAAACCATGTTTCCCTCTCTCATAATAACTTTCAGTAGCATCATGAATAGAATTAACAATGTAACTATCACATAAAGCATCCCTATCATGAGCCACATGCATAAAAGGATTAATACTCCCCACATGAACAATAGTAGTAGGAGCAGAATCAATAGAATAATTATTCTCATCACCATAATCATCATAAATAGGAGGCATATTGTAATCATAACTAATTTTATCCTCAATAGTAGGTGAACTGAAAATATTATACTCATCATCACAAGCTAGAGAACAGCTATTTCGCAAAGCATATTCTTCAAACATATCATCATAAGAAGGAACATCACATATGGAAGATAAAATATTATCAGAACAAACTTTCTCCACTAAAGCTGGGGAACTAAAAATATCATGCTTAACAAAACCAGCTTCCCCAAGCTTAGACTTTTCTATAGGATTAGCAACAACGGTGTTCAAAGCATTCGTACTAATAACATTGCTATGCGAAATAAGCTCCAAAGGATTTTCAATTTTCTCATCAAATCTAAACTCAGGAAAAAGACTACAGAACTCTTTGTTTTCCATTAAGCCTAACTAGTGAAAATAAAAACAAGAAACAAAAAGATGTAATTGCAGAATCTAAAGGAAATAACTTCGAGCACTCACACAGGAGGATGCGAGTACCTTTTACCTTACCTCCCCGGCAACGGCGCCAGAAAAGAGCTTGATGTCTACGCACTTCTATTCTTGTAGACACTTGTTGGGCCTCCAAGTGCAGAGGTTTGTAGAACAGCAGCAAGTTTCCCTTAAGTGGATCACCCAAGGTTTATCGAACTCAGGGAGGTTAGAGGTCAAAGCTATCCCTCTCAAGCAACCCTGCAATTACGATACAGAAAGTCTCTTGTGTCCCCAACACACCCAATACACTTGTCAGATGTATAGGTGCACTAGTTCGGCGAAGAGATAGTGAAATACAAGTGGTATAGATGATTATAAGTAGTAACTGTGGTATGAAATAAATATCGCTGCGAGCAAACAAGTAACAAAATAGCAAGTAAACGGTGTGCAATGCTTGGAAACAAGGCCTAGGGATCATACTTTCACTAGTGGACACACTCCCAACAATATAACATGACTGAACAAGTAACTTCTCTTTGCTAAGGCACTCTGAATTACTCTCCTATTGAATAACACTAATCATTGTGTAGTGGCTACAGAAGCACCCCTTAAAGTTCATCAAGTACTTGACAAACACCACTCATAGCGATACCCAAATCAGATCACAATTCAAGATAGAAATCATTGCAACTTAAACCAAGTACTAACACGGTGCACACACTGTCAACATTACACCATGAAAGGAGGAATAGATCACTCAAACTATCATAGCAATAATTATTCTCATAATCCACAAGAGATCACAATCATAGCCTAAACCAAGTACCACCATGATGCACGCACTGTCACCGTTACACCATAGCAGGAGGAATAGATTACTTTAATAACATTGCTAGAGTACACAAAATATCTGAATAATAACATGTACTTGTTCAACATGATACCAAGCTCACGATCACATAAAGATCACATCATGGGAGAGAGAGGTAAACCACATAGCTACCGGTAGAGCCCTCAGCCCCGGGGATGAACTACTCCCTCCTCATCATAGGAGACAGCAAGGTTGATGGAGATGGCGGTGAGGTCGATGGAGACAGCGGAGACGGCGATGGAGATCGATGGAGATGGCTCCGGGGGCACTTCCCCGTCCCGGCAGGGTGCCGGAACAGAGACTTCTGTCCCCCAAAATTCGTCGACGACGGCGGCGGAGCTGCGGAACTGTTTCTGGAAAATTGCCGAATCCCCTAGGGTTTTCCGTCCCGAGGCTTTATATAGGCGAAGGGGCACCGTCGGAGGAGGGGCCAGGTGCCCACACGCGGGCCCCGCGCGGCCAGACCCCTGGCCGCGTCGGGCATGTGTCTGGGGCCCTGGTGGCCCCCCTCTGACACCTCTTCGGATGTCTGGAAGCTTCCGGGTAAAATAAGACTTCAGGAACTTGTTTCGTCCAATTCCGAGAATATTTCCTGTGTATCACTTCTGAAACACAAAAACAGCAGAAAACAGGGAACTGGCACTGTGGCAACTCGTTAATAGGTTAGTTCCGGAAAATGCATAAAAGTGCCACTAAGTGTAACGAAACAATAGGCAAATGGTGTAAAAACAAGCATGGAGCATCAAAAATTATAGATACGTTTGAGACGTATCAGATAGCAATATGATGTAAATAGGACCGGGGTCCACAGTTCACTAGTGGTGTCTCTCCATAGATAAAATAACACATGCTGGGTAAACAAATTACAGTTGGGCAATTGATAGAATAAAGATAACGTGATATGTCAAGAAGATCACTATGAGATTTACTCTGGGCATTACAACAAAATACATAGACCGCCATCCAACTGCATCTATGACTAATAATCCACCCCCGGGGATATCAATCCGAACACCCCAAAAGTATTAAGTTGCGAACAACAGATAATTACATTAAGCAAAGTGTGTAATGTAAACAAAGCATATGCCCTTGAGCATATGAATGTTGTTTTCTCCCTAGTAGCAACAGCACATCTACCACCTTAGAGGTTTCTGTCACTCCCCCAGGTGAAATAGAGGCATGAACCCACTATCGAGCATAAATACCCCCTCTTGGAGTCACTAGCAACTACTCGGCCAAGATAGCTACTAACAACGGAGAGCATGCAAGATCATAAACAACATAGAGATAACAAAAGATAATATTCAGTACAGCAACTTAATCATAAACACCAATATTCATCGGATCCCAAGAAACCAAACATGTAGAATTACATAACGGTGATCTCAATCATGTAGGGCAGCTCATGAGATCTAAACATGAAGCACATGGTGGAGAAGACAACCATCTAGCTACTGCTATGGACCCATAGTCCAAGGTAGACTACTCACTCATCGCTCCGGAGGCAAGCATGGCGATGAAGAAGACCTCCGGTGGCGATTCCTCTCTCCGGCAGGGTGCCGGGAAGAGCTTCTGGACCCTCCCGATCTTCGGGTCGACGGCGGCGGCGGATCGCGATGTGTTCTGGAAATCTGATCGGGTACTTAGGTTTTTTTTGTCGGGGGGTCTTTATAGGCGAAGGGGCGTCGTCAGAGGAGGGGCCAGGCGCCCTCACACGGGGGTGGCGCGAGCCAGGGGCTGGCCGCGCCGCCCCTGTGTGTGGGCCCCTGGTGCCTCGCCTCCTACTCTCCTTCGGATCTCTGGAAGCTTCCGGGTAAAATAAGACTTCAGGAACTTGTTTCGTCCAATTCCGAGAATATTTCCTGTCTATCACTCTGAAACACAAAAATAGCAGAAAACAGGGAACTGGCACTGTGGCAACTCGTTAATAGGTTAGTTCCGGAAAATGCATAAAAGTGCCACTAAGTGTAACAAAACAATAGGCAAATGGTGTAAAAACAAGCATGGAGCATCAAAAATTATAGATACGTTTGAGACGTATCAAGCATCCCCAAGCTTAACTCCTGCTCGTCCTCGAGTAGGTAAGTGATAACAAAAGAATAATTTTTGAGGTGACATGCACCTACACAATCTTGATCATATATGTAAGCATTGGTGAGCTGGGATCATAAGAACTTAAAACATAGGCATGAAGATATAATCATGACAATAAGAAACTTAGCAACCATGTTGTAAACATGTAAATGAACACAAACAAAAGATCATGAAAATGAAACAATGAAAGTCAAACGTGTGTTCAAATCATAAGGAAAAACATACAAATGGTTTTCAGCTTGTCCTTCAAAGAGAGCAAAACATAAATGCATAGGACACCTTCAAGTTTAAGAGGGCGACTAGTTACAAATAATTTAAGAACAAGTGAAACCAACAATATGAATCAATCAATGAACTTTCGGACAATGCATATCACACTAAGAATGACAACTATGCTCTCTTAATGGTGCATAAAGAAAGAAGGTGGTGACTCAACATAAAAGTAAAAGAAAGGCCCTTCGTAGAGGGAAGCAGTGATTGCAAGTTTTATAACCTTCAAAAATTATGGTACTTACCGGCTTTGAGCTCTCATTGCCCCCATCATAAGCATCTTGAATGGTTAAAGTTAATGCGAGAACAATTATGATGCATATGCTTGACAAATCATAAGTTGAAAACCTCGTGCCCCGTGAATACGAGTACCCAAACCTCATGCTACTTTACTTAGAGTCCCAAGCAAGGCTCTTGTCATTGTAAGTATATGCATATCATTGAGAACCGCCAATGGGGTACCTCCGTGCCCGATGACATGGAACAAGCCCACACCAAAATGATAGGACAAGCAGACAATGAACACCTCGACATCTCTTTTATTTGCCTTTTGTTTAGCTTTTTATTGTGAGATGCGTCGTCGAATGTTCACCATGGGTATGCTGCAAATTTCCACCATGAATTATGCATGGATTAGATTGGCGGCCCGGCGTTTTCCCTAACACATATACAAACTCCATGATCCCCACAAGATTCCCAATTCATTTCACACCGCGGGCATCCATAAACAAAAGATCATGATATCAACTCAAATAAGAAGTGCAATGTTGAAAGCTTGCCCCATGACAGCATGGATGGGCTAGAATCCAACTTACAACTTGCAAGCATAACAACTCAACATAAGAGACCACAATGTCAAATTTTTAAGAACAGGAAAAAGTAAAGTGTGCCTTCCGGTTCGTGAGAGCTTTACTGACCGAATTTCGCATAACACTGGTAAGAGTTTAATTTGAAGAGAAAATAAAAGCAAGTCAAATTTACTTGGAATAGCAAATTGCTAGTAGGTATGTATGGTGGACACTTTGGAAAACTTTGGCTTTTAGGAGTTGGATGCACGAGTAGAGCTCATACTCAATACAAGGCGAGGGCTAGCAAAAGACTGGGAGTGACCAACTAAGAGAGCAATAATGGCCATAATCATGCAAAGCGACAAAGCGACATTAAAAGAAGCATACGATGGCATCAAAAGTCAAAAACTAAATGATCATGAAGGCTAATGGCGACTTTGTAAGAGTCTAACATGTGTGAGCATGCGCCAAGTCAACCCAAATAAAGCATCAAGGAGAAAACCAAAATAATGCCTCCATATAATAAAAACAACGCATGATTTTTTCAAAGGCTCATTAAGCAATCTCAGTTATTTGAGACAAGTCATGCTACAGCAAAACCACTAAGCATACTATCAAAAAGACATCAAGCATGACATGAAAAAGCCTAAGCCGCAGTCTACACAAGCTCCTTCTTGTACCACTATTTTGCACAAAGCTTTTTCTCTTTTCCAACACCATTTGAAATTTTTATAAACACCTCTTTTGATGAAAACCAATAAAGATCAGAGGCAAAAATACACCTTGATGAAAAGATATGACAAGATCTGAACACAAATCAAGGCCAAAACGAAAACCAAAAGCAGTAGCAGAAAAAGAAGAACACTCGATGAATGATAAGAGTCAAAACTAGAGCGTTCTTTGCAAATGAAAACGAGTACATCTCCTCCAAAGGAAATTTGTTGGGGTCCAACCATTTATTGCAGCAAACAAACAAACTAAACCAACTAAGAAAACTAAAACAACTAACGCTCCAAGAAAAACACATAGTGCATGAAGCAATAAAAATATAGTGTTTTGAAAGGTGACCTGATTTTTGCCGATGAAGAAGGGGTGCCTCGGGGGCATCCCCAAGCTTTGATGCTTGTACTTCTTGGATATTTCTTGGGGTGATGCATGGGCATCCCCAAGCTTGAGCTTTTGTCCATTCTTCAACTCATCACATCATTCTCCAATCCCTACACTTGAAAACTTCCTTCATACAAAACTAAACACAATTCTATTAGCAACATTAGTGCAAGCATAACTTATAATCAATCCTCTATTTGCTTCAGGTTTCAAATCAAAACCACCACATATATAGCAAATACTACTGTAGCAACCTCCCAAAAAGTTCCGTGATCAAAAGAACTCAAAAGAAAGCGATAAAGTGGCAAACACAAATATTGGCAGAAATCTGTCAAAACTGAACAGCTGACAAAGGTCGAATTTTTGAGGGATTTTCTGTTGCTCAAATAAAAAAGTGTTCAACTAACAAAAGTTTGCATATAACCTGCGGCATATGCACAAGAAATCGCAGGTCCAAAAGATAAACAGATAATTTTCACGAATTTTTACGGTGCAGCACCGAAAACAGTTTCACGACAGCAACATCCCCAAATCTTTACCTCACTCAAATTAGAGGCTTCTCTTGGCACAAAAACGAAATAAACAAGATAAGGAGCGGTCATTACAGTAGTAATGACTTCCAAGACTCAAATAAAAGAAAAAGTACTGAAAAGAAACATTGGGTTATCTCCCAAGAGTGCTTTTCTTTAACGCCTTTGAGCTAGGCGCAGAAAATTGCGAATCAAGTAATATCAGGTGATGAAGCATGAAGATCATAATTTGCTCTAAGAATAGAGTCAAAAGGTAATTTATTTCTTTTCCTAGGGAAGTGTTCCATACCTTTCTTTAGTGGGAATTGATATTTGATAGTGCCTTCCCTCATATCAATGATAGCACCTACAGTTCAAAGAAAGGGTCTTCCCAAAATAATAGGACATGAAGCATGGCATTCAACGTCCATAACAAGAAAATCAACGGGAACAAGGTTATTGTTAACCACAATAAGAACATCATTAATCCTTCCCAAAGGTTTCTTCTTAGCAACATCAGCAATAGGAACATCAAAATAACATTTTTCAAGCGGTGGTAAATCAAGCATGTCATAAATCTTTCTAGGCATGATAGAAATACTAGCACCTAGATCACATAAAACATGGCAATCAAAACCATTAACATGCATATCAATGATGGGTTCCCAACCATCTTCTAACTTCTTGGGAATAGAAGCTTTTTGCTTCAACATTTCATCCCTAATTTTCATGAGAGCATTGGTAATATGCTTAGTAAAAGCAACATTTATAGAACTAGCATTGGGACTCAAAGCTAACAATCTAATATTTTCATCAATTCCAACTTGGATAGCATTAGCGGTAGCAAAAACATTGTTCTCTTTCACATCATTAGGCAACACTTTTAATTTCAGAAGTTCAACATCATGAGCAAGGCTATCAACTTTAGAAGCAAGAATATCAATTTTGCCTAACTTTTCCTCAATAGACTTGTTAAAAGCAGTTTGCTTACCGATGAAGTCCTTGAGCATTACCTCAAGCTCGGAGGGCGCGGCCCTAGTGTTGTTGTAGGAGTTACCATAAGAGTTACCATAACCATTACCATTGGTAGAAGGATACGGCCTATAATTGTTACTAGCAAAATTGTTCCTATAAGCATTGTTGTTAAAATTATTGTTTCTAATGAAATTCACATCAACTTGCTCTTCTTGAGCAACCAGAGAGGCCAAAGGAACATTATTAGGATCAACATGAGTCCTATCATTAGCAAGCATAGCCAAAATGGTATCAATCTTATCATTTAAGGAAGAGGTTTCCTCAACAAAATTTACCTTCTTACCTTGTGGAGCTCTCTCGGTGTGCCATTCAGAATAATTTACCATCATGTTGTCGAGTAGCTTTGATGCGGCGCCCAAGGTAAGGGTCATAAAAGTGCCTCCAGCAGCTGAATCAAGTAGGTTCCTTGAAGAAAAAATCAGTCCTGCATAAAAAGTTTGGATAATCATCCAAGTAGTCAGTCCATGAGTGGGGCAATTCTTTATCATAGATTTCATTCTTTCCCAAGCTTGAGCAACATGTTCATTATCAAACTGAGTAAACTTCATAATATTGCTGCGCAAAGCTATAATCTTAGTAGTGGGATAGTATCTACCAATAAAAGCATCCTTACACTTAGCCCATGAATCAATACTATTCTTAGTCAAAGACAGCAACCAATCTTTAGCTTTTCCTCTCAAAGAAAAAGGAAACAGCTTGAGCTTAATAATATCACTATCAACATCCTTATATTTCTGCATCTCACATAGCTCAACAAAATTGTTGAGATGAGCTGCAGCATCTTCAGTACTAGCACCAGAAAATTGCTCTTTCATAACAAGGTTCAATAAAGCAGGCTTAATCTCATAAAAGTTTGCAGCAGTAGCAGGTGGTGCAATAGGAGTGCAGATAAAATCACCATTGTTTGTGCTAGTAAAGTCACACAACTTGGTGTTTTCAGGATTGGCCATTTCAGCAAAACGAAAGTAAACAAGTAAAAATAGCTACCAAGGATTCTAATTTTTTTTTGGGTTTTTGATAAAAAGCAATGCAGGTAAAGTAAATAAAGTAAAGCAAAACAATAACAAAGTAAAGGATGTGTGTGCAAAAAACTCCCCTCGGAGAAGTCTTCTCTTCCTCCCCGGCAACGGCGCCAGAAAAATAGTTGCTGGCTGGTGCTGGCACTAAGTTAACGCGGGAGGTTTTCTTCAATCTTTGGAAGTATTCTTCTTTAGTTCCCCGGCAACGGCGCTAGAAAAATAGCTGATGGCTAGTTGATGAAGGAGATTATTCTTCTTCGTCCCCCACCAGCAATCCTTGTGCGTGGTGAATGAACAGCCCGTTGGGAACCCCAAGAGGAAGGTGTGATGAGTATAGCAGCTGGTTTTCCCTCAGTTAAGAAACCAAGGTTTATCGATCAGGAGAGGAGAGACAGCGACGACTGAAGGTGATGCGGAACCTGCACACACACAACCAAGTACTTTGTTCCCAACTTGCGATGAGGTTGTCAATCTCACTGGTTTGCTTGAAACAAAGGTTATGAGCGTATCGAGTGGAAAACAATATAGTATGCGAGTAAAGTAAACAGTACGAGAAAAGTAAACAGGTGATAGCAATATGATGTAAATAGGACCGGGGTCCACAGTTCACTAGTGGTGTCTCTCCATAGATAAAATAACACATGCTGGGTAAACAAATTACAGTTGGGCAATTGATAGAATAAAGATAACGTGATATGTCAAGAAGATCACTATGAGATTTACTCTGGGCATTACAACAAAATACATAGACCGCCATCCAACTGCATCTATGACTAATAATCCACCCCCGGGGATATCAATCCGAACACCCTAAAAGTATTAAGTTGCGAACAACAGATAATTGCATTAAGCAAAGTGTGTAATGTAAACAAAGCATATGCCCTTGAGCATATGAATGTTGTTTTCTCCCTAGTAGCAACAGCACATCTACCACCTTAGAGGTTTCTATCACTCCCCCAGGTGAAATAGAGGCATGAACCCACTATCGAGCATAAATACCCCCTCTTGGAGTCACTAGCAACTACTCGGCCAAGATAGCTACTAACAATGGAGAGCATGCAAGATCATAAACAACATAGAGATAACAAAAGATAATATTCAGTACAGCAACTTAATCATAAACACCAATATTCATCGGATCCCAACAAACCAAACATGTAGAATTACATAACGGTGATCTCAATCATGTAGGGCAGCTCATGAGATCTAAACATGAAGCACATGGTGGAGAAGACAACCATCTAGCTACTGCTATGGACCCATAGTCCAAGGTAGACTACTCACTCATCGCTCCGGAGGCAAGCATGGCGATGAAGAAGACCTCCGGTGGCAATTCCCCTCTCCGGCAGGGTGCCGGGAAGGGCTTCTGGACCCTCCCGATCTTCAGGTCGACGGCGGCGGCGGATCACGATGTGTTCTGGAAATCTGATCGGGTACTTAGGTTTTTTCCGTCGGGGGGTCTTTATAGGCGAAGGGGCGTCGTCAGAGGAGGGGCCAGGCGCCCTCACACGGGGGTGGCGCGGGCCAGGGGCTGGCCGCGCCGCCCCTGTGTGTGGGCCCCTGGTGCCTCGCCTCCTACTCTCCTTCGGATCTCTGGAAGCTTCCGGGTAAAATAAGACTTCAGGAACTTGTTTCGTCCAATTCCGAGAATATTTCCTGTCTATCACTCTGAAACATAAAAACAGCAGAAAATAGGGAACTGGCACTGTGGCAACTTGTTAATAGGTAAGTTCCGGAAAATGCATAAAAGGGCCACTAAGTGTAACAAAACAATAGGCAAATGGTGTAAAAACAAGCATGGAGCATCAAAAATTATAGATACGTTTGAGACGTATCAGTCCTCGAGAACGTTTAGTTATTATAAGTTACACAACCGGCTTGTCCTTTGCTGAAGAAAGGATTGGGCCACTTGCTGCAATTGTTACTACTGTCTTTTATTTACTCGTACTTTATTTACTTGTATTACCAAATACCCCTGAAAACCTGTTTGCTAGTATTTACAGTGAATCCTTGATCAAAACCACTCATCAACACCTTCTGCTCCTCGTTGGGTTCGACACTCTTATTTATCGAAAGTACTACGATACACCCCCTATACTTGTGGGTCATCAAGACTATTTTCTGGCGCCGTTGCCGGGGAGTGTAGCGCTATTGAAGAGTGGAATTGGTAAAGGTAACCGTCGCTGTGAGTATTGTTTTTATTTTGTCTTTTATTTTTGTTTTACTCTGCCATGGAGAATTCTCCATTTGGTTTCCTATTTGGAAACACTTCTACTACTGCTGCACATGTGGATGAACCACCACCGCCACCACCTGCTGAAATTGATCCTTTTAAAATACCTATGAAAATTGTTGGGCGTATTATGGATAACTGCTATTCAGGGGATGGAACTGTCCATCCGGGTGATCACTTATTATTTATACATGAATTATATGAGTTGTTCAGATGTGCAGGTATTTCACCAAGTCAGGTCAAGAAGAAGCTATTCTCTTTATCATTGAAAGGCAGAGCTGAAGAGTGGTATCGACTACTCCAAGATGGTCCATCTATGGCATGGGAGGATATTGTACCTCTCTTTTATTCCAAGTTTTATCCTCCAAGTGAAATTCATAAAGACCGAAACCAGATATATAATTTTTGGCCTCATGATGGAGAAAGTATTGCCCAAGCGTGGGGGAGATTGAAGTTACTAATGCTCAAATGCCCCATTCATGAGCTCCCCAATAATATTGTTATTGATAATTTTTATGCTCGACTTACTCTTCCTGATAAGGATTACTTGGATGCTTCTTGCTTTGGATCATTTACTCATATGAAAGAAGATGCTAAGTGGAAACTTCTTGACCGTATACAAGAGAATGCTGAAGGATGGGAAAAAGACAAAGGTAGGAAGTCAGGTATAAACTATGATTATGAATGCATTAAATATTTTATGGGGACCGATGACTTTCATAGTGTTAGCACTGCTTATGGTCTTGATTCACAAATACTTGCTAATTGTCTTAAGGCTTTTGCCTCTTATCTTGATGTTCCAAAGAAAGATTGGAACAAATATCATGCGCCTTATAAAGATTCTATTAGTTATTTACCTACTGCAGCTACTGAAGTTTGTATTGTTGATAGCATTGTGCCTGAACCTTATTTTGAGAAGACACCTTTCCCTGCTAAGGTAAAGAAGTATTCTACTTTGGTAAGTGTGTCTAATAAAAGTATTAAGAAAGCTGTAGAACCTGATGAGCAAATTACTATGAAGTCTCCTGTAGCTATATTGAAGGATCTTGTTACTAAAGTTGTAGGGGATGAATATATTCTTTTTTGTGAAGATGCTTCTAACATTCTCTCACATCCTAAAAAGCATAGGAAAACAAGTGTTCCTGTTATTTCTGTCAGGATTGGAGATCATTGCTATTATGGTTTATGTGATATTGGTGCTAGTGCAAGTGCTATTCCTTTAAAGCTTTACAAAGAAATTATGCATGAGATTGGTGCTTGTGAACTTGAAGATATTGATGTGGTTGTTCAGCTTTCTAACAGAGAGACTGTTTGGCCTCTTGGTATTGTTCGAGATGTGGAAGTTCTTTGCGGTAAGACTAAATACCCCACTGATTTCCTAGTACTTGGTAAGGAGGCTAGTAAAACTTGTCCTATTATTTTTGGTAGACCATTCTTGAACACTTGTGGCGCCGTGATAGATTGTAAGAAGGAGAAATTTTTTACTAAGTTTAATGGAGAGTCTTATGAGTTTAATTTTTCCAAGTTTGCTAAGACTTCTTATGAAAATGACACGCCTAATGAAATTTTTTGAGTTGAACAGCTTGCTTCTATTGCTCTTGCTCCTAATAATGCCTTGCAGCAATTCATGGAAGATCACGAAAGTGATGTTTTTAGCAAGGAAAGAGAAGAGATTGACGATATTCTTCTTTGTCAACCACCATTAATCAAGCACAATCTACCTGTGGAGGATCTTGGTACCACTTTGCCGCCTAAAGAAGATCCTATTTTCGAATTAAAGCCTTTGCCTGATAATCTTAAATATGCTTATATAGATGATAAGAAAATATATCCTGTTATTATTAGCTCTAAACTTTCAGGAAAGGAAGAAGAAAGATTGTTGGAGATATTGAGGAAACACCGAGGAGCTATGGGATATACTCTTGATGATTTAAAAGGGATTTCTCCCACTTTATGTCAGCATGCCATTAATATGGAGAAAGACGCAAAGCCAGTCATGGAGCATCAACGCCGCCTAATTCCCAAGATGAAGGATGTGGTAAGAAATGAGGTATTAAAACTCCTTGATGCTGGTATTATTTATCCTATTGCTGATAGTAGATGGGTTAGTCCTGTTCATTGTGTTCCTAACAAAGGAGGTATGACTGTTGTGCCTAATCAGAATAACGAGCTTATTCCTCAAAGGGTAGTAGTTGGTTATAGGATGTGCATTGATTATAGGAAGTTAAACAAAGTTACTAAGAAAGATCATTACCATTTACCGTTTATAGATCAAATGTTAGAAAGGTTGTCTAAGAAAACTCATTTTTGTTTCCTTGATGGTTATTCTGGTTTTTCTCAAATTGTTGTTAAGAAGGAAGATCAAGAGAAAACCACTTTTACTTGTCCTTATGGAACTTATGCTTATAGACGTATGCCGTTTGGTTTATGCAATGCTCCTGCTACTTTTCAAAGATGCATGTCTACTATTTTTCATGGCTTTTGTGAAGAAATTGTGGAGGTCTTCATGGACGATTTCTCCGTCTATGGAACTTCTTTTGATAATTGTTTGCACAACCTTGATAAAGTTTTGCAGAGGTGCGAAGAAACTAGCCTTGTTCTTAATTGGGAGAAATGCCACTTTATGGTGAATGAAGGAATTGTCCTTGGACATAAAATTTCCGAAAGAGGTATTGAAGTTGACAGAGCAAAAGTGGAGGCAATTGAGAAAATGCCCTGTCCCAGAGATGTTAAAGGTATTCATAGTATTCTTGGTCATGCTGGTTTCTATAGGAGGTTTATGAAAGATTTCTCTAAGATTTCAAAGCCTCTTACTAATCTTCTTCAAAAATATGTACCATTTGTCTTTGATGATGATTGTAAGGAAGCTTTTGAAACTCTTAAGAAGGCTTTAACTACTGCTCCTATTGTTCAACCACCTGATTGGAATTTACCTTTTGAAATTATGTGTGATGCTAGTGATTTTGCTATTGGTGCTGTTCTTGGACAGCGCATTGATAATAAGTTGAATGTTATTCATTATGCTAGCAAGACTCTTGATGCTGCTCAGAAGAATTATGCTACTACTGAGAAAGAGTTTTGTTGCTGTTGTTTTTGCATGTGATAAGTTTAGATCTTACATTGTTGATTATAAAGTTACTATTCATACTGATCACGCTGCTATTAGATATCTTATGACTAAGAAGGATGCTAAGCCTAGGCTTATTAGATGGGTGTTGCTTTTACAAGAGTTTGATTTGCATATCGTAGATAGGAAAGGTGCTGAAAATCCTGTGGCTGACAACTTGTCTAGATTGGAAAACATTTCTTTTGACCCTATTCCTGTTAATGATAGTTTTCCGAATGAACAGTTGGCTGCAATAAATGTAACTTCGCGAGACCTTCCTTGGTATGCTGATTATGCTAACTTTATTGTTTCCAAGTATTTGCCTCCAACCTTTACAGCTCAGAAAAGAAGAAAATTCTTCTATGATTTGAGGCTTTATTTTTGGGATGACCCACACTTATATAAAGAAGGAGTTGATGGTATTATGAGAAGATGTGTACCGGAATATGAGCAACAAGAGATATTAAGAAAATGCCATGGTAGTGCTTATGGAGGGCATCATGCTGGAGATAGAACCGCACAAAAGGTTCTACAATCAGGTTTTTATTGGCCAACCCTCTTTAAAGATGCCAGAAGGTATGTTTTATCTTGCGATGAATGTCAAAGAGTTGGTAATATTTCTAGACGCAATGAAATGCCTATGAATTACACTCTTGTTATTGAACCATTTGATTGTTGGGGATTTGACTTTATGGGTCCTTTTCCTCCTTCAAAAGGCTATACCCATATACTTGTTGCTGTTGATTATGTTACTAAATGGGTAGAAGCCATACCTACAAAGAGTGCCGATGGTGAGACCTCGTTAAAAATGCTCAAGGATGTTATTTTTCCTAGGTTTGGTGTGCCTAGATATCTTATGACTGACGGAGGTTCTCATTTTATTCACGGTAGTTTTAGAAAAACTCTTGCTAAATATGATGTCAATCATAGAATTGCTTCTGCTTATCATCCCCAAACTAGTGGGCAGGTAGAGCTTTCAAATAGGGAGATCAAGTCTATCTTGCAGAAGAATGTCAATAGATCTAGGAAAAACTGGGCTAGTAAGTTAAACGATGCTTTATGGGCTTATAGAACTGCTTATAAGAACCCCATGGGTATGTCTCCTTATAAGATGGTTGATGGAAAAGCGTGTCACTTGCCCTTAGAATTAGAACACAAAGATTTTTGGCAGTGAGAGAGCTTAATAGAGATTTTAAACTAGCTGGTAAGAAAATGTTATTAGATTTGAGTTCTCTAGATGAGTGGAGAAACGAAGCGTATGAGAATGCCAGACTTTTCAAAGAGAAAGTCAAGCAATGGCATGATAAGAGAATTCTTAAGAGAGAGTTTCATGTTGGTGAGAAAGTTCTTTTGTATAGGTCTCGTCTCAGATTTTTTGCAGGAAAATTACTCTCTAAATGGGAAGGACCATATGTTATTGTGGAAGTGTACCGCTCAGGTGCTATTAAGATTGCTTCACTAAAGGATGACTCTACACAAGTGGTGAATGGGCAAAGACTCAAACATTATATTTCTGGAGATTCTTATAATGAAGATGTTGATGTTATTGAAACAGTTTCTCCGGAAGAATTCATCCAAGACAAATTGCAGGTACCTGCAGAGTTCGTTTTTGAATAGGTAACAGTTCTAGTTAGAGAAGTTTCGCGAAAAGCTCTTTCTTTAATATTTTTGCTATTTTTACTAAATATGAAAAATCACGAGACGAAAATGGGCAGGAAAAGGAGTTCGTGTGCTTCTCACACGTAGGTGGCGCGGGCCCACCCCTGGCCGCGCCACCCAGGTGTGAGAGCACCCCGGAACTCGTTTCCGTCCCGGTTTTCTCCTGTGATTTCGTTATGATGTATAATTTTCGCCTATTTAACCCCCCGGAGTCCCCCAGGTCTGTATATCGTTTTCTCGTCGTGTTTTGTTTTGAGCTGTTTCTGTCAGGAGTTGATTTTAGTTCTGAGAGCACCATGGCTTCCTCAAGCAACGACAAAGGCAAAAGACCCTAGGAATTTGTTCACCTAGGCCAAAAGTGGAAGGAGGAGCAAGGTTCTGGAAGAGCAAGGCCGAAAAACCCTGCTTTTGAAGGACGAACGAAAGCTAGACGTATCTTTTCTCATGATCTGCAGGGACCAACATATCATGTTTTGGATCTTAACTCCATGCCCGTGATAGAAGAGGGAATGCTGGTCACTTATGAGTTTTGCACTCAATATCGAGCCTTGAAGAGGGAGGTAGAGATGCTTCAAGAAGAGAATATCAGGCTTCGCAGAATGCAGGAATATTTCATTAATCCAAGGCTGCTACCAATACCACCCAAGGAGTAATTCGTCATCGGTATAGGCATCCCCTTGGCTTGTTCCAAGCTTGGGGGAGTGCCGCGGTATCACATCATTACCTTTTGCTCATTTACTTTTCAAGTAGAGTCATATCATGAATAGAGAAATTATCTTATAGAATAGTTTGCAGTTTGGAAGTATCCTCCTTAGTTGGTTATCTATGTATCCCTTGGTGTGAGTTGCGGTAATAAAATATTAATGAGAAGTTTTATCGTTTACTTTCTGCACACTTTATGTTAGTTTGCAATCTCTCTTGTATGACTAGTCTTGTTGATTGGTATTGGTATTACTTTGGGAGCATGAGTAAATTTAGTTGGTTTTGGCAAACCTAGCTTGGTCAGTAGCAACTTTACCTTGAGGTTTGAGTAGAAAAGAATAAAGAAGTGCTTGTAGTTACATCACTTCAGTCTATCCTTCATTTTTGGCTTATAAGCATTGTTATTCCTAAAGTCAAAATTGTTGTACCTTCAAGGGAGTTTGCATGATTGTTCTTATTATATGTATGTTTGTTTGTTTCATGCAACTCTTATGCTTGCTACCCAGCCTTGCTAGCCAAAAACTTGTACTGAGAGGAAATACTTCTCGTGCATCCAATTCCCAAAAGCCAAGTCACTTCCAAAGAGTCCACTATAAATTCCTATGCATGGTATTTCAAGCCATTCCAAGTAAATTTTCACGTGCTACCTTTCAAAAACCTTCAAACACTTCTCATTTTGTGCCACTATTTTTAGCTCATGAGGACGTAGTGGATGGGTTTGTTATCTTCCATACTAAATTAAGTACCCCTCGACTAGGCAGCTTCATCTGCTCGTCACTAATTTTGCAAGGGAGCTGGTCAGACCATTATAATCTCAAAAAGAAAAGAAAGAAAAGAGCACTCCTCCATGGTATGTGAAAGTTGGTCGGCACCCGATGGAATCGGTTAGCCATGGTTTGAGAAAGGAAAAAGGTGGGGAGGAGTGCAAAGCTATAAAAGAGCACCAATGTGCCAATTAATCAAACATCTCGGAACCGCTCTCACTTGTTTAGTATGGAAGATATCAAGAACTCCGTTGCTAGTTGTTGACAAAAGCAACCACCTCTCAAAATAACTTTTTACCTCTGTTTTGCAAATGAAAAGCTCTAGCACATGTTTAATCCCTGCTTCCCTCTGCGAAGGGCCTATCTTTTACTTTTCTGTTGAGTCAACCTATTTCCTTCTATCTCAAGCAAGCATTTGAGTTGTTATGTTTCACTCATCCATATGTTGATCCGTTTAATCATGTTTACTATCTTCCTTGTTTTGTACGATGCTTTTGTCTGAAGGAATATATCTTTGAAAGCTTTCTATGAATGCAAAAGTTTACTTTGTTGAGCTTATAGTCTTTGCTATATTAGCTCTGTTTTAAAAGGCTCCGTTTAAAAGAAAGAATAGCTTGTTCATCATTCTTTGACCAAGAACTAAGGTTTGCCATTGCCAATTATAGTTTACCTTGTGCATCTTTACATGTGATTCCCTTTTACCTATTGCAAGTCTATATCTTATAAAGGGAAGTTGATGTCTATTATAATTTGTGCCTTGGTGAATGTGATGCTTCTTGTCCGTATTTTGATTATCGACACTTCACTCCATAAACCTGTGGTCATGTTTACCGAGTTTAGTTTTCGCTTGGGGACAAGCGAGGTCTAAGCTTGGGGGGGTTGATACATCCATTTTGCATCACTATTTTGTATTATAATTTACTATTATTCATTGATATATTTCATATTTGGAGTTGATACTTATGTTATTTCCTTTGTTTTCACATGTTTGATGATCATTGGAGGATTTTCTACCGGAGTCAGGATTCTGCTGAAAAAAGGACCATCAAGGGACCATATTTTGAAGATCAGGAAAATTCCAGAAAAATACCAGGAAATTATATTTTCCCAGAAGACTCAGGAAGCCAGAAGGAGGAGTCGAGAGGAGCCAGGAGGGGCCCTCACGCCAGGGTGGCGCGGTCTGACCCCTGGCCATGCCAGCCCTGTGTGAGGCCACCCTGGCCCACTTCTGGTCTCGTCCCTTTGCGTACTTCATCATCCCCGAAAACCTAAGTCAAGGGGGGCTCAGAGTTAGACATCGCCGCCTCTGCGGGGCGGAAAACACCAGAGAGAGAAAAGCTCTCCGGTAGGCAGAAATCTGCCGGGGAAATTCCTTCCCGGAGAGGGGAGATCATCGCCATCGTCATCACCATCGCACCGGACTTCATCAGGATCATCTTCTTCTTCTTCATCACCAGCACCTTCATCTCCACCATCACCACGCCATCCTGCTGTAACATCTTGAGTTGGATCTTGTTATATTCATAGGGAAAACTTTCCCGATGTTGATTACTCTTGTAGTTGATGCTATTGAGTGGAACTGTTGAATTAAGATTTATGTTCAGATTGTTATTTACCATTATTTCACCTCTAATCATGATCCATATGATGTCTTGTGAGTAGTTCGTTTAGTTCTTGAGGACATGGGAGAAGTCAAGATGTTAGTAGTGAATTATTGTTGAGAAACATTTAATGGTTTGATATTGTTGTGGTGCTATTTCACTAGTGGTGTCATGTGAACGTCGACTACATGATACTTCACCATTTATGGGCCTAATGAGATGCATTGTGTATTTGGCTACCAATTGTGGGGTTGCTAGAGTGATAGAAACCTAAACCTCCATTGGGAAACTATTGCACCAGGGAGCGTAGGATCTTAGAGTTTAAGGCTGTGGTTAGATTTATCTTAATCACTTTCTTGTATTTGCGGATGCTTGCAAGGGGTATAATCACAAGTGTGTATTTATCCTAGTAAGGGTAGTGCGCTAGCACAGGTTCACCCCCATAACACCTACCAAACCAATAAAGACTATTGGCTTTATGAAGCGAAAGCTCTTGACAGAAACTCCCGTGTGTCCTCGAGAACGTTTGGTTATTATAAGTTACACAACCAGCTTGTCCTTTGCTAAAGAAAGGATTGGGCCACTTGCTGCAATTGTTACTACTATCTTTTATTTACTCGCACTTTATTTACTTGTATTACCAAATACCCCTGAAAACCTGTTTGCTAGTATTTACAGTGAATCCTTGATCAAAACCACTCATCAACACCTTTTGTTCCTCGTTGGGTTCGACACTCTTATTTATCGAAAGTACTACGATACACCCCCTATACTTGTGGGTCATCAACCAGCCGAGCAGATTTCGCATATTTGTTGATAGATCGCCTTCCTCCTCAGGCTTGATCAGAGGCCCCCCACCATAACATATTTCTCTACTATCTGACCCACTGGCGCTTCTTCAAGGCCTAACAAAGCCAGAAGAGGGATATTCAATCCGGCCGCTGTCTCTTTGGCCTTCATTACAGTCATACCCAATGCTCCTGCAGCTCCTATTACTCTAGGGTCCAATAACTCACGGTCCATATCCAAATCGGCTCTGAGGCCGTATGGATATTGGGGGGGGGCGACTATGAGCGGGGGGACCAATTGATTCTCTAGTTCTCCGAGCTGGGGAATTTGTTTCCCGCTTCTTTTTGCCTTCTTGGCCAAGTCACTTTGCCTTTCAATTTCACGTTTATAGTCTGATGGTAGACTTCTCTTATATTGGGGCTATGTAGTAAGCATACCGATAGCCCACTTCTTGTCTTTATCGCTGTATGTCGGCTTGGGCTCAGGCTTTTTCCGTGCAAAATGGGCCTTCATTTCAGCGCTTACTATCGCGTCGGTTTGCTCAGGAGTCCAGTCATAAGCTCTCTTGGGAAGAGGCTTTAGCGATGGCTCTGGTATCTTCGTGGTCTTATGTACTACCTTATCAGTAGTACTAACCGTAGCGGCCCTGCTCTGCTTTTTCCCCGTTTGAGTAGTATTGGGAGGCGGCTTCGCCTGACGCGCTGGAGGTGCACTGGAGGACGACGTGGGCTGACGCGCGGGAGGTGCACTAGAGGACGACGTGGGCTGACGCGTGGGAGGTGCACTAGGGGGCGGCGTCGGCTGACACGGCGCCCGAGGTGGACTCAGGGACGGCGTCGGCTGACGCGGAGCCTGTGGGCTGGGGGCAGCGTAGGTGGACGACATTCACCGGGGGATGGCAGACTTGGATTCCTTAGAGTCGGTGGCCTTGGCGCTGAGCCTGGAAACATGATGTATTTCTTTTGCCATAAAATGATTTGGCGCTTGACATCTCCAATTCTCACATCCCCTTCAGGTGTAGCAAAGTCAAGCTCTAGGTCCTTGAACCCCGGGACCATGTCAAGCACCAAGACACGACCATAGCTAGCCCATATCGGGTTCCCATGGTGGAGTGCTTCAAGTAGACAAGGTAAAGCGTCGCCGCTCGCCACCTTGAAGGTCATGTTCTTCATTGGCTGATGTAGCTCACAATTTGTCATCTCCCTAACATCATCCATGGGGTAGCGAGGCCCCGGTGCATCATCCACGGGGTAGCGAGGCCCCGGTGCATCATCGATAATCCGTGCATCATGCTCATCAGCTGGGACCTCCGTGGAAGCCACGCTGCTTCTTCGCTGACTATTAAGATCCAATGCTGGATCTTCCTGCGGCCGAGATCCTCCTCCCTGGCTAAGTTGATGCATCATCCTCTTAATGTCGGCTAATTCACATTCTACCTTGACGATCCGATCTGCTTCCCGATCCTTCTTTCTCTTACGGCTTTTGTAACTATACAGATCTTTGTGCTAGGAAAACCATTCCTTCCACGGAACACCGGCACCTTTGCCTCGTGTTCGTCCTGTGTGTTCAGGATTCCCGAGGGCGTGTGTCAGCTCATTGTTCTCTCAGTTGACCCGGATCAATCCCGCTTGAGCATCCTCCATTGCCTTAACAAGTTTTTTGTGGAAGTAAAGGTCTGTTTTCGATGAACACACTCCCCTGTTGCCGGGTCTAACAATCCTCCATGTCCATACCACTAGTGCTTGGCCCTTTCGGGCCATCCCTCTGTACCTAGAGTGATTCCTTTATTCCTCAGTTCATTCTCCATAGCTTCCCACTTAGGCATTGCACTCTTGTAGCCGCATGGCCCCAAAACATGGTGATGTTCCTTCTTCTCAGCATTTGCCTTATTTTTCAACTACATTTCCTTGCCTCTCTCAGAAGCCTTGAATGCCACAAATTCAGGTCACTGTTGTCTCAACTTCTCGTATGCTCCTTTGAATACTGGAGTTTTCTGTTTCGCAATATACTTCACGTATAACATTTTCTTGAAGCCCCGGAATGCTTCAGCCATCTTCTTGAGAGCGTACTGTTTGACTCTCCTTCTCCTTTCATGTCCACCTGGAATTTCATTACCATCATCATCCTTCTTGGAGTACTCCGGGGGTAGAATGAAATTTCCCATGAGCTTCCTCCAAAGGTCTTTCTTGGATCTTTTGTCCACAAAAGTAGCTCCAAGACGTGTCTTCTTTGGCTCGTTCCATTCTTGAACCGTGATCAGGATGGTGTCCCTAACAATCACTCCGCATTGATTTATAAATTTTGTTGTGTGCTGTTTTGGCTCCAACGGTTTGCCATCTGGAGATACTACATCGATGCTCAACTTCTGATTCGCATTCAACTTTTGGCTCGGGCCTCGTTTAGAATACGATTTGCTCGATCCGGAGGGCTGAAAAAAGAAAAAGTCGTTAATACATATATGCATATTCCCTTCATATCACCAAAAGCTAAATCTATATACCTTGCCATCGGCGTTTGTTTGCAATTGCCGTTCATCAACGGTGTTTGTTTGCCATTCGTCGTCAAACGTTTCTATCTCCATTCCATCACCGGAAGTTTAGAAATGATGAAACATCTTCTTCGCGTTCATCTTCTCCGACACCTTCTTCTTCGGCACCTTCTCGGTAGGCACCTTCTCCAATAGCTATGCCGGGGTCTTCTCGGTAGGCACCTTGTTGAGGCACATACACGTGCTCACCGCGTATCATGCCCATTATGTATTCTTCGGGTTGGCGTGGATCATTTCACCGTCCATGTCTCTTCTAAAGACAGGTAAAGCAAGTTAGTGACACATATTTGAGCAATAACCAAAAAAAGGGGGCGTTGGCCGGGCGCCGACGCGGTGGGGGAAGACCCCCCCCCCCATGTCTCTTCTAAAGACAGGTAAAGCAAGTTAGTGACATATATCTTTGCATGGTCTACTTCAGACTTGCAAGGTGTGCCGAGGGAGCTGGCTGAGCACGCATTGCATGTGAGACCGGATGCTAAGCCGGTGAAGCAGCCGCTCCGCCGGAATGCAGGCGATAGAAGGAAAGCCATTTGGGACGAAGTGGCCAGGCTCTTAGCCTCCGGCTTTATCAAAGAAGTGCTTCATCCGGATTGGGTGTCTAATGCGGTTTTGGTGGAAAAGAAGAAGGATGAGCCCGCCATAGTAAAAGTATGGAGGATGTGTGTTGATTACACCAACTTGAACAAGGCATGCCCTAAAGATCCATTCCCGCTCCCTCGGATCGATCAAGTGATTGATTCCACAGCTAGATGTGAACTGTTATCATTTGTAGATGCCTATTCTGGTTTCCACCAGATCCCTTTGTATGAGCCGGATCAAATAAAGACATCCTTTATTACCCCGTACGGGGCTTATTGCTATCTCACTATGCCATTCGGTTTAAGAAATGCCGGCGCAACTTACCAAAGGTGTATGCAAAAATGTTTGCACGATCAAATAGATAAAAATGTGCAGGTATATGTTGACGATATCGTCATAAAAACCAAGGAGAGCAAGACTCTCATAGATGATCTCCGGGAAACCTTTGGAAACCTGAGGAGATTCCGGATGAAGTTGAATCCGGCTAAGTGCACCTTCGGTGTGCCGGCGGGCAAGTTGCTCGGCTTCCTTGTTTCCAGCCGGGGTATTGAGGTGAATCCCAGCAAGATTCGTGCCATAGAAAGGATGAAGCCGCCGACAGATTTGAGGGAAGTACAGAAGTTCACTGGGTGCCTCGCATCCCTGAGCCGTTTCATAAGCCGTCTAGGAGAGAAAGCTTTGCCGTTATATCAGTTGATGAAGAAGTCCGACACATTTGTGTGGACAACGCAAGCAGATGCAGCTTTCAAGGAATTGAAGCAGATATTGTCAACAGCGCCGGTATTAGCGTCTCCGATGCCCCGGGAGCCAATGTTGCTCTATATAGCGGCGACCAACAGGGTTGTCAGTGCAGTGGTAGTAGTGGAGCGAGAGGAGGGAGGCAAAACCGTGCAGCGGCCGGTATATTATCTGAGTGAAGTCCTCTCCACCTCAAAGCAAAACTACCCACACTATCAGAAGATGACTTATGGTGTCTATATGGCGGCCAAGAAGCTCAAGCATTACTTCCAAGAGCATCCAATCTGGGTAGTGGCTGAGGCCCCTATCTCGGAGATCATAGGCAACAAAGATGTCAGTGGCAGAATAGCCAAGTGGGCAATAGAGTTGTCACCATATACACCTCAGTATGATAAGAGGGATACAATCAAGTCCCAGGTGTTGGCTGACTTCTTTATTGACTGGGCCGAGATACAATATGAGCCACCATTGCCAGATGCAAATTATTGGAGGATGCATTTTGATGGGTCCAAGACAATACATGGCCTGGGTGCCGGCATAGTTCTCAGTTCACCAAAGAATGACCAATTGAGATATGTCCTGCAGATTCATTTTGCAGCATCAAATAATGTGGCGGAATATGAGGCACTGGTGCATGGCCTGAAGGTGTCTAAGGACATAGGAATTCGCCGGATTATGTGTTTCGGTGATTCTGACTTAGTGATTCAGCAGTGTTCCGGAATATGGGATGCTCATGATGCAAACATGGGATCCTACCGTTTCCTGGTGCAGCAGTTAAGTGGTTACTTTGAAGGTTGTGAGTTCCGGCATGTTCTCCGGGCTCAGAATGATGCAGCCGATGCATTGTCCAAGCTGGGATCTTCCAGAGATTCAATCCCGCCCGGCATTTCGTTGGAGCATCTAAGGAAGCCGTCAATCAAGCCCTCGCCGGAGTCATCTTCCATTTATGTCCCGCCGAGTCCGGAGGATGCAGTTCCTATGGAGATAGATGCCAGAGCCAGGTCAGATAACCCGGGGACTGTTTCCTCAGTCCCAGGGACTGCGCCGACATATGCTGTGAGTGCAGTATTCCAGAGCAGAACTAGGGGCAAGGGTAAAATGTACCAAGAGGTTGTGCCGGTATACCCGGGGACTGCTCCGGCATACCCGGGGACTGATTCCTCAGTCCCGGGGACTTCGCAGCCCATGGAGATCGATTATGTGTCGGTCAAAATGATGGAGATAGATCAGGCAGTATTCGCTGTCAGGGAAGTGCCCTCATGGGCACGTCCTATCAGGGATTTCTTGGTGGATGGTCAAGTGCCGGCGGATGAAACCGAGGCACGCCGGATTGCTAGAAGATCCAGAGGATATACCATCATCAACAAGGAAATATACAAGAGAAGTGTCACCGGAGTATTGCAGAGATGTGTCGAATCTACGGAAGGTCTGGAGATGCTCCGGGAAATTTATTAGGGGGAGTGTGGTCACCACGCTTCGTCCAGAGCATTGGTGGCAAAGGTATTCCGGCATGGGTTTTATTGGCTGACGGCACTGCAAGAAGCAGAAGACTTGGTCCGGAAATGCAATGGGTGTCAGAGATATGCCCACCAGATTCATCAGCCGGCGTCTGCCTTGAAGACTATCCCGATAACATGGCCCTTTGCTGTTTGGGGCCTGGATATGGTCGGGGCATTTAAGCCGGCCAGAGGAAAAATGACCCATATCCTGGTCATGGTGGACAAGTTCACCAAATGGATTGAAGTGAAGCCCATAAGCAAGTGTGATGGTCACACAGCAGTGAAATTCTTAAAAGATATAATCTTGAGATATGGTGTTCCTCATGGCATCATCACTGACAATGGGTCAAACTTTGCCCAGGGCCATTTGCCAGATTTTGTGAGGAAGTGGGAATCCGGCTGGACATTGCGTCGGTCGCTCACCCTTGTGCCAATGGCCAAGTAGAGAGGTCAAATGGGCTAGTGTTATCCGGCATAAAACCCCGGCTGATAGAGCCACTAGAGAAAACTCCGGGATGTTGGCTAGATGAATTGCCAGCAGTGCTTTGGAGTTTAAGGACAACTCCGAATAGGTCAACAGGCTACACACCATTTTTCCTGGTGTATGGAGCAGAAGCTGTGCTTCCAACAGATGTAATACATGATGCACCAAGAGTGGTGCTATATACTGAGGAAGAGGCTAAAGAAGCCAGGGAAAATGATGTGGATCTGCTAGAGGAAGCAAGAGAAATAACTCTGTCAAGAACAGCAGTATATCAGCAGAACCTCAGACGCTATCATGCGCAGAAGGTAAATCCAAGGAGATTCCAAGAGGGAGATCTAGTGCTCCGGCTAAGGCAAGGCACAGAGGGCCGGCATAAGTTAACTCCTCCATGGGAGGGGCCATTCATTGTGAGCAGAGCTCTGCACAATGATGCCTATTATCTTATAGATGCGCAGGCCCCCAAGAAGGACAAGGTGGACAGGTCCGGAGAAGAAACCAAGCGACCATGGAACATAGCTCTACTCCGCCCCTTTTACTCCTGAGCAGCACAATGTATGTATTTCCATATTTTGCTTTGTGTGCCGGCGCTTTATGCCGGCTCGAGACTAATGAATGAAATGTTGGCATCCCGAAGAGATCGGGCACTGCCTCCGAGATATATCGTTATTTATTTACAGTTTTTTGTTATATGCCGGCTGGCTTGATTTGAATGTTTCCTATGTCGGCCTAGTAATGTGTCGGCAACAAAGGCCGCTCTTCGACTCAGCTGCTGTCCGAAACCCGGCTTCATAGCTAGCAAGAGTAGATGCCGGAGATTGTCTACACATGGAAAACGGCTAAGGAAATGTATAGCAAGCGAACCGACATTTATGTTAAAGCTAAAAGTAAAACTTGAAATGTCGGATGATTTGAAGTCTAAGTTTCAAAGTTAAAGTACTGTATGTTCAATGAAGCAACCTTGAGACTCATACGTCGAAAGCCAAATAAGGTAGACAAGTAGCCAAGGTTGTGAAGTTGAGGAAACAGGAAAACAAACTCGGTGACTTAGCCAAAAGATGATCCGGCATTGATAACAAGCAAACCAAGATAAAACTTGTTCGAGTAGCAAACCAAAGGAAATTAAAAACGTATATATTACATCTGCACCCGGCATACCGGGGATCTGATAAAGCTTAAAGTTTTTTGGTGCGGTGAAGTTAAGAAGCAGGGGCAGAAGCAGAGCCGCCGGCTGGAGGAGCTCTAGCGGTGGAGATGTCGGCTTCAGGAGTGCTGGACCCAGCAGATGGAATGGAGCCATCACCTCCGCCCGGGGCAGATCCCTGTTTCGGGGCGTCGGTGTTGGCCTCTTCGGCTTCCTCTTCATCTTGGCTGGAGTCGGAGCCCTCAGCATCGGCAGATGCCCCGGCGTCGTCCTTCTTCTCCGGCTCGCGGATGTCCCGGACGAAGGCGTCGGTGTCGGCATAGTCCACATAGCTGTGGGCCAACTCCCGCCGACGCCGGATGTGTTCCGGATCCGTGGTCCAGATGGATCCTTCGCGCACAATGCGCAAAGTCTCCAAGTCAGCCTTTTCATACCAGGAGAGGAAGTAGCTGAGAGCTTCATCAGCTCCTACCCTCGCGCCGGAATCCCGCCATTCCCGGAGGCAAACCTTGGCAAGCTGCAGATCATTGCCGAGATCAACAAGATCAGTGGGCGTCCTTTGTCCCGGCCAGAGGGCAGAGAATGCCTCCTGGGCGCCATAAAAGAGTTCTTCTATGTAGAGGGTCATGGCGTTCTTCCGGGATTGCAGGGCCAACAGCTGCTCCGATATGTCCCAGTTGGCCGAGTCAACCGGAACACCCCGGTTCTCTCGATCCAACTACAGAGCCCTCTCAACGTCTTCGACGGAAGCGGGGAACATGTCTGAGAAACAGATAATGTTAGCAAAAGAGTATGTGCCGGCGCAAAGGTTGTGCCGGAAAATGTCATGATATGTCGGGCAGGCTAAAGGAAAAGGATTTGAAGCTTACTGGCGAGGTCAGCATTGAGCTGTGCGACTGTGACTTCCCATTTCGTCGCCTGCTCCTTCAAGCTAGACAGTTCAGCATGGGCGTTGGAGGCATCAGTCTCGGAAGCAACGAGCAGGTCCTGGGTCTTCTTCAGTTGGCCCTCCCTCTGTTCCTTCTCCTCCAGAAGCTCGGCAATCCGGCCCTTCAACTGCTCTATCTCGGCCTTGTGAGCGGCATCCCGGTCGTCCAGTTGCTTGGCCACATCCACTGAGGGCATACAGTCCTGGTGGCGTGCTTCCAGTTCAGCCTTCTCATCTGCAAAAATTTGAAGTTAAAAGGATTTGAAGATAGAAAATAGTGACAAAGATTAAAGGATTTGAAGTACAGAATGTTTAGTTGAAGATTAATAGGATCCGGTATACCTGTTAGCTCTTTCACCCTCTTAAGAAGCTCGGCGACTTGTTCTTCAGTGCCAGCTGAAGAATGTCGGCACAAGGTCATGTGTCGGCAAGAATAGTATTGCAAAGTATAAAGAGGAAAGGTATCTGGAATATAGCGGTATGTCGGCAAAGATTACCTTTCTTGGACAGCTCCAGCCGAAGCTTGCTATGTGCGTCTGATAACTTCCGGTGCTCGCACACCAAGTCGTGGAACATGTCGGCACGTGTGTTGTTCATGCGCTGCAAAAGTGTTAGGATTTGAAAGGTTATGAGAAATGTCTAGCATACCGGTACAATTGAAGATCATATAAAGTACTCATGCTGTTGAAGACCCGGCACAGGTGCTGTGCACCTATCCCGGCCCTCGGTGACTAGGATTTGAAGCTCGAGACGAGCTTGTATCTCGGTCAAGAGGATTTGAAAAATAATTAAGATTTGAAATTGTTAGAGACCCGGCACAGGTGCTGCGCACCTATCCCGGCCCTCGGTGACTAGGATTTGAAGCTCGAGACGAGCTCATGTGTCGGCAGATAATTCAAGAGCAGCTAACTAAAAGACTATTGGAAAATCCCGGATGTCCATATCCCGGACAGCCGACATTTTCGGGGACTGGGGATATGTGTATAGGTAGAGAGGACTTACGTTGGTGGCATCGGCCAATTGGTGAAGTCTTTGCTGGAGGCTGAGGAGCTCGCAGGCAATCGGAATGGGCTTCGTGGCCAGGATGTCTGATGGGCTGCCAGTGGCCGAGGCTTCGGCCATCTTCTTGCTCCTGGAGTCCGCGGTATCCATGTTGCCGGCGTCGTTCCACCTGACGCAGTGCTCCTTGAGAGACCCAAGGCTCTGGTCACTTTTCGTCTCCAGGGGGACGCGGCCTTCAAGCTCCGGCGTGTCGAAGAAGTTGGCCCGGTAGCCAGGCCGGGTTGCTGCCCTGCCGAGGTGCAGGGCAAGGGCAGAGCTGGGCCGAGACGCTGCTTTAGAGGGAGCAGTGGCGGCAGATGGTGTGCCGGACTTGGTCGGCTGGAACTTGAGAGTGCCGGACTTGACCGGGGCCGAGGTCTTGTCCGGGATGGAAGTCTTGGCCGAGGCCTTGGTCTTGGCTGGTGCTGGAGTCTTCTCAGTAAAGGGAGTCTTGGGCGCGGGTTGTTCCGGCGCAGCCGGTGCAGCTTGGCCAGCAGAGGCAGGTTTCGGAGTAGTCCGGACTTCCGGCACTGCAGGGCCCTTTCCCTTGGTGTCTATGCCGGCGCTCTTGTTGCTTGCGCCGGCATCTTCAGTTGTGCCGGCGTCGTTGGAGGGCGCGCCGGAGTCTGGGGCTTCTTGGTGGGCTCCTGTGTCCATGTGGACATCAGAAGCCGAAGGTTCCTGTTGAGCCCCCGAGTCCATGTGGACGTCGGGGGCAGAGATATCTTGTTCCGGCGGAGGATCGTCCTTCGCCGGGGAGGTGGTCTTGTCAGGCGCAGGCGAAGGTGCCGGCGCCGGGGAGGTCGTATGACTGGCAGAGGGTATGTCGGAGGTAGCAGGGGCCGCTGGCGGGGCAACCTTCGGGCCGCCACTCGAGCCAGAAGCTTGTTCCGGTGCAAGAGGAGCTCTGAAAGAGAGAAAGCACCAAGTCAATAATCAGAGCAAGAGATATGTCGGAGGAAATACAAAGAAAAGAAACTTACCCCGAGGCAACAGGCCTCTGTTTCTTCGGAAGGGGCACGCCGACCTTCTGCCTTTTCGGTTGCTGAGGTATGTCGGCCGGTGGCTTCACGCCTCGCTTCCGGCCGGCACGGCCGCCGGTGGAAGGAGGTCCCTGATTTAGAGGGGCGGCGTCGATGACCATGTCGTCCGGGATAGCTGAGGACGGCATAGGATAAGCAAAAGGTACAGAAGGAAAGGCATATGCAAGTGGCATCGGGTCATAATACGTCAGGATCTCCTCGTCAGAATCATCGTCACTCCGGCCTTGAGTGAAATGCCGGGATGAAGAGGCCTTACCCGCGGCAGAGGCAGCACGGGTGTTCTGGGGCAGCTTGTCCCAGTGATCCGGATCTTCAACATCCGCAACAGTGCGGTCTGCCGCGATCTTGATCCGGGAGTTCTCCATACTCTGGAAGCTGAACTTCTGCATAATGCAAACTAAATGGGTCAGAAGCAAGAAATATGCCGGTGCAAGAAGTATGTCGGATCAGGCATTATAAGAATGTCGGCAAATAACAAATCTCGGGTCATGCATGATAAGTATCTATATGCCGGACAAGAGAGTATATATCGGCCAATGTATTTACCGTTGGGGCGGGTCGATCCCGGCTATATGGTTCAAGTCCCCAGGCAAAGGTGGCCTGGGAGGACTTGCAGACGTCCTTGATCCGCCGCAGAATGTCGGCCGGAGTCAGCTCGTGTGTAGAATGCCGGGTGGGGTCCATGGGCCCGCTCATCTGGCAGATTTTGTGTGACCGGCGCTGCAGAGGAGAGACGCGCCGGCTGATGAAGCATGCCACAAGATCGTTAGGAGTAAGGCCGGCATCCCGGAGCTCGCCCTTAACCCGGTGGAGCGCGTTCACCGGCATCACCGAGTTCTTCGGATTGTAGGTCCAATTCTTCATAGCCAAGGGTGGCTCGTCCACAAATGGCGGCAGGTTGAGCATATCCACGTCAGTGGTGTTCTTGACGTAGAAGAAGCTCTTCTGCCACTTCTTGCAAGATTCAAGCAGCTCCACCTTGGGGAAGTCTGAGCCCTTCCGGGACATGATGGTGGCCGCGCCGCATAGGGTCATGGGGTGGTCCTTCTTCTCCTGGGCCGTCTCCTGCGGGTCATCCTTGCTCCGGGGCGGCTCCTGGACGACTTGCTTCCGCAGTTGGAAGTACTTCGCCCAGGCTTGGGAGAAGGGCTCTATGCTGGCGTAGCCTTCGCAGAATGCGGCGAAGGCGGATAGGATCATTACCGCGTTCGCCGGGATATGGTGAGGTTGCAGGTCGTAGGTGTCGAGGACGTCCCGGAAGAAGTCCGACGTCGGCAGGCCGAAACCCCGCTCGAAGTGGGCGATGAAGACGACTCGTTCGCCGGGTTCAGGTGCCGGCGCAGTTTCCCCCGCCAGAAGCCGGCATGCAACACCCTCCGGGACTCTCCTGGTGGAGGTGACCCAGGATATGTCGGCCGGGGTGACCTCCGACCCCTCCCAGCCGGAGCGTCCTTGGGCCCGGGCCGAGTTATCTTCCTCCGAGGCCGAGGTGGCCGTCATACTTGAAGATGCCATCTTAGTGGCCGGGACAGGGCGTGAGAGCTGGAGTCCCGTGATGTTATTCCTATCCAGGCCAGAGAAAAGAGGGAGGTTAGTCTCTCCGGCATACAGCTCTCACCAATGTTAGCAGAAATAGAAGATCTACCGAGGCAGTTAAAACCGGAAATAAACGTGGATATAATTCCTACGGAAGAACAGCGGTGAACTACAAAGGAATATCACTGGCAATGCCAATCGAGTCAAGGAGACATCAAGCAGAGAGACTACCACGGATTCAAGCTAGCAGGGCTATCGTGGTATAGCTACAGAGAGGCAGGAGGGAGGAAGAACAAGAACAGAGAAAGAGGAGCTCACCGAAACTTGGCCGGCGGCAATGGAGCGGCGGCAAGCGTGCAGAGGAAGATTCGATCCCACAGCAATGTCGCAGAGAGGAGCGGCGGTGTCGTTGATGAGGGTGACGGACGTCGGCAAGCGGAGGCGCCGGCGTGCAGGTGGGCGACGGCGGCGGCTTTCCTTCTCTGTTCCTCGGTCCGGCGGTGAAGCGCAAGGGGCTGAGGAGCGGAGGAGGAAGAAGGCACTGTGGGGGTAAAAAGAGCAAGTTACCCCCACCCCCGTATTTATACCGAAGAGGCCAGGGTCGTGGGGATCGTGGGGAGTGTTCCACTACCCCGACCGTTCCCGCAGAGAGTCGCCATGTGGCGGCACGGAGTGGGGCGGCGGCTATTGTAACCGTGCCACCAGGCAATGATGGTGGGGAGTAACTGCATTGTGAACCGTCGCATCGTGTGACCGTTCGAGGTGGCAGGGCAGTTGCAAGTTTCGATGCAAACTGTCAGGCTTGGCTTCTCAAGGAAGTCTCGTCTATATGTCGGCATAACTGCCCGAAGAATATGTTCCGCCCGGAATACCCTCAGGGCCGGCCGGATTAACTTTTGGAGAAGGAACAGTGGCCGGGATAGGTGTGGATGTCCCGGCATATAATCTGATCGTCGGGATATAATGGAGAACCGGGGTATAATGAAAAAAGGTATGTTGAACCTGTCAAGGCTCCACAGTTATGACTGGGGAACCTCGGCAGCTTCGGGGACTAGTGTCGGGGGGATGACCCCCGGTAGGGTCAAGAGACTAGATAGATACAAGGTTTATGGTTAACTTCATGCCGGTTGACCAAGGAAGGGCCTGGCCGGAATATAGGAGCATCGGCCAGGCCGGCATATATATGTATCCCGGCTGATATTCAGATATGCCGGTATAGCCGGAATACTTATATAGGAGTGCCGACATAAGTTAGATATGCCGGCCTAACTATTTGGTGTGTTGTGCAGGAGCAGGGGAGGCCGGATTACCCGACCTTCATAAGTCATTGGTCCGGCATATATGTCCAGGGTATGGCCAACGGTCGTATCCGGGACACAGAAGTCAGCTAAGATGTCATGTCCCTACAATCAAGGAGAGACTCTGCCAGGTATGGAGAAGGGTCATGTTGACAGGGTGCACAGTGGTGGACTACCTACCCTCACTGTGCACAAGTACAGAGCTTAGCTCACAGAGGTAAGGTTACAGTGCAGGAAGTACATGGTACAGGGATATGAAGTCCCATCGAGAGCAATCAGGGAGAAAGTCAAGGATCTCTGCCTTCGTCAGCAAGTCCTGTTTGGAGCGTAGTTAGTGTCTCCTGGTCTTATGTGACCATTGTAACCCTGGCCACCACTATATAAGGTGGCATAGGGAGCCCTGGTAAAGGGTTGGTCACTCTGTGTTCCTACACTTAGCAGTTCGTCTTCCTCCTGTAGCTGAGAGCTTGGAAGCACCATTGTTGTGTACTCCATCGATCCAAATATAAAACCAGTAGAGCAGGAGTAGGGGTGTTATCTCCTTACGAGAGCCCCAAACCTGGGTAGATCTGTGTTCCTCTCTGTCGTGCTTTTTAGCTCGTTCCCCTCTCCCGAATCCTCCAGCATCTAGTTCGGCCCCCATTTAAGCCATCCTATGGCATATGTTGTTTCACCACGACGACATTTGGCGCCCACCGTGGGGCAGATCGATAGGCTGGGCGGAGTGTTTATTCGGACGGGGTCTGTGGTAGCAGCTTCGGGAGTGCGCGTGGTCTCTGGCCTCGTCTAGAGGCTAGGCTCGCTCAGCTTCGTCAGCGATAACGCCAGATGTCTCGGCGGCCGGCCGTTCCCCAGGGATGGCCGGATCATGTCTTTCGGTTCCCACGAGGTGTATGTGGGGACTGAGAGAGTTTGCAGGGAAAAGGTGCTGGTGGCGGCGGATCCTCCGTCGCATCGGCTGGCTCACGCTGGGCGTAGCGCTCGCTCAGTAGAGTCGGCCGAGGTGATGATGGCCGGCACATCAGTGCCGCCGGCAGATGGTGCCGGCAAGGCAGCAGCAGCAGGAGATACTCCCCCGGAGCCGCCGAAGGCCAAAAGGTCGGCACGTCCTCCGTTGGAGCGTGTCGAGAACCTGGCCGGCACTTCCGCTGTGCCGGCAAAGGGTCAGGTGCTTCTTCCCATCATCGATCGGCTTCTCGAGCCGGTGCGATCCGGTGATGATCCGGAGCAGACAAGGGAGGTCCTGGAGGGATCTCGCCAGGCCCTCGTCGACGAGGCCCTGGCCATGCATCAGGAGCGCGAACGGTTTAACCGGCAACTCCGTGAGTATGAGGCAGCCCATGGTTTTACTCCTGTGGTAACCCGGCCCAGCCGGATAGATGAGGTTAGAACTAGAGGTAGAGATCTTAACACTGAGCTAGGTAAAGATACTAGAGCTAAGAGTCATACTGCAACTAGCACTGTGCCTAAGGTAATTTATAGCTCACCAGTAAAGAACCTTAGAGCAGCAGCAGAGGTAGCTAAGGACTTATCTAATTTGTCCGGTGAAGCACTGCATGAGCAGCAAGCCCGGCTTAACCATCTTTTGTCTGAAGCTACTAAGCAGCAGGAGGCCTTTAAGAAGGCAAACCCAGGTGCCGGGGCATCCCAGTACATTGCGTCGGTAGGAGGTGCCGGCGCAAGGTCGAGGGGCGAGGCTTCGTCCCCGCATCCAAGTGCCCGGCGTGCCGGAAGTGTGACCTCTGGCCACCGGGACAAGCAGATCCAAGTGTATGATCCGGCAATTGCCGGAAAGCAGGCAGTAGCTCAGAAGAGTGCCGGTCAAGCTGACAAGTATGTCGGCCGCAAGAGTGCTGGCCAGAATGTGCCGGCCGGGCAAGGAGCAGCTTCGGCCGGAGGTGGCCGGAGTAACAGTGCAGCCCGGCGTCAGCAGCAGGGCGCCGGAGGTGCAGCGCAGCAGCAAGGTGCAGGTCATCCGGGACATCGAGAGGATGATGGGAATTCCGCCCTTGTCAGGGCGGGATATCAGCAGCAGCATCGGCAAGGCCGGCATAGTGAGCAGTATCAGCCGGAGCAGCAGCAGGAAAAAGTGATCGCAGGCCCAATTGCATCCCGGCTGGGACCTCGGTCCTTGGCAGCAAGTGATGCGCGCTTCAAGCTGGACATGATTCACCAATCGGAGTTGGTAGAGAGGCAAGGAGCTCCGGGTCCTATGTGTTTCGGACCCCGGATTATGGGTGAGCCGGTACCTTACTATTTCCAGCTCGCGCGTGGCGCGAGGACATACTACGGCAGTACAAAGCCGGAAGATTGGTTGGAGGATTACTCCACCGCAGTGAACATTGCCGGAGGAAACCTCAGATGGGCGGTACGATATGTACCGCAAATGCTAGAAGGACCAGCCAGGATATGGCTGAATAACCTGCCGGCTGCTACTCGTGTGGTGATGTGGAAGCAGTGAGTCCTTGTGCGTGGTGATGACCAGCCCGTTGGGAACCCCAAGAGGAAGGTATGATGAGTGTAGCGGCTAGTCTTCCCTCAATTAAGAAACCAAGGTATATCGAACAGGAGAAGGGAGACGGTGACGACTGAAGGTGATGCGGACTGGCTTAATAACTCTTCAACAAGGGCGCCGTTAACGATACTTGTTGACTCGTCTTCGGCCAGCAGCAACGCGGAACCTGCACACACACAAACAAATACTTTGCTCCCAACTTGCGATGAGGTTGTCAATCTCACCGGTTTGCTTGAAACAAAGGTTATGAGTGTATCGAGTGGAAAATAGTAGTAAAATGCTAGTAAAGTAAACAGTGCGGGAATAGTAAACAGGTGATTGCAATATGATTAAAATAGGACCGGGGTCCACAGTTCACTAGTGGTGTCTCTCCATAGATAAATAACATGCTGGGTAAACAAATTACAGTTGGGCAATTGATAGAATAAAGATAACGTGATATGTCAAGAAGATCACTATGAGATTCACTCTGGGCATTACAACAAAATACATAGACCGCCATCCAACTGCATCTATGACTAATAATCCACCCCCGGGGATATCATCCGAACACCCTAGAAGTATTAAGTTGCGAACAACAGATAATTGCATTAAGCAAAGTGTGTAATGTAAACAAAGCATATGCCCTTGAGCATATGAATGTTGTTTTCTCCCTAGTAGCAACAGCACATCTACCACCTTAGAGGTTTCTGTCACTCCCCCAGGTGAAATAGAGACATGAACCCACTATCGAGCATAAATACCCCCTCTTGGAGTCACTAGCAACTACTCGGCCAAGATAGCCACTAACAACGGAGAGCATGCAAGATCATAAACAACATAGAGATAACAAAAGATATAATTCAGTACAGCAACTTAATCATAAACACCAATATTCATCGGATCCCAACAAACCAACATCAAAGAATTACATAACGGTGATCTCAATCATGTAGGGTAGCTCATGAGATCTAAACATGAAGCACATGGTGGAGAAGACAACCATCTAGCTACTGCTATGGACCCATAGTCCAAGGTAGACTACTCACTCATCGCTCCGGAGGCAAGCATGGCGATGAAGAAGACCTCCGGTGGCGATTCCCCTCTCCGGCAGGGTGCCGGGAAGAGCTTCTGGACCCTCCCGATCTTCGGGTCGACGGCGGCGGCGGATCGCGATGTATTCTGGAAAACTGATCGGGCCCTTAGGTTTTTCTCGTCAGGTGGTATATGTAGGCGAAAGGAGGCTGTCAGAGGGGGTCCCACGCCCCCTCACACGGGGCTGGCGCGGCCAGGGGGGTGGCCGCGCCGCCCCTGTGTCTGGGGCCCACGTGGCCCCTCTCCGTCAGGTCTTCGGATGTTTGGGAGCTCCCCGGTGAAATATGACTTCAGGAACTTGCTTCGTCCAATTCCGAGAATATTTCCTGTGTATCACTTCTGAAACACAAAAACAGCAGAAAACAGGAAACTGGCACTGTGGCACTTCGTTAATAGGTTAGTTCCGGAAAATGTATAAAAGTACCACTAAGTGTAACGAAACAATAGGCAAATGGTGTAAAACAAAGCATGGAGCATCAAAAATTATAGATACGTTTGAGACGTATCAAGCATCCCCAAGCTTAACTCCTGCTCGTCCTCGAGTAGGTAAGTGATAACAAAGAATAATTTTTGAGGTGACATGCACCTACACAATCTTGATCATATATGTAAGCATTGATGAGCTGGGATCAATAGAACTTAAAACATGGGCATGAAAGATATAATCATGACAATAAGAACTTAGCAACCATGTTGTAAACATGCAAATGAACACAAACAAAAGATCATGATAATGAAACAATGAAAGTCAAACGTGTGTTCTAATCATAAGGAAAAACATACAAATGGTTTTCAGCTTGTCCTTCAAAGAGAGCAAAACATAAATGCATAGGACACCTCAAAGTTTAAGAGGGCGACTAGATACAAATAATTTAAGAACAAGTGAAACCAATCAATATGAGTCAATCAATGAACCTTGGGACAATGCATATCACACTAAGAATGACAACTATGCTCTCTTAATGGTGCATAAAGAAAGAAGGTGGTGACTCAACATAAAAGTAGAAGAAAGGCCCTTCGCAGAGGGAAGCAGTGATTTAAACATGTGCTAGAGCTTTTCATTTGTAAAACAGAGATAAAACTTGATTTTGAGAGGTGGTTGTCTTTGTCAACGACTGGCAATGGGGTTCTTACTATCTTCCATACAAAAATAAAGCAAGTTTTTGAGAGAGAGATTGGCACTTCGTGCTCTTTTTATAAAACTTGGCACTCCTCCCCACCTTTTCCTTTCACATACCATGGCTAACCGATTCCATCGGGTGCCCACCAACATTCACATTCATTGGAGGAGTGCCTTTTTTTCTTTTTTTTCTCTTTTTTTTTCTTTTTGGAATAAACAATATGGAAGATAGCAAATCCGACCACTACGTCCCCATGAGCTGAAAACAGTGTCACAAAACGAGAAGTATTTTGAAGGTTTTTGAAAGGTAGCACACGAAAATTTTACTTTGGAATGGCTTACAAATACCATGCATAGGAATTTATAGTGGACACAATGGCAAACTTGGCTTTTAGGAGTTGGATGCACGAGTAGAGCTCATACTCAGTACAAGGTGAGGGCTAGCAAAAGACTGGGAGCGACCAACTAAGAGAGCAATAATGGCCATAATCATGCAAAGCGACAAAGCGACATTAAAAGAAGCATACGATGGTATCAAAAGTCAAAAACTAAATGATCATGAAGGCTAATGGCGACTTTGGAAGAGTCTAACATGTGTGAGCATGCGCCAAGTCAACCCAAATAAAGCATCAAGGAGAAAACCAAAATAATGCTTCCATACAATAAAAACAACGCATGATTTTTTTCAAAGGCTCATTAAGCAATCTCAGATATTTGAGACAAGTCATGCTACAGCAAAACCACTAAGCATACTATCAAAAAGACATCAAGCATGACATGAAAAAGCCTAAGCCGCAGTCTACACAAGCTCCTTCTTGTACCACTATTTTGCACAAAGCTTTTTCTCTTTTCCAACACCATTTGAAATTTTTAAACACACCTCTTTTGATGAAAACCAATAAAGTTCAGAGGCAAAAATGCACCTTGATGAAAAGATATGACAGATCTGAATGCATATCAAGGCGAAAATGAAAACCAAAAGCAGTAGCAGAAAAAGTAGAATGCTCGATTAATAAGAGTGAAAACTAGAGCATTCTTTGCAAATGAAAACGAGTACATCTCCTCCAAAGGAAATTTGTTGGGGTCCAACCATTTATTGCAGCAAAAAAACAAACTAAACACACTAAGAAAACTAAAACAACTGACGCTCCAAGAAAAACACATAGTGCATGAAGCAATAAAAATATAGTGTTTTGAAAGGTGACCTGATTTTTGCCGATGAAGAAGGGGTGCCTCGGGGGCATCCCCAAGCTTTGACGCTTGTACTTCTTGGATATTTCTTGGGGTGATGCATGGGCATCCCCAAGCTTGAGCTTTTGTCCATTCTTCAACTCATCTCATCATTCTCCAATCCCTACACTTGAAAACTTCCTTCATACAAAACTAAACACAATTCTATTAGCAACATTAGTGTAAGCATAAAATATATTCAACCTCTTTTAGCTTCAGGTTTCAACCCAAAACCACCACATATAAAGTATATACTACTGTAGCAACTTCCACAAGAGTTCCATGATCAAAAAGAACTCAAAAGAAAGCGATAAAGTGGCAAAAACAAATATTGGCAGAAATCTGTCAAAACTGGACAGCTGATAATGGACGAATTTTTGAGGGATTTTCCGTTGCTCAAATCAAAAAGTGTTCAACTAAGAAAAGTTTGGATATAACCTGGGGCATAAGCACAAGAAATCGCAGGTCCAAAAGATATACAGAGAATTTTCACGAATTTTTACGGTGCAGCACCGAAAACAGTTTTAGGACAGCAATAACCCCAAATCTTTACCTCACTCAAATTAGAGGCTTCTCTTGGCACAAAAACGAAATAAACAAGATAAGGAGCGGTCATTACAGTAGTAATGACTTCCAAGACTCAAATAAAAGAAAAAGTATAGAAAAGTAAACAATGGGTTATCTCCCAAGAGTGCTTTTCTTTAACGCCTTTGAGCTAGGCGCAGAAAATTGCGAATCAAGTAATATCAATAGATGAAGCATCAAGCTCATAATTTGCTCTAAGAATAGAGTCAAAAAGCAATTTCTTTCTTTTCCTAGGGAAGTGTTCCATACCTTTCTTTAGCGGGAATTGATACTTGATAGTGCCTTCCCTCATATCAATGATAGCACCTACAGTTCGAAGAAAGGGTCTTCCCAAAATAATAGGACATGAAGCATGGCATTCAACGTCCATAACAAGAAAATCAACGGGAACAAGGTTATTGTTAACCACAATAAGAACATCATTAATCCTTCCCAAAGGTTTCTTCTTAGCAACATCAGCAATAGGAACATCAAAATAACATTTTTCAAGCGGTGGTAAATCAAGCATGTCATAAATCTTTCTAGGCATGATGGAAATACTAGCACCTAGATCACATAAAGCATGGCAATCATAACCATTAACATGCATATCAATGATGGGTTCCCAACCATCTTCTAACTTCTTGGGAACAGAGGCTTTCTGCTTCAACTTTTCATCCCTAATCTTTATGAGAGCATTGGTAATATGCTTAGTAAAAGCAATATTTAAAGAACTAGCATTGGGAGTCAAAGCAAGCTTTTGCAAGAACAAAATAACTTCAGATATATTGCAGCCATCAACATCAAAATCATTAAAAGAAATAGAGCTATCATCTCCCACACTCCGAAAAATTTCAGCACTCTTTTGAGAAAAAGTTTTGGCAGTTTTAGGCTTTTTAGCACAAGGAGTGGGAGTTTTCTCTACACCAATCAAAGTAAGAGGATTGCTATCAGTAGGAGCAACAACATTAGAGGTAGTAATAGCACATACCTTCATCTCTCTAGCCATCTCATCTTCTCTTTCCCACCTGGCATGCAATTCCGCTAACAATCTAATATTTCTATCAATTCCAACTTGGGTAGCATTAGCGGCAGCAACAATGTTGCTCACATTCACATCATTAGGAAACACTTTTAATTTCAGAAGTTCAACATCATGAGCAAGGCTATCAACTTTAGAAGCAAGAATATCAATTTTGCCTAACTTTTCCTCAACAGACTTGTTAAAAGCAGTTTGCTTACCGATGAAGTCCTTGAGCATTAACTCAAGCTCGGAGGGCGCGGCCCTAGTGTTGTTGTAGGAATTACCATAAGAGTTACCATAACCATTACCATTGGTAGAAGGATACGGTCTATAATTGTTACTAGCAAAATTGTTCCTATAAGCATTGTTATTAAAATTGTTATTTCTAATGAAATTCACATCAACTTGCTCTTCTTGAGCAACCAAAGAGGCCAAAGGAACATTATTAGGATCAACATGAGTCCTATCATTAGCAAGCATAGCCATAATGGTATCAATCTTATCACTCAAGGAAGAGGTTTCCTCAACAGAATTTACCTTCTTACCTTGTGGAGCTCTCTCGGTGTGCCATTCGGAATAATTTACCATCATGTTGTCGAGTAGCTTTGATGCGGCGCCCAAGGTAAGGGACATAAAAGTGCCTCCAGTAGCTGAATCAAGTAGGTTCCTTGAAGAAAAATTCAGTCCTGCATAAAAAGTTTGGATAATCATCCAAGTAGTCAGTCCATGAGTGGGGCAATTCTTTACCATAGATTTCATTCTTTCCCAAGCTTGAGCAACATGTTCATTATCAAACTGAGTAAACTTCATAATATTGCTACGCAGAGATATAATCTTAGCAGGAGGATAGTATCTACCAATAAAAGCATCCTTACACTTAGCCCATGAATCAATACTATTCTTAGTCAAAGACAGCAACCAATCTTTAGCCTTTCCTCTCAAAGAAAAAGGAAACAACTTGAGTTTAATAATATCACTATCAACATCCTTATATTTCTGCATCTCACATAGCTCAACAAAATTGTTGAGATGAGCTGCAGCATCTTCAGTACTAGCACCAGAAAATTGCTCTTTCATAACAAGGTTCAATAAAGCAGGCTTGATCTCATAAAAAGTGGTAGCAGGAACAGTTGGTGCAATAGGAGTGCAGATAAAATCACTATTGTTCGTGCTAGCAAAGTCACACAACTTGGTGTTTTCAGGATTGGCCATTTCAGCAAAACGAAAGTAAACAAGTAAAAACAGCTACCAAGGATTCTAATTTTTTTTGGGTTTTCGATATAAAAAGCAATGCAGGTAAAATAAAATAAAGTAAAGCAAAACAAATAACAAAGCAATGGATGTGTGTGCGAAGAACTCCCCTCGCAGAAGTCTTCTCTTCCTTCCCCGGCAACGGCGCCAGAAAATTAGCTGCTACTCGTGTGGTGATGTGGAAGCAGTGAGTCCTTGTGCGTGGTGATGACCAGCCCGTTGGGAACCCCAAGAGGAAGGTATGATGAGTGCAGCGGCTAGTCTTCCCTCAATTAAGAAACCAAGGTATATCGAACAGGAGAAGGGAGACGGTGACGACTGAAGGTGATGCGGACTGGCTTAATAACTCTTCAACAAGGGCGCCGTTAACGATACTTGTTGACTCGTCTTCGGCCAGCAGCAACGCGGAACCTGCACACACACAAACAAATACTTTGCTCCCAACTTGCGATGAGGTTGTCAATCTCACCGGTTTGCTTGAAACAAAGGTTATGAGTGTATCGAGTGGAAAACAGTAGTAAAATGCTAGTAAAGTAAACAATGCGGGAATAGTAAACAGGTGATTGCAATATGATTAAAATAGGACCGGGGTCCACAGTTCACTAGTGGTGTCTCTCCATAGATAAATAACATGCTGGGTAAACAAATTACAGTTGGGCAATTGATAGAATAAAGATAACGTGATATGTCAAGAAGATCACTATGAGATTCACTCTGGGCATTACAACAAAATACATAGACCGCCATCCAACTGCATCTATGACTAATAATCCACCCCCGGGGATATCATCCGAACACCCTAGAAGTATTAAGTTGCGAACAACAGATAATTGCATTAAGCAAAGTGTGTAATGTAAACAAAGCATATGCCCTTGAGCATATGAATGTTGTTTTCTCCCTAGTAGCAACAGCACATCTACCACCTTAGAGGTTTCTGTCACTCCCCCAGGTGAAATAGAGACATGAACCCACTATCGAGCATAAATACCCCCTCTTGGAGTCACTAGCAACTACTCGGCCAAGATAGCCACTAACAACGGAGAGCATGCAAGATCATAAACAACATAGAGATAACAAAAGATATAATTCAGTGAAGCAACTTAATCATAAACACCAATATTCATCGGATCCCAACAAACCAACATCAAAGAATTACATAACGGTGATCTCAATCATGTAGGGCAGCTCATGAGATCTAAACATGAAGCACATGGTGGAGAAGACAACCATCTAGCTACTGCTATGGACCCATAGTCCAAGGTAGACTACTCACTCATCGCTCCGGAGGCAAGCATGGCGATGAAGAAGACCTCCGGTGGCGATTCCCCTCTCCGGCAGGGTGCCGGGAAGAGCTTCTGGACCCTCCCGATCTTCGGGTCGACGGCGGCGGCGGATCGCGATGTATTCTGGAAAACTGATCGGGCCCTTAGGTTTTTCTCGTCAGGGGGTATATGTAGGCGAAAGGAGGCTGTCAGAGGGGGTCCCACGCCCCCTCACACGGGGCTGGCGCGGCCAGGGGGGTGGCCGCGCCGCCCCTGTGTCTGGGGCCCACGTGGCCCCTCTCCGTCAGGTCTTCGGATGTTTGGGAGCTCCCCGGTGAAATATGACTTCAGGAACTCGTTTCGTCCAATTCCGAGAATATTTCCTGTGTATCACTTCTGAAACACAAAAACAGCAGAAAACAGGAAACTGGCACTATGGCACTTTGTTAATAGGTTAGTTCCGGAAAATGTATAAAAGTACCACTAAGTGTAACGAAACAATAGGCAAATGGTGTAAAACAAAGCATGGAGCATCAAAAATTATAGATACGTTTGAGACGTATCACCGGCCGGAAGTATCAACGGCTAGGTTGATTTTGAAGAGCAGTTTGTGTCAAACTTCACCAGTACATATAAGAGGCCGAATCGTCCTCAGCAGCTGGCTAACTGCCGGCAGGGAGTGAATGAGACCGACCGAGACTATCTGACCAGATGGTGCACCTTGCGCAATTCCTGCGAAGGAGTTGTGGAGCAGCAGGCCATCATGTGGTTCGCTCATGGGTGCCGGCACGACACCATGTTGTGGCAAAAGCTTCAGAGGGAAATGCCGGCCACGTTGGCCGAGACAATCAAGATTGCTGATAGTTATGCTCTGGGAGACCCCATGCAGCCCACCCTTGATTCACAAGGACAGGGGCAGACCCAGGGGAACACCAACAGTGCCGGGAGACCAGGGCATTACTATCGCTCTGATAACCGGAACAAGAGAAGAGATGAAAGGCCGGATTACATGTATGGAATGGCGCAAGTAGCCGCTGTGGAGGAAGAACAAGGGGGCGCCGGCTGTAGCCAATGTCCGAGATATGAGGGCTATCAGCAGCCTCAGCAGCAACAACCGCAGCAGCAAGCGCAGCCCTTCCAGAAGAAGAATGTCTGGATCAACAAGAATGCCGGCGGAGCCGCCGGACAGAAGAAGCAGTGGCCGAAGTATACAGTGGGTCTGGCCATGGACAAGCCTTGTGTGTTTCACACGTTCCAGCCGGGTAAGCCGGCAAACCATTTGACGAGAAACTGTTCATGGTTGGACGACATATTAGCAGGTCGCGCAGGTCCCTGGGGACCGGCTAGGCCATCTATCCCGGCAGCTCCATCGCCGTTGACAGGTGCAAATACAGTTGCAGTCCCGCCCAGGCCGGTTAATCCCGGGAATCAGAGCAATGCCGGAAATGCCGGCGTAAATCAGATAGACCAGAGCTATAATCCGGAATATAATATCGAAGGCCCAGGAGCGGGCCAGAATGAGTACAAGGAGCACGATCAGAGCTACATGGTCTTTGAGACCGAAAGAACAGACAAGCAGAGCTTGTACCGGCGGAGTTTGGAGGTAAACGCCGTTATGTCGGCAGTTCCGAAGATGATGCATTGGTCTGACCAGGCCATTGGCTGGGGCAGGGACGATCATCCCCGAATCATGCCGAATCCCGGCGGGTATGCTCTTGTGATGGATCCGACATTTGTCGGGCCGGCTAATAACGTGAGGTTCAGCAAGGTCCTCATTGACAATGGAAGCAGCATCAACATCATGTATCGGGATACGATGCAGAAGCTGGGGATCAAGGTGAATATGCTGGAGCCAAGCAAGACTACGTTCCATGGCATTGTGCCAGGACTTTCGTGTGCGCCGATGGGCAAGATCCGGATGGATGTCATGTTTGGCAGCCGGGATAACTATAGGGTGGAAAACCTCATGTTCGAGGTGGTTGATCTGGAAAGCCCCTACCATGCTTTGCTGGGAAGGCCGGCATTGGCAAAGTTCATGGCCTCTACGCATGTTGCGTACCTAAAGATGAAGATGCCGGGGCCCGGAGGGGCGATTACCGTCATTGGTGATTACAAGCGTTCAATGGCATGTGCAACAGCCGGGTCTAACCTGGCCGAGACTCTGATCATAGCAGAGGAAAGGAAGAGGCTCAAGCGAGCAGTGGAAATTGCTGAGACGGTCGTGGCCGGCAAATCTATGCCGGGCATGGCGAATCCCGGTGGCAGTGCTTCTTTTCAAGTAGGCAAGGAGGTCAAAAAGGTGCCTCTGGATGAAGTTTTCCCAGAGCGCCATGCCCTCGTCGGGGCAAGTTGGATCCCAAATAGGAAAGCGAGCTCATCAGCTTCCTCCGTGAGAATCGGGATATCTTTGCATGGTCTACTTCAGACTTGCAAGGTGTGCCGAGGGAGCTGGCTGAGCACGCATTGCATGTGAGACCGGATGCTAAGCCGGTGAAGCAGCCGCTCCGCCGGAATGCAGGCGATAGAAGGAAAGCCATTTGGGACGAAGTGGCCAGGCTCTTAGCCTCTGGCTTTATCAAAGAAGTGCTTCATCCGGATTGGGTGTCTAATCCGGTTTTGGTGGAAAAGAAGAAGGATGAGCCCGCCATAGTAAAAGTATGGCGGATGTGTGTTGATTACACCAACTTGAACAAGGCATGCCCTAAAGATCCATTCCCGCTCCCTCGGATCGATCAAGTGATTGATTCCACAGCTGGATGTGAACTGTTATCATTTGTAGATGCCTATTCTGGTTTCCACCAGATCCCTTTGTATGAGCCGGATCAAATAAAGACATCCTTTATTACCCCGTATGGGGCTTATTGCTATCTCACTATGCCATTCGGTTTAAGAAATGCCGGCGCAACTTACCAAAGGTGTATGCAAAAATGTTTGCACGATCAAATAGATAAAAATGTGCAGGTATATGTTGACGATATCGTCATAAAAACCAAGGAGAGCAAGACTCTCATAGATGATCTCCGGGAAACCTTTGGAAACCTGAGGAGATTCCGGATGAAGTTGAATCCGGCTAAGTGCACCTTCGGTGTGCCGGCGGGCAAGTTGCTCGGCTTCCTTGTTTCCAGCCGGGGTATTGAGGTGAATCTCGGCAAGATTCGTGCCATAGAAAGGATGAAGCTGCCGACAGATTTGAGGGAAGTACAGAAGTTCACTGGGTGCCTCGCATCCCTGAGCCGTTTCATAAGCCGGCTAGGAGAGAAAGCTTTGCCGTTATATCAGTTGATGAAGAAGTCCGACACATTTGTGTGGACAACGCAAGCAGATGCAGCTTTCAAGGAATTGAAGCAGATATTGTCAACAGCGCCGGTATTAGCGTCTCTGATGCCCCGGGAGCCAATGTTGCTCTATATAGCGGCGACCAACAGGGTTGTCAGTGCAGTGGTAGTAGTGGAGCGAGAGGAGGGAGGCAAAACCGTGCAGCGGCCGGTATATTATCTGAGTGAAGTCCTCTCCACCTCAAAGCAAAACTACCCACACTATCAGAAGATGACTTATGGTGTCTATATGGCGGCCAAGAAGCTCAAGCATTACTTCCAAGAGCATCCAATCCGGGTAGTGGCCGAGGCCCCTATCTCGGAGATCATAGGCAATAAAGATGCCAGTGGCAGAATAGCCAAGTGGGCAATAGAGTTGTCACCATATACACCTCAGTATGATAAGAGGGATACAATCAAGTCCCAGGTGTTGGCTGACTTCTTTATTGACTGGGCCGAGATACAATATAAGCCACCATTGCCAGATGCAAATTATTGGAGGATGCATTTCGATGGGTCCAAGACAATACATGGCCTGGGTGCCGGCATAGTTCTCAGTTCACCAAAGAATGACCAATTGAGATATGTCCTGCAGATTCATTTTGCAGCATCAAATAATGTGGCGGAATATGAGGCACTGGTGCATGGCCTGAAGGTGTCTAAGGACATAGGAATTCGCCGGATTATGTGTTTCGGTGATTCTGACTTAGTGATTCAGCAGTGTTCCGGAATATGGGATGCTCATGATGCAAACATGGGATCCTACCGTTTCCTGGTGCAGCAGTTAAGTGGTTACTTTGAAGGTTGTGAGTTCCGGCATGTTCTCCGGGCTCAGAATGATGCAGCCGATGCATTGTCCAAGCTGGGATCTTCCAGAGATTCAATCCCGCCCGACATTTTGTTGGAGCATCTAAGGAAGCCGTCAATCAAGCCCTCGCCAGAGTCATCTTCCATTTATGTCCCACCGAGTCCGGAGGATGCAGTTCCTATGGAGATAGATGCCGGAGCCAGGTCAGATAACCCGGGGACTGTTTCCTCAGTCCCGGGGACTGCGCCGACATATGCTGTGAGTGCAGTATTCCGGAGCAGAACTAGGGGCAAGGGTAAAATGTACCAAGAGGTTGTGCCGGTATACCCGGGGACTGCTCCGGCATACCCGGGGACTGATTCCTCAGTCCCGGGGACTTCGCAGCCCATGGAGATCGATTATGTGTCGGTCAAAATGATGGAGATAGATCAGGCAGTATTCGCTGTCAGGGAAGTGCCCTCATGGGCACGTCCTATCAGGGATTTCTTGGTGGATGGTCAAGTGCCGGCGGATGAAACCGAGGCACGCCGGATTGCTAGAAGATCCAGAGGATATACCATCATCAACAAGGAAATATACAAGAGAAGTGTCACCGGAGTATTGCAGAGATGTGTTGAATCTACGGAAGGTCTGGAGATGCTCCGGGAAATTCATCAGGGGGAGTGTGGTCACCACGCTTCGTCCAGAGCATTGGTGGCAAAGGTATTCCGGCATGGGTTTTATTGGCCGACGGCACTGCAAGAAGCAGAAGACTTGGTCCGGAAATGCAATGGGTGTCAGAGATATGCCCACCAGATTCATCAGCCGGCGTCTGCCTTGAAGACTATCCCGATAACATGGCCCTTTGCTGTTTGGGGCCTGGATATGGTCGGGGCATTTAAGCCGGCCAGAGGAAAAATGACCCATATCCTGGTCATGGTGGACAAGTTCACCAAATGGATTGAAGTGAAGCCCATAAGCAAGTGTGATGGTCACACAGCAGTGAAATTCTTAAAAGATATAATCTTGAGATATGGTGTTCCTCATGGCATCATCACTGACAATGGGTCGAACTTTGCCCAAGGGCCATTTGCCAGATTTTGTGAGGAAGTGGGAATCCGGCTGGACATTGCGTCGGTCGCTCACCCTTGTGCCAATGGCCAAGTAGAGAGGTCAAATGGGCTAGTGTTATCCGGCATAAAACCCCGACTGATAGAGCCACTAGAGAAAACTCCGGGATGTTGGCTAGATGAATTGCCAGCAGTGCTTTGGAGTTTAAGGACAACTCCGAATAGGTCAACAGGCTACACACCATTTTTCCTGGTGTATGGAGCAGAAGCTGTGCTTCCAACAGATGTAATACATGATGCACCAAGAGTGGTGCTATATACTGAGGAAGAGGCTAAAGAAGCCAGGGAAAATGATGTGGATCTGCTAGAGGAAGCAAGAGAAATAACTCTGTCAAGAACAGCAGTATATCAGCAGAACCTCAGACGCTATCATGCGCAGAAGGTAAATCCAAGGAGATTCCAAGAGGGAGATCTAGTGCTCCGGCTAAGGCAAGGCACAGAGGGCCGGCATAAGTTAACTCCTCCATGGGAGGGGCTATTCATTGTGAGCAGAGCTCTGCACAATGATGCCTATTATCTTATAGATGCGCAGGCCCCCAAGAAGGACAAGGTGGACAGGTCCGGAGAAGAAACCAAGCGACCATGGAACATAGCTCTACTCTGCCCCTTTTACTCCTGAGCAGCACAATGTATGTATTTCCATATTTTGCTTTGTCTGCCGGCGCTTTATGCCGGCTCGAGACTAATGAATGAAATGTCGGCATCCCGAAGAGATCGGGCACTGCCTCTGAGATATATCGTTGTTTATTTACAGTTTTTTGTTATATGCCGGCTGGCTTGATTTGAATGTTTCCTATGTCGGCCTAGTAATGTGTCGGCAACAAAGGCCGCTCTTCGACTCAGCTGCTGTCCGAAACCCGGCTTCATGGCTAGCAAGAGTAGATGCCGGAGATTGTCTACACATGGAAAACGGCTAAGGAAATGTATAGCAAGCGAACCGACATTTATGTTAAAGCTAAAAGTAAAACTTGAAATGTCGGATGATTTGAAGTCTAAGTTTCAAAGTTAAAGTACTGTATGTTCAATGAAGCAACCTTGAGACTCATACGTCGAAAGCCAAATAAGGTAGACAAGTAGCCAAGGTTGTGAAGTTGAGGAAACAGGAAAACAAACTCGGTGACTTAGCCAAAAGATGATCTGGCATTGATAACAAGCAAACCAAGATAAAACTTGTTCGAGTAGCAAACCAAAGGAAATTAAAAACGTATATATTACATCTGTACCCGGCATACCGGGGATCTGATAAAGCTTAAAGTTTTTTGGTGCGGTGAAGTTAAGAAGCAGGGGCAGAAGCAGAGCCGCCGGCTGGAGGAGCTCTAGCGGTGGAGATGTCGGCTTCAGGATTGCCGGACCCAGCAGATGGAATGGAGCCATCACCTCCGCCCAGGGCAGATCCCTGTTCCGGGGCGTCGGTGTCGGCCTCTTCGGCTTCCTCTTCATCTTGGCTGGAGTCGGAGCCCTCAGCATCGGCAGATGCCCCGGCGTCGTCCTTCTTCTCCGGCTCGCGGATGTCCCGGACGAAGGCGTCGGTGTCGGCATAGTCCACATAGCTGTGGGCCAACTCCCGCCGATGCCGGATGTGTTCCGGATCCGTGGTCCAGATGGATCCTTCGCGCACAATGCGCAAAGTCTCCAAGTCAGCCTTTTCATACCAGGAGAGGAAGTAGCTGAGAGCTTCATCAGCTCCTACCCTCGCGCCGGAATCCCGCCATTCCCGGAGGCGAACCTTGGCAAGCTGCAGATCATTGCCGAGGTCAACAGGATCAGTGGGCGTCCTTTGTCCCGGCCAGAGGGCAGAGAATGCCTCCTGGGCGCCATAAAAGAGTTCTTCTGTGTAGAGGGTCATGGCGTTCTTCCGGGATTGCAGGGCCAACAGCTGCTCCGACATGTCCCAGTTGGCCGAGTCAATCGGAACACCCCGGTTCTCTCGATCCAACTGCAGAGCCCTCTCAACGTCTTCGACGGAAGCGGGGAACATGTCTGAGAAACAGATAATGTTAGCAAAAGAGTATGTGCCGGCGCAAAGGTTGTGCCGGAAAATGTCATGATATGTCGGGCAGGCTGAAGGAAAAGGATTTGAAGCTTACTGGCGAGGTCAGCATTGAGCTGTGCGACTGTGACTTCCCATTTCGTCGCCTGCTCCTTCAAGCTAGACAGTTCAGCATGGGCGTTGGAGGCATCAGTCTCGGAAGCAACGAGAAGGTCCTGGGTCTTCTTCAGTTGGCCCTCCCTCTGTTCCTTCTCCTCCAGAAGCTCGGCAATCCGGCCCTTCAACTGCTCTATCTCGGCCTTGTGAGCGGCATCCCGGTCGTCTAGTTGCTTGGCCACATCCACTGAGGGCATACAGTCCTGGTGGCGTGCTTCCAGTCCAGCCTTCTCATCTGCAAAAATTTGAAGTTAAAAGGATTTGAAGATAGAAAACAGTGACAAAGATTAAAGGATTTGAAGTACAGAATGTTTAGTTGAAGATTAACAGGATCCGGTATACCTGTCAGCTCTTTCACCCTCTTAAGAAGCTCGGCGACTTGTTCTTCAGTGCCAGCTGAAGAATGTCGGCACAAGGTCATGTGTCGGCAAGAATAGTATTGCAAAGTATAAAGAGGAAAGGTATCCGGCATATAGCGGTATGTCGGCAAAGATTACCTTTCTTGGACAGCTCCAGCCGAAGCTTGCTATGTGCGTCTGATAACTTCCGGTGCTCGCACACCAAGTCGTGGAACATGTCGGCACGTGTGTTGTTCATGCGCTGCAAAAGTGTTAGGATTTGAAAGGTTATGAGAAATGTCTAGCATACCGGTACAATTGAAGATCATATAAAGTACTCATGCTGTTGAAGACCCGGCACAGGTGCTGCGCACCTATCCCGACCCTCGGTGACTAGGATTTGAAGCTCGAGACGAGCTTGTATCTCGGTCAAGAGGATTTGAAAAATAATTAAGATTTGAAATTGTTAGAGACCCGGCACAGGTGTTGCGCACCTATCCCGGCCCTCGGTGACTAGGATTTGAAGCTCGAGACGAGCTCATGTGTCGGCAGATAATTCAAGAGCAGCTAACTAAAAGACTATTGGAAAATCCCGGATGTCCGTATCCCGGACAACCGACATTTTCGGGGACTGGGGATATGTGTATAGGTAGAGAGGACTTACGTTGGTGGCATCGGCCAATTGGTGAAGTCTTTGCTGGAGGCTGAGGAGCTCGCAGGCAATCGGAATGGGCTTCATGGCCAGGATGTCTGATGGGCTGCCAGTGGCCGAGGCTTCGGCCATCTTCTTGCTCCTGGAGTCCGCGGTATCCATGTTGCCGGCGTCGTTCCACCTGACGCAGTGCTCCTTGAGAGACCCAAGGCTCTGGTCACTTTTCGTCTCCAGGGGGACGCGGCCTTCAAGCTCCGGCGTGTCGAAGAAGTTGGCCCGGTAGCCAGGCCGGGTTGCTGCCCTGCCGAGGTGCAGGGCAAGGGCAGAGCTGGGCCGGGACGCTGCTTTAGAGGGAGCAGTGGCGGCAGATGGTGTGCCGGACTTGGTCGGCTGGAACTTGAGAGTGCCAGACTTGACCGGGGCAGAGGTCTTGTCCGGGATGGAAGTCTTGGCCGAGGCCTTGGTCTTGGCTGGTGCTGGAGTCTTCTCAGTAGAGGGAGTCTTGGGCGCGGGTTGTTCCGGCGCGGCCGGTGCAGCTTGGCCAGCAGAGGCAGGTTCCGGAGTAGTCCGGACTTCCGGCACTGCAGGGCCCTTTCCCTTGGTGTCTATGCCGGCGCTCTTGTTGCTTGCGCCGGCATCTTCAGTTATGCCGGCGTCGTTGGTGGGCGCGCCGGAGTCTGGGGCTTCTTGGTGGGCTCCTGTGTCCATGTGGACATCAGAAGCCGAAGGTTCCTGTTGAGCCCCCGAGTCCATGTGGACGTCGGGGGCAGAGATATCTTGTTCCGGCGGAGGATCGTCCTTCGCCGGGGAGGTGGTCTTGTCAGGCGCAGGCGAAGGTGCCGGCGCCGGGGAGGTCGTATGACTGGCAGAGGGTATGTCGGAGGTAGCAGGGGCCGCTGGCGGGGTAACCTTTGGGCCGCCACTCGAGCCAGAAGCTTGTTCCGGTGCAAGAGGAGCTCTGAAAGAGAGAAAGCACCAAGTCAATATCAGAGCAAGAGATATGTCGGAGGAAATACAAAGAAAAGAAACTTACCCCGAGGCAACAGGCCTCTGTTTCTTCGGAAGGGGCACGCCGACCTTCTGCCTTTTCGGTTGCTGAGGTATGTCGGCCGGTGGCTTCACGCCTCGCTTCCGGCCGGCACGGCCGCCGGTGGAAGGAGGTCCCTGATTTAGAGGGGCGGCGTCGACGACCATGTCATCCGGGATAGCTGAGGACGGCATAGGATAAGCAAAAGGTACAGAAGGAAAGGCATATGCAAGTGGCATCGGGTCATAATACGTCAGGATCTCCTCGTCAGAATCATCGTCACTCCGGCCTTGAGTGAAATGCCGGGATGAAGAGGCCTTACCCGCGGCAGAGGCAGCACGGGTGTTCCGGGGCAGCTTGTCCCAGTGATCCGGATCTTCAACATCCGCAACAGTGCGGTCTGCCGCGATCTTGATCCGGGAGTTCTGCATACTCTGGAAGCTGAACTTCTGCATAATGCAAACTAAATGGGTCAGAAGCAAGAATTATGCCGGTGCAAGAAGTATGTCGGATCAGGCATTATAAGAATGTCGGCAAATAACAAATCTCGGGTCATGCATGATAAGTATCTATATGCCGGACAAGAGAGTATATATCGGCCAATGTATTTACCGTTGGGGCGGGTCGATCCCGGCTATATGGTTCAAGTCCCTAGGCAAAGGTGGCCTGGGAGGACTTGCAGACATCCTTGATCCGCCGCAGAATGTCGGCCGGAGTCAGCTCATGTGTAGAATGCCGGGTGGGGTCCATGGGCCCGCTCATTTGGCAGATTTTGTGTGACCGGTGCTGCAGAGGAGAGACGCTCCGGCTGATGAAGCATGCCACAAGATCGTTAGGAGTAAGGCCGGCATCCCGGAGCTCGCCCTTAACCCGGTGGAGCGCGTTCACCGGCATCACCGAGTTCTTCGGATTGTAGGTCCAATTCTTCATAGCCAAGGGTGGCTCGTCCACAAATGGCGGCAGGTTGAGCATATCCACGTCAGTGGTGTTCTTGACGTAGAAGAAGCTCTTCTGCCACTTCTTACAAGATTCAAGCAGCTCCACCTTGCGGAAGTCCGAGCCCTTCCGGGACATGATGGTGGCCGCGCCGCATAGGGTCATGGGGCGGTCCTTCTTCTCCTGGGCCGTCTCCTGCGGGTCATCCTTGCTCCGGGGCGGCTCCTGGATGACTTGCTTCCGCAGTTGGAAGTACTTCGCCCAGGCTTGGGAGAAGGGCTCTATGCCGGCGTAGCCTTCGCAGAATGCAGCGAAGGCGGATAGGATCATTACCGCGTTCGCCGGGATATGGTGAGGCTGCAGGTCGTAGGTGTCGAGGACGTCCCGGAAGAAGTCCGACGCCGGCAGGCCGAAACCCCGCTCGAAGTGGGCGATGAAGACGATTCGTTCGCCGGGTTCAGGTGCCGGCGCAGTTTCCCCCGCCGGAGGCCGGCATGCAACACCCTCCGGGACTCTCCTAGTGGAGGTGACCCAGGATATGTCGGCCGGGGTGACCTCCGACCCCTCCCAGCCAGAGCGTCCTTGGGCCCGGGCCGAGTTATCTTCCTCCGAGGCCGAGGTGGCCGTCATACTTGAAGATGCCATCTTAGTGGCCGGGACAGGGCGTGAGAGCCGGAGTCCCGTGATGTTATTCCTATCCAGGCCAGAGAAAAGAGGGAGGTTAGTCTCTCCGGCATACAGCTCTCACCAATGTTAGCAGAAATAGAAGATCTACCGAGGCAGTTAAAACCGGAAATAAACGTGGATATAATTCCTACGGAAGAACAGCGGTGAACTACAAAGGAATATCACTGGCAATGCCAATCGAGTCAAGGAGACATCAAGCAGAGAGACTACCACGGATTCAAGCTAGCAGGGCTATCGTGGTATAGCTACAGAGAGGCAGGAGGGAGGAAGAACAAGAACAGAGAAAGAGGAGCTCACCAAAACTTGGCCGGCGGCAATGGAGCGGCGGCGAGCGTGCAGAGGAAGATTCGATCCCACAGCAATGTCGCAGAGAGGAGCGGCGGTGTCGTCGATGAGGGTGACGGACGTCGGCAAGCGGAGGCGCCGGCGTGCAGGTGGGCGACGGCGGCGGCTTTCCTTCTCTGTTCCTCGGTCCGGCGGTGAAGCGCAAGGGGCTGAGGAGCGGAGGAGGAAGAAGGCACTGTGGGGGTAAAAAGAGCAAGTTACCCCCACCCCCGTATTTATAACGAAGAGGCCAGGGTCGTGGGGATCGTGGGGAGTGTTCCACTACCCCGACCGTTCCCGCAGAGAGTCACCACGTGGCGGCACGGAGTGGGGCGGCGGCTATTGTAACCGTGCCACCAGGCAATGATGGTCGGGAGTAACTGCACTGTGAACCGTCGCATCGTGTGACCGTTCGAGGTGGCAGGGCAGTTGCAAGTTTCGATGCAAACTGTCAGGCTTGGCTTCTCAAGGAAGTCTCGTCTATATGTCGGCATAACTGCCCGAAGAATATGTTCCGTCCGGAATACCCTCAGGGCCGGCCGGATTAACTTTTGGAGAAGGAACAGTGGCCGGGATAGGTGTGGATGTCCCGGCATATAATCTGATCGTCGGGATATAATGGAGAACCGGGGTATAATGAAAAAAGGTATGTTGAACCTGTCAAGGCTCCACAGTTATGACTGGGGAACCTCGGCAGCTTCGGGGACTAGTGTCGGGGGGATGACCCCCGGTAGGGTCAAGAGACTAGATAGATACAAGGTTTATGGTTAACTTCATGCCGGTTGACCAAGGAAGGGCCTGGCCGGAATATAGGAGCATCGGCCAGGCCGGCATATATATGTATCCCGGCTGATATTCAGATATGCCGGTATAGCCGGAATACTTATATAGGAGTGCCGGCATAAGTTAGATATGCCGGCCTAACTATTTGGTGTGTTGTGCAGGAGCAGGGGAGGCCAGATTACCCGACCTTCATAAGTCGTTGGTCCGGCATACATGTCCAGGGTATGGCCAACGGTCGTATCCGGGACACAGAAGTCAGCTAAGATGTCATGTCCCTACAATCAAGGAGAGACTCTGCCAGGTATGGAGAAGGGTCATGTTGACAGGGTGCACAGTGGTGGACTACCTACCCTCACTGTGCACAAGTACAGAGCTTACCTCACAGAGGTAAGGTTACAGTGCAGGAAGTACACGGTACAGGGATATGAAGTCCCATCGAGAGCAATCAGGGAGAAAGTCAAGGATCTCTGCCTTCGTCAGCAAGTCCTGTTTGGAGCGTAGTTAGTGTCTCCTGGTCTTATGTGACCGTTGTAACCCTGGCCACCACTATATAAGGTGGCATAGGGAGCCCTGGTAAAGGGTTGGTCACTCTGTGTTCCTACACTTAGCAGTTCGTCTTCCTCCTCTAGCTGAGAGCTTGGAAGCACCATTGTTGTGTACTCCATCGATCCAAATATAAAACCAGTAGAGCAGGAGTAGGGGTGTTATCTCCTTACGAGAGCCCCGAACCTGGGTAGATCTGTGTTCCTCTCTGTCGTGCTTTTTAGCTCGTTCCCCTCTCCCGAATCCTCCAGCATCTAGTTCGGCCCCCATTTAAGCCATCTTATGGCATATGTTGTTTCACCACGACGACAATAATATGTGTTGATAAGGTGCCACATGCTCTCCAACGTCATGCCTGCCTCTGCTGAGCACTAGGACGGTGATAGAGCCATGTCTTATATAGTGCGATCGACGTGGATTCTCCGATGAGACAACGTTGTTAACATGCAAACCCAAAATTGAAGAAAAATAAACTACAAAGGAGATGTAGATCCGGGGCTCCCACCTCTAGGCTTCAAATTGGACACTCGAGACAAGGGGGTGATGAGTATATTACATGTGGGTGGGCCCAAGAGAAGTAGAAGGCCTAACAGATCCATGACGTACCAACACAATGCGGCCCAAGGATGGTGCTATCCGGCTTTGCATCTGTCATATGGGGACGGTTTCCGAATAGATAGCTAGATAGCAACTCTTGGTATGAAGCCACTGGGATCACTATTTAAAGCTATCATTCATCACAAGCGTAACTTCATGATCAAGATGGACATTACATATGACGCCACTACCTTGTTATCATCTCGATAGGTGCTCCACTGAGCACTTATTGTAATCCGGCCATGCTTTCCTATGTAAAGCACAACCAAGAGCTCTCTAAAGGCATGTTGGTCTAGGCCACACTTGTAGGATACGCACACATATGTTGTTTTTAGCCCCTCTATAATAATCATCCATAACCAAAGATATTCAAGCAAAAGCAGGGTGTTACCTCACCAAGAAGGACTCGACTTGGGTATGTCGTTTCATCATCCTTAGCCATCCCCAAAGGCTCACGTAGAGAAAACCCATAAGGGGCCAATGGTAAATATGGAAAACAAGTGGGATTTTCTAGTAGGAATCATCATGGCAACCTAGGTTTAGATGTACGTGGAAACATATTTCTCCTCATATATTGCATTCTAAAAGTCACAAGTGATAGAAAGTAACTTGTGCAAAGTCATGTAAAAAGTTGGGAACCTTACAAAATTCACAATAACCCAACCAGATATTTTCTACTCCCTCTAGTTCATAATAAGTGCCGGATGATTTAATATAGTTTAGTACAAAATTATACTAAACCAACATTTTTTTATGGATACGAGCAAATAGAGTAGGGTCAATCCTATTTGACGCTCGTTGCATCCGTTACGAACGCAACGCGTAGCCTTCATCGCTGTGGTTTTTGTAACGGGTCCAGCTGGGATCACGGGGTGTTGGTGTCACCGGTTTTGTGAAGGTTCTGGAAGCTTCTAGCTAGGTTTTTGTTGGGTTTTTGTCATTTTTGTCGTTTTTGTTTGGTTTCTTATGGTTTTTAGGGTTTTTGTTTCTGTTCGATTTCTTTTTGTTTTTCCGTGTTTTTTTTGGAAAGTTATGTTTTCGTTTTTTCAGTTTTCAGTTTTTAGTTTTTCTTTTTTTTTTGTTTTATATTAAAAAATTCTGAACTTTTTTAGATTTGAACAAATTTCGATTTGAACATTTTTTATTTCAAACATTTTTAGATTTGAACAAATTACAATTTGAACATTTTTATTTCAAACAATTTAAAATCCAAACTTTTTAAATTTGAACATTTTTTATTTTGAACAATTTAAAATCCAAACATTTTTTAATTTGAACATTTTTTATTTTTGTACAATTTTGAAATCTGAACGTTTTCTAAATCTGAATATTTTTTGAAAATCTATATTTAATTTTGTTTGACAAATTTATATTTTTGATCGTTTCTTATTTCACCAAAATTTTCAAACTATGAGAAACTGAAACAAAAACGAACTTCTCCATACCGAACGAGAAATACGATCAAAGTAGGAGGCCTTGGAGTAAATGGGCTGGCTCATCTAGCTTACCGCAACGAGTGCTGAATAGGAACAAATAGAAAAAAAAACTGGCCAGACCGAGCCCAGTAGCAGCCCAGTACAGACGCATGGTCACACGCCGTCGCACCGTCCATGGAGCCTACAGGCCTACAGTTTGGACCGGCCGACCACCGTCAGGCGGCGCCGCGGCGGGAGGAAGGGGTCGCCCTTGACCAGTCTCTGCTGAGACAGAGAGACATGGAGGCGAGCAGCAGCCGGAGCCGGAGTGGAGGCCTCCCCTCGAAGCGGCGCAGTAGCGGCAGCGGCAGCGGCAGCGGAAGCGGGTACGCGCCGACGGCGCAGTCGCTGAACGACGACACCCTCCGCTCCATCTTCTCCCGCCTGGACGACCACTTCGACCTCGCGCACTGCTCCGCCGTCTGCAAGTCATGGTCAGACCCGCTGCGCGGCTCATCTCTCTCCTTCTTTTCCCGTACCTTTCCCGTGTCTCCTCCAATTCATTTCCGGTTGCTCGGAGTAGCTAGCAGCCGGTTCGTTTTGTTTTGTGCTATGTTCTCTCTTCCTGTGTAGCTGAGCTTACTTCTCAGTTTGCTAGGGGTCGCACTCGTTTTGTTAGGAATTTGGTTGATAAATCATAGATGCACACCTCAATACCTCATTATCGCAAAGATCTGAGAAGAACCTCAATACCTCATACTTCAGTTCGATATTTCTGTCCGTGCAATTTTTCCCCACCTGGCCGGATGCAAAGTTTCCTTGTGGAATTACCAAGCAGTCTGTTGTGTTGGTTAAAGTGTTCATGTCTGGTTTCCCCTTTCGTTGATAGGAACACGATTATCAGCACAGGCCATCTGATGAGAGATCTATATTACAAGAGGAATCCACAGGCAAGAAGCTCAAGTACTACGTTTTCAGCGAAAAGTTATTTTGAGGCGCTTGCCATGAATGAGCACGCATCAACTCTCTCTAGAGGGTCGGTGGAAGTTCATCAATGGATTGGCCACCCTACGCGGTGAGTACATATTGCTATTATGTTGCTCTACTCAAGTTATGCCTCCTATTGTATCGTGTTATCAGCGCAAGGAGTTCCATTTGTCAACCCATCATATTTTCATTTTATATAATCATGCTCAATAGTCTTCTGTTTTGACCTACTAAACAGTAGTTCAATATTCATATGTGCTCTATTTTTTTAATCTTCTCTCAGGGCCACCTTGTGCCGTATGAAGAGTGGTTCAGTCTTAACTGGAAAGGGAGACAAGGTGAGTGTTGCATCCTGAACTGGTGTTCTTAATATCTTCTTGATTGTAAAGCATCCATCTTGACTTTAGTAATTTTTTGGTATTTCACCTGACATGAATAAGTTATATAATGTATTTTATGAGAAGTGTAAGTGGTATTATAGTTGAGGAATGGCATAATGATGCAGATTATCACACAAACATGATTGTGGAAATCATGGTTGCTAAAATCCAAAGTTGTAGATGATTAAACATGAAAGTTACTAATTTTGTGAAGTATTTAATTTTCTCACCGATCTAATTACTATCATCTTGAGCGCCTCATCATTTTGATATTGGTTTTTGCCAGGTTCTGCGGCTTTGGTCTGCTGAAAGTTGCAAATACATGAACGAGTACAATGTTCCAAGTTCAAAAATGTTGGTTGACTTTGACTTTGATGAAAATAAGGTAATCACTATTGGTACACTTGCAGTTCTGATATTTTCCTATCCCCAGCTTTTAGTTTTTGGGTCTTAAGAGCAAGTATCTAAGAGTCGTTCTTGAGTAAAAAAGATAGATAGTTATGACTATTATTTCGTACATGTTTTTGTGTGTGTGAAAAGACATACTTGCACACTGAGAGAATACCTGACCTGTTTATAGGTCAAAACAAGGTTACTAGATTAGCAGTTTGCTCAGTTCGTTATTCGGGTTAGCTGGCCGTCACTTTCTATGAATCGAGTTTGCTGGGGGTATACATTTCTGATTTGTAAATACAGCAGTTGACTGAAACTGTTGATTTGGTTTGTGATCAGAGTTCTCGATTTGTGAACCCAATGTTTGTTTCCGTTATTATTATTTGTTCAGAAGGTGAATGGTTCAAAACGTAAATGTAGATTGTAAGAAAAAAGAACCAATAGACGGAATGTGAACTCTTCGTGGATATAAAAGCACTCAATGATCACATGTCTCTGTATAACATATTCGAAAATCTAATTAGAAATAGATGGAGGGAACTTCCAGCTTAAAAATCAACTTGGAGGCTCACATGTCAGAAAAGCATTTAATCTGTTCAAATCCGCACAACGTTTTCTCTAGAAAGCCCCAAAAGTGTCTCATAATTCAACTCGCCAAAGACCAGCATGACTGAACCTGCTCCTAGGTGAGCCCCTGCTGCAGTGGCCACCATATCTCTGCCATGGTCTCCGTCTCTTCCGCAGCACACGGCTGGTGCAGCTAAAAGGGCAAGGCCCTCCAGCTGCACAGAGGTGACTCACGGAGGAGCTGATGCTTATAAAGAAAATGCAAAGAAGTGGAGTTGCTGCAGCTCGGAGGTGACTTGACAGACACCACATCTTGGGGACAGCATGTCTTCGCACCAACGAGTCTGTTTCTATGATTGGTTTAGCGATTGATGACTCATGTGGCTAATTCTGCCTGGTCTGCAGCGATCTTGAACCCGGATCTTGATTTATCGATCGGAATCGTGGTTTGAAGCTGGTTCCACCGAATCCTATAGACTGTTACTATGGGTCAAGGCATAAACTGTACATTTGAAACATCTTATTCATGTTTATATGAGCATCCTTGCCATGGTCTTACCAACATACTTTTGTTTACCTAAGTGTCAAGGAAAGTTGCGAAATAGACATCTGTACTACGTGTCAAGGAAGGCTGCAAAATAGTCCATACTACAATCTGCATCGACCATATCCTGCACTTGAAGCTGTTCTACTTATGGGATAGCTTTTCCAGTTGTTGAGTATAGTAGTTGTAGGTACATTATGTTTTTATTTGCACGAGAGTAGGTTATGCAGTCAGCCCAATCCATACAAAAAAACAGTGAAATTGGCTTAATATAGAAATGATTACATCCTAAATTAGAAAAACCAACTGCTGATTATATTTCAAACATTCTTCCCATTAAGTGCATTGAGTTGCACAAAAATGTAGATACGCTGCGTTCCGGTATTGCATTGTTCAGATTATTCTGGAATGGGCTGAATTGATGCTTCTTATGGCTGCCTCATCGAACTGAAGGGTTATAGTAACAACCTTGTATAATTTCTTCTGCCACATGGTGTCTTTACCAAGTGTAAACTTATGTTTTACAATCATTAACGATTCAATTCTTTGTGTAGATTGTAGGTTTAACAAGTTCCCAGGTTTGCATATGGAAACGCAGTGGACCAAGAAGTATATTTCAATCTTGTGGGGGCACATTCAGTCATGGATTATGCATGAGGTAAGGGGCCTGGTTTAATTGTAACGAGATGATTTGCTTTTTTTTTTGCAGAAATGACAAGATTGATGTTACCTGGTACAAAAGTAGAATTCATGTTTGAACACAATATATCTGCTGCAATCTGCCTTTATAATTTAATTTTATCTCCAGATTCACTTGGGAGTTGAGACACGAAACAAGCATAAAAATCTTTGCCACCATTTGAGTTTCTGGTTGACATTTTGAAGGGTGCCAGAACACTTCATAAACTATACCGTTATTTCTTTTCGGACGATTTCATGTTCGAACTAAAGCCAGATTGCATGACTACACTGCAAAGCCAGATTGCTTGTTATAATCATGTAATTATAGTGGAAGAGAAACTTTGTATAAGCTTGTGCATATCCGGCAATTATTTGAGAACGATTTGATTAGCCTAGACATTCTTTCTCTTATTTTAATTAGGATTGATTTATATTCGCAATGTTTATTTGCTTCTGTAGTTATGTCGATCCAGAGGTTGTAATTGGCTGTGAGGATGGCAGGGCCTTTGTATATGATATGTACAGCAGAAGTTGCTCAAGCATTCACCGGTAAGCACAAGGATTCCAGTAGCATATCATGTGAATGGAGTGTTTCTGTAATTATTATTGTTAGAATGGGTGCACAAGCTTCACCTCCAGTCTGTGACATCATATAAGTAGTAGCCATACGACAGGGTATAGTTTTCAGATTGTGTTGGTGCATATGTTGTCGCCGCATCACAGCTCAAAAGCTGGGATCTTTTTCTGATATTATTGACATAGTATCGAAGTCAAAATAGGACAGTTCTTCTCTTAGGTGTTAGAATCTTTATTGGAGATAGATTTGAAATGCTGCAGTTGATATATATAGTCTTGCATTATAGTGATGCCTATTTAATAATGGTTTACAGGCTTCACCCTTCCCCTGTGACATGCTTGGCAATAACAGATGATCAGCTGATTATTGGTGGTTCTACATTTGGAAGTATAGCTATTTCAGATCATACCTCAGGAGAGAGGTTAGGTCTTTTAAAGTCAGCTTTTACACCTACAGGTATGCCTTCAACTGATTCTGGATATTAATATAAAATGGCTTTCCATTTCCTGATCAGTGATGGGGATGGTGTTGGTTCTAAGTCATGACTAGGATATTGTACACTAAAGAAGCCAAGCATTTATAGAGGTGACCCAAGATTTCATGGTGTTTTTTCTAGGGGCGCTATTAGAAAGGGTTCGGGTTTTACCGAAACTATGCTGGTATGATCTGTTTTTTCGAGAAAACAAAAAAGGCTTGCGTCTCGATGTATTGAAGAGGTAGAAGGAACAGTCAAGCCCAAGGGGGCTGTTTACAACTCAAATTGGTGCACACCCCAGTCTTGATGTATTGAAGAAGTAGAAAGAACAGTCTAGCCCAAGGGGGCTGTTTACTCAACGCCCGTATGATCTCATCTGCCCATCCCCAGCAAAATTGGGTATCGCCCGATGGTTGCATGCTACCCAGTGGATAATACATCTTGACGAAGCAAAGCTCCTGGTTGTCCATGAGAGTGGCTCTGTGAAGAATTGCAGGGCCGAAACGTCAATTTGAATGCTTGGGGAGGTGGAGTGGCAGAAGTCTTTATAATGTAGCATGATTTATGGTAGCAGCGTCTTCTGCCACATATTAGATAGGTAGGGTGTGCCTATGGTCAGTGGTGGACCCAGAAGAAAAATTCAGTGGGGGCACAAAGCTTGACTGGGGGCCATTATGTTGTTAGTTCAAAATTTTCAAACACCTCTCTTAAAAAATATAAAGGATTTGAGAAATTTGAGTGGGGGCCTATGCCCCCACTCAGCTGTTCTTGGGTCCGCCACTGCCTATGGTCTCGAGAAGGGCATCATGGAGCCTTTGTACACCGCTCGCCATGGCAGAGCAAAGGGTGCTATGTGGCAGAAGCTGCCATTGGGAGCAGACATGACGCCATTGAAATCTCTGGTTAGAAGATAGAATAGAAGAGGCCAGCTCCCGTGTCTGTCTGTTGGATAAGATATGAGAGAGTAAGACTGGTTTGGGTGTGAGAAAAGGCAAGAGTAGATGAAGTAAATAATTCAGAATGGTATGACAAACAAACAGTTGTTAGCATATTAAACCTTCCCATTCCCAAATCTTTGTGGGCATTATATTTTCCCTGTACCCTATTTAAAGCATGCAGTACGGATTTGGATGTTCGCAATGAATACCCAGTGGCACCCCTAGTTTCTTCTACCTAGTCCTTTTCTCATAGTGCAAGTTATTCTTGGAAGTATCTAGATGCTTCAGTCTATTTGAGCTACTTCTGCTCCTCTTTTGGTCTAGAAGATAGCTGAACTTTATCCTTGACCATCAACACAATATCTCTACCATAACAAATTTTTTTTTTGAAAAGGGGAATCCCCGGCCTCTGCATCAGTTGATGCATATAAGCCTTTTTATATCATTATTGAAGTTTGTTCACAAACGCTACCCCATCATGAAGATATGGTTACTTGATGGGAAATGTACATTTGATCTAGGGTGCATATGATGTGTAACTTTATGACTATATAATAAGATCTGTAATTGAAATCTCAACATAATATGTTGTGTTTTGCTCTGACCTGCTATACAACGTTGTTAGCATTCCAAAATTCAAACCACAAGAGAGCAGACTGGGACTAATTATTAAACATCTACACGCCGAACTAATGTATAACCCATATAAATGTTTATGTGTATAAATCTTCATTTTCCTCCGTTGACCTATGACTTATTGAACTTTTTTCTGCATTCCCGCTAGCCAAAAGAAACTGATGTTGATGTTAAATAGAACATTAGTCCGACAATATATTGCTAAAATTTTCTTTCATTTGATTATATAGAAAAATGGACTATAGAATCTCAGCTCAATATTCAAACTGTAGTTGATTTTTTACTGTCAATTTAGTACTTGTTGGATCTTTTGAGAAAAAATTCAACTTACATTCATGCCATTATACTAGTGTTGTGAATTTTATCATCAGCGAATTGACTTGTTACATTTTTTACTATCGTTTCAGTGATAAGATGCTTGTCTTACAGTGCAAATTCGCACTTGGTATTCGCGGGCTCGTCCTCTGGTTATGCACATTGCTGGGACTTGAGGTAGGTATCAGTAGTAGTTGTTTGAATTTACTATTGTATGGATATCTAGTTTGTGTAATAATCACGCCTGCTGCCTCTAGAGACGCAAAATATACCATGAACAGTTAAGTCTGCCCTTTGCGTACTGTTACATTGCTATGCCTCAAGAAAGAAAGAAATTGTATGCTCTTCTGATCAATTATCTTGATTTTGCTCTGAAGTTTGAGTAGAGTAAATATGGATGAAATATGAACAGTTGCATGGCCTGGCCTAAATCAAGAGGCTGGTGAAAATGTTTTCATTTGCTCAGCCTGTAGCTGATAAAAAATTTATTGCATGAATGACTTATTAGCTTACAGTTAATGCTATGATTCATTTTGCTAGTTTAGACGTCAGATTAGTTTAACATGTAAGATTACTTTCCTGCAGAGGAAAAAAAGAAACTTTGAAGTTACAAAAGATTACTTATAAGATTATCACGCTGACTACCAGTTGATTAAGCATAGTAAATAATCATGTTGGTGCATAATTTCTTTTTAGAGGCCAGCTACGATCCATGTAGGAAGCTCGCTAATTCCCACGTTCTTTTAATCCAATGCACTCTGTTCATGCTCATGTCGATCTATATAGTGGTTTAACTTCTTACATCTATATATATGATAAATATATCGATATAAAGTTGTTCGTAATGCGAACAACCTAAATGTTTGGATATAATATTGGGAATTGAATCCATTGCTGGAATGCTAATGTCATAGTCCAGCAAATCATAACTCGGTCTCATTACTTTGGTTCTGTTCTTGCTCAGGACCCTGAGGCCTCTCTGGGAAACAAGAGTTAGCCCAAATGTCATCTACAGTGCACATCATTTTCCAGGTGATACTTCAGTGCTTGCAGTTGGTGGTATTGACGGTGTCCTTCGTGTCGTATGCCAGAGATCCGGCGATATTATTCGAAGCTTCATAACGGATGCGGGCCACCCAACGCAATCCAGCTCCAGGCTGCAAGCTGAAAAGAAGCATGTCCACCCAGCGGAATCCAGCCCCAGGCAGCAAGTTGAAAAGAAGAACGCCCGTGAAATCGCTCCAGATGCCCGGTTGGATAACATCCCTACGAACCAGCGCCCGCCGATCACCGGGCTGTCGGTGGGCATGAGGAAAATTGTGACCACGCATGGGGAAAACTACATCCGTGTCTGGAAATTTCGTTTATAGAGTTCTTAGAGTGGATATCAGGAATTCAGAAGCAAGTGATGCTTTACTAAACTATTTGTAAGATAGACGATATGTATGTTGTTGTTGTCGTCATGTAAGACTGTAAGCTTGTAGCAATTCCCAGGGGATGTAGTTTTGGTGTTTCCATGATGTTCCGCAAGTTACCTGAATCGACCACAGATTATGATATATTGTTGGGGAAAGAAAATATTGTGCCAGAAACTATACTGTGTTTGCTCAACAAATAAAAGATAACTATACTGATCTTTTATGTCCAGTTTTAAAGTTTAAATGCCACTTTTGTTTTACCGTGCTCAAGGCTCAGACAAATGAAGATATCGAAAAGTAACGTGGAACTGCAAAAATATGAACCACATGGCTCTGACAAATCCACAATACTTTTATAAATATGAAAAATTCATCGAAAACACAAAGCTAGCAATGCTTAACAAACTTGACACCACCAAATCGAAGCCAGCGATCAGTGAGACAAAATTACCATAGGATCCCCAGACTTGACTATGACCACAATAGTCATCTCTGCCACCGAAACATCATGAAAAAAATACTAAACTAAGAACATTAGATATCGTGGTTCCTCGTCTCCACTTGTCAGAAGGATGCCAGAGAAAGGGAACCGGTGGAAAACAGAGAAAGAATCTTCTCGTGGCGGCTATGGGAAGCGGGATTCAGTTATTTCACACAAAAAAACAACTTAACAATGCGCCATCAAAGTTAGCACGACATGTTGGTATGTTGAAAGAGAGACAACAGATTTTCCCTTTATATTTATTATTAAGAAGAGTGGCTCTTGCAAAATTAATGAAGTAAACATGTTTTAGTACATAGATACATACGAATCTAGATAAATTCATATTACTTATTTTTGGAGTGGAGTACTAAAACCGATACATCCAGGGCAAGTCCCCACTTTAACTCCAATTTAAACAAGGTCAACCCCATGCTAAATGGACAACAAAATACGCTAATCTCACATGCGAAGATCAACGAGGAACCGTTCTGGTGAAACTAGCCAATCTTCCACCACAGCCGGAGAGAAGAAGTTGTGGCTACTATTTTATTTTAAAATTGAGGTTTGGACCTGTTGTATTTAAACTTTCAAAACTTAGACTTTGTAATATTCTTCAAATATTTCTCATGGTACCTTAAAGTCGTATGAGTACATTTCTCTTATGTATATATATTATGTTGTAGAGCTACGTGGATGATTAAAGTTGAGGATGATGCCACCATCTGTCTAAAAGGTCATTAGCTTTTCAAGAAACGCATGAAGCACCTCGTCATTGTCTCGTCGTAACCGGCCACTAGCTGCACCCCTGGAGCCACCAAAGCAACAGACCACCGCTGACTTCTGAACTCCAAAAATAGCCACACCTCAAGGCCTAAAATTCCACATGTTCCGAACATTCACAGAGTAAGCCACATTTTCACCAACAGAATCACAGCGACCCATAATTAGCCAAAAAGGAAGGAGAACGTGGAACAGAAGGACGCTAAATCGAGCGTGAAAAGCATACAAAACCATGCAATGCTTCTTCCTCCTCACACTGCATACGTCCTCCATCGCTCCGAGCTCTACCAAGTACCAACACAAGCCATAGCAATGGCCGATTTCTGCTGCACGCCGGAGCTAGACGACCTCCACAGGCTATTGCCCCGCGAGATCCTGGCGGAGATTGGCGTTGCCGACGCCGTCGATCACAACACGGCTGCCGTCGAGGAGCTCGCCGCGCACCTCGCCAGCGTCCTCGGCCTCGACAGCAGGAGACACCAACGCCAGCTGCCTCCGTCTACGCGGCCCACGGCGGCTCAGGGTTTTGGTCGAATGAGCGGAGCCGGCGCTAATGCTGGCAATGGAGGAACGGCCTATTATGCGCCGGCATTCGGGAAGAACGGCGTACCACTAGATTTCGAAGCCATGCAGCGGGTGCAGAGGTCTGTGCCGGCCGCGCTGAGCGCCGGCGCCGTGCACCATCCGTTGCCACCGAGGCTCCATGGCAGTGCCGGAACCGGCGTATTCTTGCCGCGTGCCGAGGCGTACCAGACCAGAGTTTCGAGACAAGCACGGCTGCCGAGGAAGGACGCGCCCAATGCCAGGATGATGTTGAAGGTGCAGCGACATTAGTATCCAGGGGAATAATATTAATTGGTTCGTCATACGAGAGGAAAGAATAAAATCGAAAATGTACATCTCTACTAATAAACCGGCGATCGGTGGTACGTAGGCGATCGGTGGTACGTGCGTCGCGCCGTTTTACATATAATTCCCTCATCTTTTTAGAAATCAACCCGAACTCCACATCTTATCCACCCGAGCCGATCCCTCCTCTCTCTCCTTGTGGGCGGCGATCGAGAGGAGACACGGCGGCCGCCTGGCCTGCGGGGGTGAGCTCGAGGTCAAGCCTCTCCCGCGGTGAGCAGGGGCGGAGGCGCTGGGAGCGGCCCGGACGAGGAACGCGGGCGCGGCTGGACGGCGGAGCTGGGTGCGCGCGGAGGTGGCCGAGAGCTACTGCCCGGAGGCCCAGCCGTGCTTGCTATTGAGGTGGAGTCTGGGACGCGGCCATCGGCCCGACTCTGCGCCTCCACCCGCCCGCAAGATCCCTCTACGCCGCCGGGCAACGACTCCTTCGCGGTCGCCCTGTTTCCTCCCGCCGACGCCGGGTCCGACTTCCGAAAACCACACAGGGATACCCCATGACCGCTGCAGCTCTCCTGTCTACGACGCCCTCCTCTGAATCCCATACAGGGAGACCCCGGCGTTGGAGCAGAGAGCGCAGACACGAGCAGGCCAGGCTCTCCGGCCGGTTCGCGACGAGGTCGACCTTGACGAGGTTCCGCACCTCCGCTGCTCGGAGCTCCAGCAAGTCGGCCCCTGGCGCCGGCGCAGACGAGCGCGGACCACCGCTCACGTAGCCAATTCAACTAAATCGCTATTTCTGTCGCTCTGGGCTTAGCACGACCTGCTTGGAGTGGAGTAGCTGAACCAGGAAGGATTTGAGCGCAGATTTTATTTTGGCTCTGTGCTGCCTCCAATTGTGGCTGCACTCACTACTCCGGCCATCTTATCGTGTGCTCCACCTTTCACCATCTCCTATCAAACTGAATCGCATCGCATTCAAAGATAAATCAGCAGCCAAAGCCTACTCAACCAAGTTCTGTCTCGATTCCGGTTTTCTTCATGGGAAGAACCTGATCCCCTATCTATGGCCTGATTAGCCTCACGCTTGGTCGTTTTATGTGGAGATGCATGTGTTGCTACTAAGAAATCTGATCTATTTGTTAGTAAATCATTGGTTTCATGTGTTTTGGTTCACACACATTTGACTTCACCTGTAGATAATACAGTACACGGTTCGTTGCTCCCTTCTTCTCTGCGTTTTTTTGTTTTTATGAATTTATGTAACTTGGTGTCCACATGTTTTTCAATACCATCTACTATGGTTGGTCATGAAACTCTGATTTTTATTGCTAATTTTAATGCTAGGAAACAAATAGAATATTAAAATTTTGGCACAATCTATAGTTATGATCAAATAGTCAGCACTTAACTCCTAGCAACTAGCAGGCTTATTTGCTATATATATAATCTGTGAATCAGACCGAGCATCGGAGCTGGGTCACCAGTTTGATCATCTATCTAATGTTTGGCTCTGAGGACTCAAATTCATAGAGATGGTCCTACCTGCTACCTCTCTCTTAATATGGTTGGGCAACAAGCGGCCATCTTTCTGTCAAGCGACAGAGTGAGTTAGAGGTGACCCTAAGACGAAAGGAAGAGCCGATCAGACGGAGGCGTGGGTGAAGCCGTCGGTTCCCCAAGGGAGGCAGGCATGGGGTGCGGGCAAAAAAGGACCGTAAGATGGCCAGCGTGAAGGCGAATTCGAGAAAGGAAAGAGAAGGCCACCGTATCAGAGAGCACAAAAGGGTAAAGAATGGTGGTGCCGGGCGACCAGGAGCGGGGACGGAGCCATACGCTGTTGAAACATAAAGGATGGTGATGTGGCATGTGGGTATTAAAAGTTGGTCACGTTAAAAGTTAAATAAATGGAATAGATCATCCCGTAGCTCCATGGACCTCCCTGGTTGGACCATGGTAGGACCTCAGTTGCTACGCCTGATGCTAGAGATTACGAGTGGATGGGCTGGGAAGCTTCAAGGTGTCTGCTGGAGTCTCTGGCTTCGGGAATCGAATTGGGAAGGCTGGGGTGCTCGGCATGCCAATACATCTTTGTAAGTCAAATAAATTGAATTGATGTGAATTTAGACATATAAAAGTTTGTGTCATTTGATTTAGTTTATCGCCCGTAGCAGGGCACGGGCTTTGTGCTAGTATTGACAGTATGTATATATGCATGTCATGTTGTGTAGCAGAGACAATGATGGACAAAAATCCAACAATATCTATCATAGACCTATCCCCATTTACGACAAGTGTCAATCTCGATCACAAAGCACTAGGCCCGATTCCCTTCAGTATACCACTAGTAAAAGGCAGACCTTTGCAGAGTACTGCCCTGCGCATCATGTTAACATGTGTCACAAGTCACAACGAAGCGTTTTTACATGAACGTGTAGTTGTACTTTCAAAGTGCGAAGTAGCAACAGGGGCGACAGGGGCGCACTTTTAAAAGCTAAGTGGGGGTACTTCCAAAATTGTAGAGCGGCGTAATTCCAAAGTTCATGACGGCCGTAATTGCAAGTTCTCCTGGAAGTACTCACCGCGGAAGTATTATCAAACTCATCTTGGTACAACATTGTAGTACATTAAAAAGTAGGGAAAATCTACTAAGCGGCGCCGCATCCGTTGCCCCCCCGTGCGGCGCGTCGTGATTAGGAAAAAGCATCATGTCCTTAGGGGACTGATCACCACATCTTATACTTATCCCCTCGTGCCTTATCCCTTTGTGAGCTCTCCACCACACATCCCCCCACCACACAGGCTCTCTCTCTCTCCGGGAGTGACTCCGCCTCCGTCGAGGAGAGGCTCGTCAGATAGTGCGGGGAGGGCGCCTCTGTCAAGCACGCTCCGGGAGGGGAGTCCACCATGCTGGAGCACGCATTAGAAAAGGACAACGCCGGCCAAGCACATAGCAGGGAGGCGGCCATGGGAGGCGAGGCGAGGTTGTCCGGCGCGCTGGGCCTGATGCTGCTCTGCATGGCGGCGGGGGTGGTGGAGGCCAGAGCGGGGGCGAGGTTGGAGGTCAAGGAGGCTGAAGGCGGCGGCTGACTCCACCTCGATGATGGCGAGCGCGCTTGCCGGCAGGGTTGCGTCGGGCCCGCACAGCACAGCGCCACCGGCGAACCGCATGGATGTGGCATCTTCAGGATCTCCGGTGCATCCGCGCGCGTGCGTAGCTCGTTGGGTGACTCTAAGCTGGCGGCATACTTGCAGAAGCCATGGCAGAGTTGATTTTTTGCAGGTAGCAGTGCGATGGAGATCGCTAGATGTAGTCCTCAGATTTTAGTACTACCGTTGATTTAGTACTGATTGCAAGATTAACTAGGTTGTAGTGGCCAGAATTGCTAGTAGTAATTGACAGATTAATTAGGCCATAGTTGCCATTTTACTAATTGCTAGTTTAATTTAGTAGTAATTATCAGGTTAATTAGTAGTAATTGCCAAATTAGTATCTGATAATTGCTAGATTATAGATGCTAGTTGCCATATTACTAATTTCCATTGTAGTTGGACCCTAGATCCTAATTGCCTGATTAATTCTGAGTAGTTGCCAAGTTAATAATACTAATTATCAGATTAATTAGGGGCCTGCTGTTTTTCTCTTGGTGACTTCGTGTCCGTTAAAAGCAACAAAATTAAATTTATTTGGCAATTATTCATAATTCATACGGCAAATGTATCTTACAATTACCCCTGTTTTTGTAGGTGGCAACTTTTTCAGCTAGCAAGTGTATTAGTACCTACTCTCTGTCACAAGTATTTGTAGGCAAGAAAAAAGAGTACGACTGTGAAAATAATTCTAAGATTGAAAGTCGTCTCAGACTAAAAAAGATGCAAGTGCATTTCTTTTTTCTTATATGATGTCACTGTTTTTGTCCGGTTGTAAGTGTATGCCTAGCTTTTTGTAAATTAAATATACGTCGCACGATGTCTACCCGGGCGGGCTGAGTGAGAGCTATTTTCGGGATGGTACAGCCGCCGCACGGGGCTACCTGCTGTGCGGCACCACCAGGTAGTGCTGTCCTAAAAAGTAAGTATATAGATACTAGAAGAGTACAGATACACTAAAATCTAACGCACAAATACACTAAAAACCGAGTTACTATGAAATTTGTTTTCGAAGTATACAAAAAGTTCGTCTAAACTTATTAACATGGGAGGTAGTTTCAAAGATCTTGATGTGAGTAACAAAACTATAAAAATGGTTTGTAATTTAGACGAATAGTTCTTAAAATATTTCTTTTTCTTAAAAAAGATAGAGGCAAAAACTGAGTCCCCTCGTCCCCTCGTCCTCTCTCTCTCTCTCTCACACACACACACATCGGAAAAACCTTTGGTGAGGTTGACATATGTTGTTGTATAAGGTCCCTGATGAAGTACTTTGTTACTCTCCGATCAAAAATATGTGTCATGACATAAGCGAACCTAGCTACACAGTGGAGCCGCACCTGGTCCGTGTAGTCAATTGAATATAGATTATTTTGGCAAAAACTTCATTTATAAGATAAAAAATCATACAAAAAATTACAATTATATGTATTTCATGTCACAAATTTAAATTGATATCACAACTTTATACTCCTAGCTCTGCCACTATAGCTACACACTAAAACGCGTCTAATACATGCATTTTTGGGAAGCATTTTGAACCCGGGATAGTAGTAAATTTATTTTTGAGCGGGGGTAGGGGCGGATCCACGTTGAGACCAGTGGAGGCCTAGACCCCCACTCAAATTTTGTTTTTGTGCCAGTCAGCCCAAACATAAAGCCCCGCTTGGTTTTTTGGGCTGAGTCCGCAACTGAGCCGAGGTACTTTGTTAGTATAAGCCGCAGAAGATGTCCCCCTTGCGCATGAGGCTTGACACGCGAAGGTCCTAGCTACTTGGAGCTCCCCATATTCGTCTTTTGTGCCTGCGCTAGCAGATCTGTTTAGTTGCAAAATATGCTCAAGACTTCAGCCTGCTGTGCATCAGAAGTTCTTGTAACTGCTTCTTAAACTCTTCCATGGGGGGAAAGTTACCGCGCCCGCACGTTTTGAGTAACCGCTCTGGACGCTCCAACCAGCGGTTCTAGTTCAGTCGCCGGCGATTTCCACCGCTCCCCTTCTCCTCCGATCGCCGGACTGGCATCGTGAGGAGGAGGGGAGGCCCGGTTCTCGTCCGTGTGTTTCCTTTTTAGGTTTTCAAAGTTCCTCTATCGGCATCATGGTGAAGCAGATGTTGATGGTGCTTCTAGGAATAATGATCTCCCAATCCATGTCTCTGCTCGTCGGAGATGTTGCTGACGCCGGCGAGAGGCTTGTGGAGTCCAAGCTGTTGGAGTGGCTTCAATCTGGTGCTGCGTCGTGGCGTGGCGACTGGGATGGGTTGCTCTTGGAGAGCAGCGGTCTTGGCTGCTGCGTGTTTGCGGAAGATGGTGGTGGATCCGGTCACCTCAATGGCGGGGTGGCGCTGGCCCCGGATCTGGCGTTGAAGAGGCTTGGAGGGCTCCTCCGGCCGATGTTCCTTTTTGGGCTAGATCCAGTCTTACGAGGCTAGTGGCTATCGCGGCTCGTTAACGTCTCTTGGCTAGGGGTTTCTTCAAAATCAAAGAATGGACCAACTACTGGTGATCTTCTCCGGCGACGGCGAAGGATGTGTGTGCTTGATAGTTGTGGTGATGACAGGTTGCAGCGGTACAACCGTTTATGTTCTTCTTGTTTTCTATTGCTTGTATGTGTACCAACTATGTATTGTTATGTCTATAAATACAAGTAATATATGCCTGCGGACGTACATCGTTTTAAAAAAAACTCTTCCAGGGGTACCTAGAAAACTGTACAATGGGGGAGCACGCACGAAAGCTACGAGAATTGCAATTGGCCACACCTGTCCTTCGTGACGATGACGGTTCAGTGGAGTGGTCGTTATACTCCAATTCTTTTTGAGAAAGAAACATCACCATTCTCATCTTAGAAAAAAAATAAAAAAATCTAGAGTACTGTTCTCTTTGAGTATACTAGAAAATAGGCTTGTCTCCCCAAAAAAGCACATATGTCAACTCAATTACCTAAAACATTTCTGTACACGAATGTGTAGTCATCCGCATATACTATGTATTGTGCGTTTAATAGCGGCAACAGTTCAGAAAATTCGTGTGTCAACGCTAAGAGATCAGAAAAGTACGCCCTGAAAAAAGATAAAGAAAAGTAATGGCAGATATGCACCTAGAAGGCAATACTGAAAATTCATACTATGTCATGTTGTCAGCACATTAAATATTTTTTGGTCGGTTTGTTAAACTTTAGGTAAACACTACATATCGTAGTCCGATGGAGGGCAAAACATCGGACCAATCCGTTACCATCCATTCACTTTACATCGCACGGCCCGCATGCTTGAAAGTTTCGGCTGGAAAAAATTAAGCCCATTAACCACGGGCGTTGACCACCTCCATCCCCAAAATTTCTCCTTCCAATCGTTCCCAAAATTCTCGATCAGTCATCTCCTTCCCAAATCGATCTGCCGTCGCCACCTTTCTCTCCCACCGCCCTGCCACTCCTCTCCCCTCGCCGGCACGCGATGCCGTTCAATCGCGTAGGAACGTCGTCAGCGCCGCCGTAGGAACTGACGCCATGGCTACCGAATGGAAGGTTAATGAGCTAGGGCAAGGTAGGCTCACGCTCACCTGCCCAATCGGTCGGATCAAAGCAGTGGTGTACCATCCCGTCTTCATGTTTTGGCCGGCAGCAATCCCCACAACAAGATGCAGGTGGGATGTGGCGGCGGCAGATCGCGTCGTGCGTGAGCACATCTTGACATCGGCCGCAGATGGTGCGGCAAACTCTACACATAATTTTCTCATATTCTCAGTTTGCCATGGATTTCAGTTTTAATGTGATGTCAAGATACAGACGTAGAAACTAAGCACTTGATCCTCTAATACTTGATCCTTACATCTTGCAAGCATGTTAATTTTGGTTTTAAATTTGTATGCTTCCTCTATGTTCTGGTAGCATTTTTCTACAGAGATTTGGTGCTTCATATAGATACGTATATCCAGTATGTGTCTCTAATGCCTAGAGGAATGTCCACACGACCATGCTTCTTCAGTTTGCATCGATGCTTCTTATACCTCCTACACATGTTTTTTGAGTCTTTCTGGCAGTAAAATCATGCTTCCTATTATTTTTGTACATATGTTTCCATTTGTTTAGAGACTTATTTCTAACACCGCAACATGCTTCCTATACAGTTCTTATGTCCCCTGCAAAAAAAGATGCATGTTATGACATCCTTGAATTTTGTGATTTTGCAATGGGCACACTCAGGTTAATGTATTAGCATTTCTTTTGTACCAATTGTGCATATATATAGACATAGATTGCACCTTATATCACATTTTTTTACGAGTTGAGATTACGATTCCAAAGTTTCTAATATTGAGATAGTTTATAGGAAATTTCTATGCTTCCAGTGCAAATGATTTATGTTGAGATAGTACTAATCTACTGCTTTCAAAAGAACTGTGCTTCCTATGTATGTTATATATATTTTTCTTCGGTCTAGATAATATGTTGCATATAACCATGCTTCTTTGTCTTGACTTTTGGTTTTGTCATTATCCTTCGTACTACTAGTTATGTTTCAGGCCTTGAAGCTTCTGTGTGGTACTAGTTATGTTGAGATAGCATTACACTGATGCTTCCAAAGCATGTATGTGTTTTCCCAAAAGTTTGAATCACCAGTTCTTATATTTTTCTCATAATTCAAGTCAACACATTTCAGATTATACTATTTCCCAAATGGCTGGTCTCATCCATCTACGACAACATTGACGGTGATCACATCAAGATCGAGATTATGCTGGTCAATGTATCTTTTTTGAAGCACCATTGGTGGGGCGAGGGACTGCTTCATGTTGTCGGAAGCAGGTCGATGTGGTACTTATAGTACCATAGTGCCCTACCCCAACAATTGTAGTCACCTCCGGTAGGCAGGGAGGTCGATGAGGTGATCATCGATGAGTCTCTAATGTTCCCCATCGACATGCATGTGACATCGCGATGACAGGTGTACAACCGGCATTGTACTAGAGGACACAAACCCTGTTGTTGATTCTTATTGTATAGAGAAACAACTTCTAATATTACTGGAAGCAAAAGCAGTATTTTTTTGGAAGTAAATTATGTCCTCTGTAGGAAGCAATGATGACATAAACCATTTATTTCATTCTAACAAATAGTTTCTCCAGAAGAAAATACAATTCGAAACAAACACTAATCCTTTGTAATGAAAATGTATCATCTGTTGGAAGCAATGTTGATACAAATGAATATATATATTCCACATATTCTACAGTGGAAATAAAAAACTAGAAGTTCAAATTATCTTGGAAGCAATCTATCTGGTCGAGAGAAGCAAAATATTCCCGGTAAGAAGCAAAGTCAAGTTCACAATAGAAAAATAATCACGACAGTTAGAAACGAAACAACAGAGGGATCTGCCATGATTATTCCAAAGAAATAACAAGGATATTTTCCCCCCAAAAAGTGTTACCAATGTTGAATTCGTTTTGAATAGACGGGACGTGCATCACGGGACAGTTTAAAGGAAGCGTGCGGTTTCCATAAATCACGGAAAAAGGCAACAGTTAGTTTAAATGGAAGCATGCAATCCGTTTTCTTCCTAAAATCATGGAAAGAGTCAGCGGGGCTGGTTCGAAATCAGACGGCCAGATTGCTCGTAATCCTACGGCAAAACAGGGGTCCGATGGGAAGCAAATATCGGCATCCGATTCCTAGCGGTGCCCTAAACTTTATCCTTATCTCTTGTGTATACATCTTCTTTGAGCTCTAATGCAAACCTATATTTCCAGTTGAAACTGGAACAGTCTAATTCGAGCAACTACCACAGCCTGATTTGCCATGCTAGCTACCAGATGCACAGTCAATCAGCCAGTATAACATCATCGTGGACATACATAAGGCGATCACAAACCATACACCTATCTTCTCCAATCCAATCACGCCGCCGGCCGCCCACGAACCACGAGGAAAGGTTCGGTCCGATGGATCGACGTGCGCGTCTCGTCTGTGCATCGGTCGTCAAACCTGAAAACGACATTCCCCTAACTGATCGATGCGCCGGTCGTCAGCTGAACCCGGGAAAAAGAAGTATACTCCAATACAATCATGCTGAATTTGTCTTGTGCTGAAACAAGAAGTCAGAGGTAACATGGTCGACCGCACATTTCGATTTCTCCAGTTAGCCTACCACTTAGTGCCAAACCGCCAAAAATCTCAACGCATGCACACTAAACAAAGTTCGGATAGCCCCCCACTATCTCGAACCAGTCCATCTCCCCCTCGAATCACTCCTGAATCATCGCCAGTCATGGCCTCTATAAGTTCCCAAGCACGATGGTAGGGAGAGAGAAAGCCAAACAGATTCACATCAGAGAGAGGAGCTCAAACTTCAGACTTGAGAGAGAGAGAGAGAGAGGTTGCAGGAGCGATGGAAGATGACTCGTGCAGGAGGGCGGGGGCGATACCGTTCAAGTGGGAGGTCTGCCCGGGGACGCCGAAGCACACGAGGAGCGCCAGCGCCGTCACGGCGGCGGCGTCGCCCGCCAAGGTGGCGCCGAAGCTGAAGCTGACGCCGCCTCCGTCGATGGCGTCGTCGCCGCTGCCGTATTACCACCACCACCACTCGGCCGCATCGTCGCCTCGCGCCTCCTCCGCGCGCTCGGCGTCCGTGTCGCCGTCCCGGCGCCGGCCGTACGCGTATGCCGGCGGTCATTGCCGGGCGCCGCCGACCGCCTTCATCGACGCCGCGCCTAAAATGTTGGGGACGGAGTACGGTGGCGCCGCGCATGAGGCCGAAACGGCGGCGTTCGGGTGCTTCGGCCTCCCTATGCTCCGGAGGAAGGGCAGCAAGAAAGCCGCCGGGTTTGGGTTTGGGTCCGTGTCGAGCTTCAACTCCAGCTCCAGTTCGTCGGGAGCCAGCAGCTTCAGGTCGGACGGCGGCGGGCTCGGGATGCGCCGCTCAGCGTCGATCTCGTCGGCCTCGTCGTTGCCGCTGCCGCCCGGGAGGAGGTACGCCGCCGAGGCGAGGGCGGAGGTGGATGCTATTGCTGCCACTGGCCGTGGCTGGTACTTTTGAGTTTAGGGTCCACGGCGACCGGCCGGCCGGTATGCACGCTGTGGCTGGGCACGGCGATATATATGCACACCATTGTTGGCTATTAGAGAATGTATAGGAAAATGATAGGCCCGCGTGATGAGGTTTCAGATCCCAGCTTATGTAATTTTGCTGGAGACTGTTTGCGTGCGTAGTTGTTTGCTCCCTAGCTAGCAGTAAGGCAGAGGTGGAGACACGAACAGTTGATCACTGGACATATGGTAGTAGGAGTGACATACGTGGAATAATTGGACGCTGAGAAAATGAAAAATATTTGCGTGTCTCGTCTAGAGGAAGAAATGCTTTAGGCCTTGTTTGGTACTCCCTCCGATCCATAATACTCTTCGCTAATATGAATGTATCTAGACACATTTTAATAATAGATACATTCATATTAACAAAGAGTAATATGAGTCGGAGGGAGTACTAGAGTTTTGGTGGGGATTGGTGGGGATAATTCCCACCAAACCCCAAATCCCCACTCACTTCTAAGTATATTTGGTACTAGAGTATTGGGCGAGTATAATCCCCGCTAATCCCCACTCTTCCCTAAATTTTAATGTATTTTTCTCAATCCCCAATTCTCTACCTCTACCTAGTGGATTGTGGGTGGGGTTTTGTGGAGATTGGGTGAAGGTGGGGGTTTCACCCAATACTCTAGGGAATTATCCCCATCAATCCCCACCAAAACTCTAGTACCAAACAAGGCTTTAAGATGCTGTAATTCTGTGTTTGTCACCGCAAAAAAAACAAGGCTTTAAGATGGATAGATTGCCGCAACATGGGCTTCTCGGTGCGGCAAGTATGCTCTTTGCACGATCAAGTCCAAGAGAACATCAATATTTCTCCTCTAGCCGCCGTCTCTCTAACCTAGCCGCAGCCTCCAGCTCTGTCTTCTTCGTAGATCGGTTCCCCTCTTCCGGCCGACCTCGTCGGTGTCAGGAAGGATGGGGAACCCGATCTCTGGATGGAGTTTTTAATAGAAGTAGTGTTTCTTAAAGATTAGGTTAGTATATGGGTAGCCATCTTCTTTTGTCTTACGTAAGTGGAGATGTCATGTTTATAATAAGTGATGTACGGCTCTTTGTTCGACGACAAGATCTTCTTTGCGGCGTCAATGGTGATGCTATAAAATTACAGTTTTATAGGTACAGACGTACGGTCTTTTAGATCTTGCTTCACCACAGTTTTGGATTCTTTCTCCTGGTTGCCGCGAGAAGGGTTATCCTCATAATATTTATCCCGGCTGCTACGTCTTCGACAATGGTAATTCATACTTTTGGCTCCCTAGCGATGTCGACAAGGCTGTTCCGTTTCTCTTCCCTGGAATACTGATGTTGGTACTCTTGCCGATGTTGCATGATTACCTTAGGGCGTGTTTGGCAGCCTGGGTTAGCTCAGCAATTCCCATCTCAACCGAGATTTTTACACATTCGCTGTTTCATAGACCGGTCCGGTAGAGCGGACACTGTCAAGTTCACCTAAAAAATGGCCCTCAGCCCTGCCCGAGAGAGAAGCTCAATTTGAGCTTCTCAAGTCGGCAGGGCTGGACTCGCCCGAGCAACCACCCCCGCGTCCCCACACCCGCATATCCCGCGTAAGGGTCTCAGACCCGCAACCTCATTTTCCCCCAAACCTGTCTCTTTTGCTTGCTCTCTCTTACTCTCCTGGAAACTGTCACCGCCTCCGATCGATGCTGGCCTGCGCCTCGATGTCGGCCTCTGCTGAAGCCTCCTCGATGCCGGATTCTACCTCAGCCTGCTCGACGCCGGGATCCACCGTTGTCTGCTCGACGCTGGTATCCGCCGTCGCCACCACGCGCCTGCAAGATGCACCGCCTCCTTACGCTGATCTACAGCCTGCAAGATGCGTCGACTCCTTCCGTCGATCGACCCCGACCCGATCTGCGCTGCCCTTGCGCTGATCTGCAGCGGACGGCTAGCCCTGCCCCGATTTGCGCCGCCCTACCCTGATCTGCGCGGCCTGCTACTTGTTGATGGCGCCAGAAAAAAGGCTGCTGGCATGTAGTTGACGTGGGAGCAGACGGTCCTTGTGCGTGGTGGAAAACCAGCCCGTTGGGAACCCCAAGAGGAAGGTATGATGAGTATAGCAGCTAGTTTTCCCTCAGTTAAGATACCAAGGTTTATCGATCAGGAGAGGAGAGACAGCGACGACTGAAGGTGATGCAGAACCTGCACACACACAACCAAGTACTTTGTTTCCAACTTGCGATGAGGTTGTCAATCTCACCGGTTTGCTTGAAACAAAGATTATGAGCGTATCGAGTGGAAAACAATATAGTATGCGAGTAAAGTAAACAGTACGAGTAAAGTAAACAGGTGATAGCAATATGATGTAAATAGGACCGGGGTCCACAGTTCACTAGTGGTGTCTCTCCATAAGATAAAATAACACATGCTGGGTAAACAAATTACAGTTGGGCAATTGATAGAATAAAGATAACGTGATATGTCAAGAAGATCACTATGAGATTTACTCTGGGCATTACAACAAAATACATAGACCGCCATCCAACTGCATCTATGACTAATAATCCACTCCCAGGGATATCAATCCGAACACCCCAAAAGTATTAAGTTGCGAACAACAAATAATTGCATTAAGCAAAGTGTGTAATGTAAACAAAGCATATGCCCTTGAGCATATGAATGTTGTTTTCTCCCTAGTAGCAACAACACATCTACCACCTTAGAGGTTTCTGTCACTCCCCCAGGTGAAATAGAGGCATGAACCCACTATCGAGCATAAATACCCCCTCTTGGAGTCACTAGCAACTACTCGGCCATGATAGCTACTAACAACGGAGAGCATGCAAGATCATAAACAACGTAGAGATAACAAAAGATATAATTCAGTACAGCAACTTAATCATAAACACCAATATTCATCGGATCCCAACAAACCAAACATGTAGAATTACATAACGGTGATCTCAATCATGTAGGGCAGCTCATGAGATCTAAACATGAAGCGCATGGTGGAGAAGACAACCATCTAGCTACTGCTATGGACCCATAGTCCAAGGTAGACTACTCACTCATCGCTCCGAAGGCAAGCATGGCGATGAAGAAGACCTCCGGTGGCGATTCCCCTCTCCGGCAGGGTGCCGGGAAGAGCTTCTGGACCCTCCCGATCTTCGGGTCGATGGTGGCGGTGGATCGCGATGTGTTCTGGAAATCTGATCGGGTACTTAGGTTTTCTCCGTCGGGGGGTCTTTGTAGGCGAAGGGGCGATGTCAGAGGAGGGGCCAGGCGCCCTCACACGGGCCCGGTGCGGCCAGGGGCCTGGCCGCGCCACCCCTGTGTGTGGGGCCCTGGTGGCCCCCCTCCTACTCCTCTTCGGATCTCTGGAAGCTTCCGGGTAAAATAAGACTTCAGGAACTTGTTTCGTCCAATTCCGAGAATATTTCCTGTGTATCACTCTGAGACACAAAAATAGCAGAAAACAGGAAACTGGCACTGTGGCAACTTGTTAATAGGTTAGTTCCGGAAAATGCATAAAAGTGCCACTAAGTGTAACGAAACAATAGACAAATGGTGTAAAAACAAGCATGGAGCATCAAAAATTATAGATACGTTTGAGACGTATCAAGCATCCCCAAGCTTAACTCCTGCTCGTCCTCGAGTAGGTAAGTGATAACAAAGAATAATTTTTGAGGTGACATGCACCTACACAATCTTGATCATATATGTAAGCATTTGTGAGCTGGGATCATAAGAACTTAAAACATGGGCATGAAGATATAATCATGACAATAAGAACTTAGCAACCATGTTGTAAACATGCAACTGAACACAAACAAAAGATCATGAAAATGAAACAATGAAAGTCAAACGTGTGTTCAAATCATAAGAAAAAACATACAAATGGTTTTCAGCTTGTCCTTCAAAGAGAGCAAAACATAAATGCATAGGACACCTTCAAGTTTAAGAGGGCGACTAGATACAAATAATTTGAGAACAAGTGAAACCAACAATATGAGTCAATCAATGAACTTTGGGACAATGCATATCACACTAAGAATGACAACTATGCTCTCTTAATGGTGCATAAAGAAAGAAGGTGGTGACTCAACATAAAAGTAAAAGAAAGGCCCTTCGCAGAGGGAAGCAGTGATTGCAAGTTTTATAACCTTCAAAAATTATGGTACTTACCGGCTTTGAGCTCTCATTGCCCCCATCATAAGCATCTTGAATGGTTAAAGTTAATGCGAGAACAATTATGATGCATATGCTTGACAAATCATAAGTTGAAAACCTCGTGCCCCGTGAATACGAGTACCCAAACCTCATGCTACTTTACTTAGAGTCCCAAGCAAGGCTCTTATCATTGTAAGTATATGCATATCATTGAGAACCGCCAATGGGGTACCTCCGTGCCCGATGACATGGAACAAGCCCACACCAAAATGACAGGACAAGCAGACAATGAACACCTCAACATCTCTTTTATTTGCCTTTTGTTTAGCTTTTTATTGTGAGATGCGTCGTTGAATGTTCACCATGGGTATGCTGCAAATTTCCACCATGAATTATGCATGGCTTAGATTGGCGGCCCGGCGTTTCCCTAACACATATACAAACTCCATGATCCCCACAAGATTCCCAATTCATTTCACACCGCGGGCATCCATAGACAAAAGATCACGATATCAACTCAAATAAGAAGTGCAATGTTGAAAGCTTGCCCCATGACAGCATGGATGGGCTAGAATCCAACTTACAACTTGCAAGCATAACAACTCAACATAAGAGACCACAATGTCAAATTTTTAAGAACAGGAAAAAGTAAAGTGTGCCTTCCGGTTCGTGAGAGCTTTACTGACCGAATTTCGCATAACACTGGTAAGAGTTTAATTTGAAGAGAAAATAAAAGCAAGTCAAATTTACTTGGAATAGCAAATTGCTAGTAGGTATGTATGGTGGACACTTTGGAAAACTTTGGCTTTTAGGAGTTGGATGCACGAGTAGAGCTCATACTCAGTACAAGGCGAGGGCTAGCAAAAGATTGGGAGCGACCAACTAAGAGAGCAATAATGGCCATAATCATGCAAAGCGACAAAGCGACATTAAAAGAAGCATACGATGGCATCAAAAGTCAAAAACTAAATGATCATGAAGGCTATTGGCGACTTTGTAAGAGTCTAATATGTGTGAGCATGTGCCAAGTCAACCCAAATAAAGCATCAAGGAGAAAACCAAAATAATGCTTCCATACAATAAAAACAACGCATGATTTTTTCAAAGGCTCATTAAGCAATCTCAGTTATTTGAGACAAGTCATGCTACAGCAAAACCACTAAGCATACTATCAAAAAGACATCAAGCATGACATGAAAAAGCCTAAGCCGCAGTCTACACAAGCTCCTTCTTGTACCACTATTTTGCACAAAGCTTTTTCTCTTTTCCAACACCATTTGAAATTTTTAAAGGCACCTCTTTTGATGAAAACCAATAAAGATCAGAGGGAAAAATACACCTTGATGAAAATATATGACAAGGTCTGAACGCAAATCAAGGCGAAAACGAAAACCAAAAGCAGTAGCAGAAAAAGAAGAACACTCGATTTTTAATAAGAGTGAAAACTAGAGCGTTCTTTGCAAATGAAAATGAGTACAGCTCCTAAAGAAATTTGTTGGGGTCCAACCATTTATTGCAGAAAACAAACAAACTAAACCAACTAAGAAAACTAAAACAACTGACGCTTCAAGAAAAACACATAGTGCATGAAGCAATAAAAATATAGTGTTTTGAAAGGTGACCTGATTTTTGCCGATGAAGAAGGGGTGCCTCGGGGGCATCCCCAAGCTTTGACGCTTGTACTTCTTGGATATTTCTTGGGGTGATGCATGGGCATCCCCAAGCTTGAGCTTTTGTCCATTCTTCTACTCATCTCATCATTCTCCAATCCCTACACTTGAAAACTTCCTTCATACAAAACTAAACACAATTCTATTAGCAACATTAGTGTAAGCATAACATATAATCAATCCTCTATTTGCTTCAGGTTTCAACTCAAAACACCACATATATAGCAAATATTACTGTAGCAACCTCCCCAAAAGTTCCGTGATCAAAAGAACTCAAAAGAAAGCGATAAAGTGGCAAACACAAATATTGGCAGAAATCTGTCAAAACTGAACAGCTGACAAAGGTCGAATTTTTGAGGGATTTTCTGTTGCTCGAATCAAAAAGTGTTAAACTAACAAAAGTTTGGATATAACCTGGGGCATATGCACAAGAAATCGCAGGTCCAAAAAATAAACAGAGAATTTTCACAAATTTTTACGGTGCAGCACCGAAAACAGTTTCAGGACAGCAACATCCCCAAATCTTTACCTCACTCAAATTAGAGGCTTCTCTTGGCACAAAAACGAAATAAACAAGATAAGGAGCGGTCATTACAGTAGTAATAACTTCCAAGACTCAAATAAAAGAAAAAGTACTGAAAAGAAAAGATTGGGTTATCTCCCAAGAATGCTTTTCTTTAACGCCTTTGAGCTAGGCGCAGATAATTGCGAATCAAGTATTTTCAGCAGAAGCATTAAGATCAACAGCAGAGGTCTTGTCAATAAGGCATTGTATTTCATCCACGTAAGTTTTTGAAGACCCTTTGTGATCATGCTTTGGTACACTATTCTCATCAAAAAGATTTTCAGGACAAATCCAGTCAAAATTATTTTCGAAAGCTTCACTCAATCCCAAAAGCTTGCAAGGTATAGGTATCTCGGCCCCGTCATCATTTGTACTAATAACCGTTATAGGTGAACCGAGTTTATTAAAACGTTTAAGAACTTTCCTAGCTTCAATAACGACATCCTTAAATTCTAGGCGCAAAGTTTCCAAGATAAAAGCTTAAGGAACATATATTGCATAAAAGGATTAAGACTAGCAAACCTAGTTTCCAACATGTCAATTAAATAAACAAAAGCAACTTCAATACTAGGAGCAAGCTCAACCCAAGACTTTTCCTCAACTTCCTCATGCATACTAATGTGATTAAAGAACTCCTCAATGTTACTTTTGCCAATAATTGAACCACTACCTACTGAGAGGTCCTCCAGAACGAACTTAGGGAACAGCATGCTAAACTAAAAGTAAAGGAATAACAACTACCAAGGATTCTAATTTTTTTGCGTTTTTGATAAAAAGCAATGCAGGTAAAATAAATAAAGTAAAGCAAAACAATAAAACAAAGTAAAGGATGTGTGTGCGAAAAACTCCCCTCGCAGAAGTCTTCTCTTCCTCCCCGGCAACGGCGCCAGAAAAGAAGCTGCTACTTGGTGATGGCGCCAGAAAAGAGGCTGCTGGCGTGTAGTTGACGTGGGAGCAGACGGTCCTTGTGCGTGGTGGAAAACCAGCCCGTTGGGAACCCCAAGAGGAAGGTATGATGAGTATAGCAGCTAGTTTTCCCTCAGTTAAGATACCAAGGTTTATCGATCAGGAGAGGAGAGACAGCGACGACTGAAGGTGATGCAGAACCTGCACACACACAACCAAGTACTTTGTTCCCAACTTGCGATGAGGTTGTCAATCTCACCGGTTTGCTTGAAACAAAGATTATGAGCGTATCTAGTGGAAAACAATATAGTATGCGAGTAAAGTAAACAGTACGAGTAAAGTAAACAGGTGATAGCAATATGATGTAAATAGGACCGGGGTCCACAGTTCACTAGTGGTGTCTCTCCATAAGATAAAATAACACATGCTGGGTAAACAAATTACAGTTGGGCAATTGATAGAATAAAGATAATGTGATATGTCAAGAAGATCACTATGAGATTTACTCTGGGCATTACAACAAAATACATAGACCGCCATCCAACTGCATCTATGACTAATAATCCACTCCCGGGGATATCAATCCGAACACCCCAAAAGTATTAAGTCGCGAACAACAGATAATTGCATTAAGCAAAGTGTGTAATGTAAACAAAGCATATGCCCTTGAGCATATGAATGTTGTTTTCTCCCTAGTAGCAACAACACATCTACCACCTTAGAGGTTTCTGTCACTCCCCCAGGTGAAATAGAGGCATGAACCCACTATCGAGTATAAATACCCCCTCTTGGAGTCACTAGCAACTACTCGGCCAAGATAGCTACTAACAACGGAGAGCATGCAAGATCATAAACAACGTAGAGATAACAAAAGATATAATTCAGTACAGCAACTTAATCATAAACACCAATATTCATCGGATCCCAACAAACCAAACATGTAGAATTACATAACGGTGATCTCAATCATGTAGGGCAGCTCATGAGATCTAAACATGAAGCGCATGGTGGAGAAGACAACCATCTAGCTACTGCTATGGACCCATAGTCCAAGGTAGACTACTCACTCATCGCTCCGGAGGCAAGCATGGCGATGAAGAAGACCTCCGGTGGCGATTCCCCTCTCCGGCAGGGTGCCGGGAAGAGCTTCTGGACCCTCCCGATCTTTGGGTCGACGGTGGCGGCGGATCGCGATGTGTTCTGGAAATCTGATCGGGTACTTAGATTTTTTCCGTCGGGGGGTCTTTATAGGCGAAGGGGCGATGTCAGAGGAGGGGCCAGGCGCCCTCACACGGGCCCGGCGTGGCCAGGGGCCTGGCCACACCACCCCTGTGTGTGGGGACCTGGTGGCCCCCCTCCTACTCCTCTTCGGATCTCTGGAAGCTTCCGGGTAAAATAAGACTTCAGGAACTTGTTTCGTCCAATTCCGAGAATATTTCCTGTGTATCACTCTGAGACACAAAAACAGCAGAAAACAGGAAACTGGCACTGTGGCAACTTGTTAATAGGTTAGTTCCGGAAAATGCATAAAAGTGCCACTAAGTGTAACAAAACAATAGACAAATGGTGTAAAAATAAGCATGGAGCATCAAAAATTATAGATACGTTTGAGACGTATCACGGCCCTGCGCTGATCTACGTTGAGTCGGCTACCCTCGCTGGCGGCAGCTACTGTCGCCGGCGATGGCTCCTCTCGCCGGCGTCGGAGCTGTTAGATGTATATTTGTATATGTGTATTTTCCCCACCTGTAAGGGGGTTTCCTGCATATTCTCACTTGTACATGTAACTATATGTTGTGGCCTTTGGCCCCCAGGGAATACAACTTTGTCTATTCCTAACATGGTGTCAGAGCATTAGGTTTAGCTCCTCTCCTCTCCTCCTCGCCGCCGCCGCCGCCCACCCCGGCCCTCTGCCGCCGCGCCCGGCTGCCGCCGCCGCCTCTTCCTCGCCGTCGGCGAGCTCCGGCCGCCGCCCGTCCCGGCTGCCGCCTCTTCACCATCTCCACGCCGCCGCCGCCCGCCCCGGTCCTCTGCCGCTGCGCCCGGCCGCCGCCGCCGCTCCCATCCCGCCCGCCGCCGCCGCCCGCCCCGGCCGTCTTCGTCGCCCCGGCCGCCGCCGCCTACCGCCTCTCCTCCGAGTTCTGGTCGCCGCAGCCCGCCCCGGCCGCCTTCGTCGCCCCGCATCTTGATTTGATCGGGCGTTGACCACTGTTCCGTTTCGTCCCACACAAAAAAAGAGCTATGTCTTCTTTTTCGTCGTCGTCGGGCTACCTTGTGATTTCTCGCTGCCCGGTGATCTTTGATGGCGCGAATTACCCTGATTTCGCTGCCTTTATGCGCATCCACATGCGCGATCTTCGTCTTTGGGGTGTGCTTTCCGGCGAGGTCCCCTGTCCGCCGCGCCCCACTGCTCCTACGGCGCCTATTCCATCGACGCCCGTTGCCCTTGTCCCCGATGCTACTCAGGAGGCCAAGGATGCAGCCAAGAGTGCTGATGATCTCGTCGGCCTCGTCGTTGCCGCTGCCGCCCGGGAGGAGGTACGCCGCCGAGGCGAGGGCGGAGGTGGATGCTATTGCTGCCACTGGCCGTGGCTGGTACTTTTGAGTTTAGGGTCCACGGCGACCGGCCGGCCGGTATGCACGCTGTGGCTGGGCACGGCGAGATATATGCACACCATTGTTGCCTATTGGAGAATGTATAGGAAAAATGATAGGCCCGCGTGATGAGGTTTCAGATCCCAGCTTATGTAATTTTGCTAGAGACTGTTTGCTTTGCGTGTGTAGTTGTTTGCTCCCTAGCTAGTTGTAAGGCAGAGGTGGAGACACGAACAGTTGATCACTTGACATGTGGTAGACATACGTGGAATAATTGGACGCCGAGAAAATGAAAAATATTTGCGTGTCTCGTCCAGAGGAAGAAATGCTTTAAGATGGATAGATTGCCGCAACATGGGCTTCTCGGTGCGGCAAAGTATGCTCTTTGCACGATCAAGTCCAAGAGAACATCATCAACCACCTCTAATCCAATGTAGCGTGTAAAATTTGGTTTGAGGTGTATAGAGACCAAACTAGAGCGCGGAACCGCGTGAGCATTATCCCACGTAGCGAAGAAGCAGCCAAAGTTTTTTTTTATGAAACAACGGCTTGCTCGTTTTATTAAAGAAACCGCCACACAACTTACAAAGCTTCAAAACAAACAGTAAAACGAAAAGAAAGTAAGATAAACCAAGATTCTAATATCTCACTGCTTTCCATAAGCACCGGTACAGACCGCTACTAAAATAGGCTAAGACTGTAACACGCTTAAATCTACACTGTCGAACGGAGCCAAAAAATGGTGGACAATAATCTTTTACCGATGATCATCGACCCGCTATAAGTATTTATTGAACTCCCATGCACTACTTGAAAACACTTGAATGTCTGAGTATTAAAATACTCCACTAAAACCAAAATATGCTCGACAACGTAATTCCTAGATGCATAATTTCTCTATATGCCGATGACACTAGAATTTTCGTAAACCTGGACATCGATGAGCTTGCGACCACCTCACACATTCTTGATAGCTTTGGGAAAGAAAGTGGGGTAGTTACCAATATGTTCAAGACCGAGGTCTCTCCTAACAGATGCCTTGGCATGACCTCATCAACATGTACACTTACCTGATTCCTTGCAAGAACCACGATCTTTCCTTGAAAATGCCTTGCAAGATAGTCACTCATTGATAATATGGAGACCAAGATTACTAGAGGGATAGGCAAAAACCTCGTGTACGTGGGCAAGGTAACTAGGGAAAGGACGGTGATACGTTGCAAACGTATCTATAATTTTTTATGCTCGCTTTATGTTTTGTTTACACTTCGAGATATTTTTATGCATTTTTTGGAACTAACCTATTAACAAGATGCCACAGTGTCAGTTCCTGTTTTCTGCTATTTTTCTATTCCAGATTATTACTGAAGGAAATATTCTCGAAATTGGACGAAACAAAAGCCAAAGTTCCTATTTTTCTAACACGTTCACGAAGTTCGAAGGGGAGACGAAGTAGGGCAACGAGGCAGCCACACCTGGTGGTGGCGCGGGCCCCCTAGCCGCGCGACCCCATGGTGTGGGCCCCTCGAGCACCCACCGACCTCGCCCTTCCGCCTATATATTCACATCCTCGAGAAAACCCTAAAGACCCGAGCCTCCATCCATGAAAAGTTCCATAGCCGCCGCCATCATTGACCCTAGTTCGGGAGGATTCTGAAGCTCTTCCCGGCACCCTGCCGGAGAGGGGATCATCACCGGAGGCCTTTTTCATCACCATGCCTGCCTCTGGACTGATGTGTGAGTAGTTCATCTTTGGACTAAGGGTCCATAGCAGTAGCTAGATGGTTGTCTTCTCCTATTTTGAGCCACCATGTTTAGATCTTGTGAGCTGTCTAACATGATCAAGATCATCTTATTGTAATGCTACATGTTGTGTTTGCTGAGATCCGATGAATATTGAGTACTATGTCAAGTTGATTGTTGATCTATCATGTCTATGTTATTTGTGATCTTGCATGCTCTCCGTTGTTAGTAGATGCTCTGGCCAAGTAAATGCTTGTGACTCCAAGAGGGAGTATCTCGATAGTAGGTTCATGCCTTTAGTAATCTAGGAGAGTGACAATAACTTCTAAGATTATAGACGTGTTGTTGCTACTAGGGGGAAAACAACAATCCTTTGTCAAAGGATAATTGTATTGTTTACATTACACACTTTGCTTAATGCAATAATCTGTTGCTTGCAACTTAATACCCAAAGGTTGTTCGGATGATATCCTGAAGGTGGATTATTAGTCATAGATGTAGTTGGATTATAGTCTATGTATCATGTTGTAATGCCCAAATGAATCTCATAGTGATCTTCATGTCATGTACATGCATTGTTATGCATTCTCTATTTGTCAATTGCCCAGCTGTAATTTGTTCACCCAGCATGTTATTTATCTTTATGGAGAGACACCTCTAGTGAACTATGGACCCTGGTCCATTCTTTTACACTGATAATACCATCAACTGCAAACACCATTTTCTTTCTGCAAGTACTATTTTATTTCATTCACTACAAACAAACATCTCTTTCCACACTATACGTCTAATCCTTTGTTTTCAGCAAAACTAGTGAGATTGACAACCTCGCTGTAAGTTGGGGCAAAGTAGTTTGGTTGTGTTGTGTGCAGGTTCCACGTTGTTGCTGACACCGGTAGTGCGCCCTGCCAAAGTCAGCTAGCAACAACCTTTTAGAAGTGATTTTTTTCTCCTACTGGTCGATTAAACTTTGGTTTCATACTGAGGGAAAACTTGCTGCTGTGCTCATCATACCTTCCTCTTGGGGTTTCCCAACGGGTCCTGTGAGACATCAAGATTATTTTTTGGCCCCGTTGCCGGGGAGAAAGAGGATTTCTGCAAGGGGAGTCTCTCACTTCCAATCTCTTTACTTTGTTCTTGTTTTGCTTAGTTTCTCTGCTTTGTTTTGTTTGCTTCTTTTTATCAAAAATACAAAAAAAAATTAGTTCCTACTTCAAGTAGATTTTATTTCTAGTCCAGTTCCTATTACTATGTCACCTGAGGAAATGATCTTCACTTTCAAACAAGGGAGTGAGGAGAGTTTTAAAAAAGCTTGGTCTAGAATTTCCGATTCTTATGATAAAACTGAACCTAAAATGACTCTAGGCCTGCTTCTTAGTAGCTTTTACTTTGGTCTTGTTCTTTGTTATAGACATGCTTTGGATGCTATAGCAGGAGGAGATTTCCTTCATTGTGATGGGGATCAAGCTTTTAATGCCATAAAAAAGTTGATTGCAACATATAGCTCACCTAGTAAATTTGATTCATCCCTTGTGAGCATTTATGCTAGATTAAACACTCTTGAGACAAATACAACTTGTTTAAAAGAATGTTATAATCTGCTTCGTGAGCATCATGATTATGTTCCAATAAATTCTGAACCCTCAAGATGGCTCCCTACAGTAAAAGTTACTATAAATAGTGAAACTTTTCATGCTCATTGTGATATTATGTCTGAATTTTGTCTTATGCTGAAAGATATTTATGAATCTTTGAGTCTTTGGGGACTTTCTGTGGGTGAAGAAGGAATATCTCTTACCAATAATGCCATTATATTACCCATTGGAGTAGCTGAAGGAGGGTTTACAAAAATCCTAGGGAGAATGGTATCCACTGATTATCTTGTTATAGAATGTGTAGGAAAGGGACAAATTACACTTGGAAGATCTCTGCTAAAACTCCTGGGAGCAATAATAGATGTGGGAAAAGGCACCATGAATTTCACTTCCCCACCAGGCAATTGTCATGTGTTCCCTAAAGGTAAGAGTAAAGGTAAGAAAGGTAGACGTAAGGCATCTGGTGTTGTTGATGCTTCTTCACTCGAAAATACTTGATTCTTGCTTTCTGTGCATAGCTGAAAGGCATTAAAGAAAAGCACTCTTGGGAGATAACCCATGATTTATTTTTGTAATTTTCCTTTTGTTGACTCTAGGAAGTTGTTACCTCTGTAACAACCTGTCCTTATCCTTTTTTTTCATTTTTGTGCCAAGAATAGCCTCTAATAGGAAGAAGGTAAGATTTGGGAAAGTTGTTGTCCTGAAACTGATTCTATGCTGCCACCAAAAAAATTAATTCTCTCAGCCAGAACATCGTATTGATCTTTTTTGTGCGCATGCCCCAGGTTATTATATAACTTTCATTAGTTTTGCACTTTTGGATTTGAGCAACAGAAGATTTCAAAAAAATCGATCTTTACCTGTTATTTAGTTTTGACAGATTTCTGCCACTATTTGCATTTGCCTCGTAATCTCTTTCTTTTTGAGTTCTTTTGATCGAAGAGTTTTAAAAGAATTTGCTACACTAGCTAATGTTTTAATGGATGTTTTACTTGAGTTGAAACAGAACCAAAAGTGTATCTACTATCTTGCATACACTAATGTTGCTAATGAGAATTGTGTGAAGTTTTGTATGAAGGAAGTTTTCAAGTGTAGGGAAAGGAGAATGATGTGATGAGATGAAGGATGGACAAAAGCTCAAGCTTGGGGATGCCCATGTCACCCCCAAGAAATATCCAAGAATTACAGGCATCAAAGCTTGGGGATGCCCAAGGCACCCCCTTCTTCATCAACAAAAATAGCAGGTCATCTTTCAAGACACTATATTTTTATTGCTTCATATGCTATGTGTTGTTCTTGGAGCATCTTTATTTTTGTTTTTAGTTTTCTTTTGCTTTGTTTGCTGTAATAAATGGTTGGATCCCAACATACTTCTTTTGGAGAAGACACACTCTGTTTTCATTGCCTAGAACACTCTAGTTTTCACTCTTATTATTCTGTGAGTGTTCTCTTTTGCTAGTACTGCTTTTAGCTTTTGTTTTCTACCCTTATTTTGTTCTGAACTTGTTAGTTATTTTTAGTTAGGTGTGTTTAGCTTATTATCTTTGAGAGTTGTTTCAAATAAGTTGATTGGTGTTGGAGAAGAGTAGAATATTTCATGCTTATAGTGGTGCAAAAGGAAGCTTGTTTAGATTGTGGCTTAGACTTTAGCATGTCATGCTAGATATTATTTTGATTATATGCTTAGTAGTTATTGTTGTAGCATGACTTGTCTCAAACAACTGAGAGTGCTTAATGTGTCATTGAAAGAATCATGTGTTGTTTTTATCATACAAAAGCATAATATTGTGGTATTCTCCTTTGATGCTTTATTTGGGTTGACTTGGCGCATGCTCACACCATGTTATGACTATGAACCAGTCACCTCAAGCCTCTATGATCATTTATCTTTTGACTTGTAATATCACTTTATGATTTGATTAATATTGTTTTGTCGCTATGCATGATTATGGCCGTTATTGCTCTCTTAGTTGGTCGCTCCCAGTCTTTTGCTAGCCTTCACCTGTACTGAGTATGAGCTCTACTCGTGCATCCAACTCCCAAAAAAACCAAAGTTTGCCAAATTTGTCCACCATATCTACCTATTAGCAGCATTGCTATTCCAAGTATATTCATCTTGTTTTTATCTATCTTCCAAATTAAATGCTTGTTATGAGAAAATTAGTTAGTAAAGCTCTCACAAACTTGATGGCACATTTACTTTCTTGCACTCAATAAACTTGAACCATTGTGACTATCTTATGAAGATTATATGCTTGCAAATTGTGAGTTGGGAGTTAGCACAACCATGCTTTCATGGGGCACGCTTTCAACATTGCACTTATTCCTATTTAGTTGATATCATGTTCTTTTGTCTATGGATGCCTAGCGGTGCAAAATAAAATGGAAACTTGTAAGTTCATGGAGTTTGTATATATGTTAGAGAAATGCCTGGGCGGCCAACCCAAGCCATGCATCATTCATGGTGGAAATTTACAGCATACCATAGTGAGCATTCTGTGAAGCATCTTCAATAAAAAACTATGCCCATATTAAATAAAAGGATTGCTGAGATGCTCATTGTCTGTTTGTCTTGTCATTTTGGTATGGGAAAACTCCTATATCATGGGGCAGGAGATACACCATTGGCGTTCTCAATGATACATGTATGCTTACAATGACAAGAACTTATTTGGGACCTAAGCTGAGTAGCATGAGGTTTAGGTACTCGTATTCAAGGGGCATGAGGTTTTCAACTTGTGCTTTGTCAAGCATATAACAAATATTTGCCCTCACATAAACTTTAACCATTCAAGATGCTTATGATAGGGGCAATGAGAGCTCAAAGCTAATGAGTACCATACTTTTTGAAGCTTTATAAAACTTGTTAATCCCTACTTCCCTCTGCGAAGGGCCTTTCTTTTTTACTTTTATGTTGAGTTTTCATCTTCTATCCTTATGCACCAATTAAGAGAGCATAGTTGTCATTTTGAGTATAATGTGCATAGTCCCAAAATTTATTATTGATTGATTCATGATTATGGTATTGCTTGTTCTCAAATTATTTGTATCTAGTCAGTCTTTGAATTTTGAAGGTGTCCTATGCATTTATGTTTTGCTATTCCATGAAGAACAAGCTGAATACCACCTTGCTATGCTTTCTCTATGTTCAAAACAAATAAATAACTTTCAACGCATTATTAATCATGATCTTTTGTTTGTGTTGCTTTTCATGTTGTAACATGGTTGCTAGGTTCTATTGTTAGAATTATATCTTTTATGCCTATGTTTAGAGTACTTTGATCTCAGCTTGCAATGCTTTTACAATAACTTGATCAAGATTGTGTTGGCTGTATGTCACCTCAAAATTTATTTCTGTTATCACTTACCTACTCGAGGACAAGCAGGAGTTAAGCTTGGGGATGCTGATACGTTGCAAATGTATCTATAATTTTTGATGCTCCATGCTCGTTTTACACCAATTGCTTTATGTTTTGTTTACACTTTGTGGCATTTTTATGCATTTTCTAGAACTAACCTATTAACAAGATGCCACAGTGTCAGTTCCTATTTTCTTCTATTCTAGATTATTACTGAAGGAAATATTCCCAGAATTGGACAAAATAAAAGCCAAAGTTCCTATTTTTCTGACACGTTCACGGAGTCCGAAGGGGAGACGAAGTAGGGCAACAAGGCAGCCACACCTGTTGGTGGCGCGGGCCCCCTGGCCACGCCGCCCCATGGTGTGGGCCCCTCAGGTGCCCACCGACCTTGCCCTTCTGCCTATATATTCATATCCTCGGGAAAACCCTAAAGACCCGAGCCTCCATCCATAAAAAGTTCTGTAGCCGCCGCCATCGTCGACCCTAATTCGGGAGGGCTCTGAAGCTCTTCTCAGCACCCTACCGGAGAGGGGAATCATCACTGTAGGCCTTGTTCATCACCATGCCTGCCTCCGCAGTGATATGTGAGTAATTCATCTTTGGACTACGGGTCCATAGCAGTAGCTAGATGGTTGTCTTCTCCTATTTTGAGCCACCATGTTTAGATCTTGTGAGGTGCCTAACATGATCAAGATCATCTTATTGTAATGCTACATGTTGTGTTTGCTGGGATCCGATGAATATTGAGTACTATGTCAAGTTGATTATTGATCTATCATGTCTATGTTATTTGTGATCTTGCATGCTCTTCGTTGCTAGTAGATGCTCTAGCCAAGTAAATGCTTGTGACTCCAAGAGGGAGTATCTCAATAGTGGGTTCACGCCTTTAGTAATCTGGGAGAGTGACAATAACTTCTAAGATTGTAGATGTGTTGTTGCTACTAGGGAGAAAACAACAATCCTTTGTCCAAGGATAATTATATTGTTTACATTACACACTTTGCTTTATGCCATAATCTGTTGCTTGCAACTTAATACCCAAAGGTTGTTCGGATGATATCCTAAAGGTGGATTATTACTTTATTAGTCATAGATGCAGTTGGATTACATTCTATGTATCATGTTGTAATGCCCAAATGAATCTCATAGTGATCTTCATGTTCATGTACATGCATTGTTATGAATTCTCTATTTGTCAATTAACCAGCTATAATTTGTTCACCCAGCATGTTATTTATCTTTATGGAGAGACACCTCTAGTGAACTGTGGACCCTGGTCCATTCTTTTACACTGATAATACCATCAACTACAAACACTGTTTTCTTTCTGCAAGTAATATTTTATTTCATTCACTGCAAACTAACATCTCTTTCCACACTATACGTCTAATCCTTTGTTTTCAGCAAAACCAGTGAGAATGACAACCTCACTGTAAGTTGGGGCAAAGTAGTTTGGTTGTGTTGTGTGCAGGTTCCACGTTGTTGCTGACACCGGTAGTGCGCCTTGCCAAAGTCAGCTAGCAACAACCTTTTAGAAGTGATTTCTTTCTCCTACTAGTCGATTAAACTTTGGTTTCATACTGAGGGAAAACTTGCTGCTATGCTCATCATACCTTCCTCTTGGGGTTTTCCAAAGGGTCTTGTGAGACATCGACGGTAAGTCGGTCTCCATGACAACATCAACCTACCACAATTATGTCATTATCTTGGCAAAGTGGGCCAGGGAAATGCTCGAAAAATCCACAAGGGGCATCATTTCGATTAGCGATGATATAGAGGTAGCTAGCGATGGACACTCCCTAGTGAACTAGAACATGGTGTGTTGCCAAAATACTCTTAGGAAATGGCAATTTTTTAATCTAGAGTGGTTAAGCATGCCCTCAAATTTGAAGGGTTTCGTGACACAAAACAAAATAAAAATTCCTACAAAGAAAACAAGAACCAAGATCTAATCTAGGAGATGCTAATAAAGAGAGAGAGAGTAGAGATTTGATCTTCATACCCTTGAAGATTCACACAAAGGTAACGTTCTTACAAACATGGTTGGTGTAGTCGTACTTTCTTCGCGACATAGCGGCACCTCCGAGATGTGCAAACTTTGACTCGATGAATATCTCCTCCTTCTTAGTCTAGCAAGATGAGGCGGAGAGGTAGATGGGATGAACTATGGCAACACGCCAGCATGGTGGAAATTCTTCAGCGCTTCGCAAAGCAGTGCGGGGAAGGAGTAGGTAGAGAAAGGGACTGACGGCTAGGGTTTGGAGTACCGGCACCCCTAAACATGACCCCTTTATATAGGCCTGAGAGGTCAGCCAAGGGGTGCCTTGCCCCCCATCCAAGTTGTTTGGCCGACGGCCCCAAGGGGGGAGACTTGCAACCCAAGTCTCCCCCATGCCCCTAAATTTTAGGGATTGATCCTTTGTCTCTTGGGGAGCCGCATGGGGCCTAGTGGGCTGGGATCCTGGCCAAAGTGAGCCAGGTACACCACCGATATAACCCATGTGGCCCCTATAGGATAGGTGGGCCCCACCATGGGACCCTAGAACATTTTAGAAGATTTCGGTACGATACCAAAAAAATCTAAACTTTTCTAGAACCTTAAAAATCAACTTGCCTTATACATATCTTATTCTTTAGAACATTCCAAAGCTCCTTGTGATGTCCTGGATCCCATCCGAGACTCCGAATATTATCCGATATCGCCACTACAAATTGTCCCATTACTACCCTAGCAACAATGAACCTTAAGTGTGTGACCCTACAGGTTTGAGAATATGTGGACATGATTGGGACATCTCTCCAACCACTAATCAATATTGGGACCTAGAAGTCCATAATGATCCCCACATAGTCACCAAAGATCATTATCGGCCGAACCACGATGCCAGCATTCAATTAATCCCATATACAGTTCCCTTTCTCTCGCGATGTTATACTTTCCCGAGGTTATATCACCCTACGATTAAACTCATTAACTATGTGCTTGCAAGCGGTGTAAGATATTGCATTATCGATTGGGCCTAGAGCATATCTCTCGATCACATGGAGGGACAAATCCCATCTTGATATATGCGATCCAACAAGTACTTTCCAAGATATTCGAGAGACACCTTTATGATCACCTAGTTACAAAGTGACGATTGATGACCTCAGAGTAGTCTTTCGGTACCACAGAATAACATAATCTCATGGTCTAAGGAATAGGATATTTGACATTGGAAAGCTATGGAAATTTGAACATAGTGACACAGTCTAATTGCTATGTATGTCCATCACGTCATTCTCCTAATTACATGAGCTCATTATTAATTGATGACACATGCCCATGGTTAGGAAACCGTAATTCTCATTAATCAATGAGCTAGTTTAATAGAGACTTACTAGGGACTAGGGATGGCAATTTTACCCATGAGTACGGGTACTCGCGGGTGCCGTACCCGCATGGGCAGGGTATGGGCATATTTTTATGGGATTTCTATTTTCGTGCCCTCAGGTCCTTAGTTGTACTCAGTTTTCCCCAGCTCCTTAGTTTTTCCTTAGTTTTCCCTAAGCCCTTGTCGGAAACCCTCAGAAGGAGCTCGGACGGGAGGATTCCCGTTTAGTTGACCGTTCCGTGCTGACGTGTGGAGCCGCGTCGTGTGGGGCTGTGTCGCGTGGGGCTGGTAGAAAGGGACCGTGTGGGACAGGACGAGACCGCGTTTGGTTGTACGTGAGAGCTCGGTTTTGTCTCTCTCGGCCCAAATTGGCATTTTTTAGAGCGTCTTTTTCCCCTCTCTCTGTAACAGTTCTCTCTCTTTTCACCAAATTAGTATCAAATCTAGAGAAGCTTCTATTTCTGTCTTTCTTCAATGATTGTTGCATTTTGGCCCTCGTTTTTTGCCCAATACGGTAACAAATTTAGTAGAAAATCTATAAGCTAGTATAGGATAAATTCACAGCAGCATAATAAATCCAGAAAACTAAGTATAATACATAAACTGCATACAGCAGCCAAAAGCAGCCAATAATGATGTTAATGTTCACGACAAACTAAGCTAAAAATAATACAAGAAATTGCATGGCCAACATGAAGGTTAGGATACCCCAGGATGAATGAATTTGTTCTTCATTCAGCATATATTTCTTCATCGCTCCATTCTCCGATCTGAAAGAAATATTCATTGAACTCCTTCCGTCTGTAGTGTGCAGCCAATACATCCTCCAAACGGTATGGCCATTGTTCATTTCTCGGACCGTACTTTCCTAATCTATCCACACGTAGTGGCCACTCATCCCAGGCCTTTATATCATCAAAGTACTCTCTTATTAAACCCAAATCCGCATAGTAGATGCAGCCAGGTCGAAGTGTCGGGTGCACTCTGGTGTCGATGGAGATACATCGGATATAATGGACGAAGAAGGCATGACTGCCAATGTTACTGACGGCATGGAGAGAGCGGCTCTCAGTGTCCACACGGTACAGTAATGGTTGACCTTCCTCCAAACGACCGCCCAACAACACAAGCAGCAGATCACCATCCGACTTCACAAGGTAGAACTTGTCATTTCCAAGTTCTGGAAATGAAAATAGTGTCTCCATATTGACAGTGCTCGCTCACTGCTCCAACTGGACATTGTTGGTGCACACTAATTTTCCAAACTCAAAATTGTTCACAGCTATTGCATATAATTCACCATTGAACAGGGTAATGCAATGCATAGAATGGTGCTCGGTCAAAAATCTTCCTTCTCCCTAATCTTCATCTATACCCTTAGTTGGAGTTCTCTCATTGACCCAAGCAATTTCCGTCGGGTAATCTGTGGAAACGAAGACCATAGTCGGGGACTTCATTATAGCGACTGACTCCAGAATAACAGATGGCATCTGCGCCTCAAACATAGTATTCAATGTCTTTGTGAGTGGGTTCAGAAGCCGTATCTTGTGCGGCTGGTTCTTCTGGGCAAGCACGATGACGCCACGGCAAAAGCCGACAAAGTAGTATCTAAAATATATTGATGAAGATAACATTCAGCAATAAGATGTTTATGATTGAAAATAAAAATATATTAACTCTATAGATATGGAGGAATTTGAACCTTGCATGAACTTCCGTTAGATCGATGGTGATGTAGCGGGATGTGCGGAGGTGGAGGAAGGTGAACTCAGCGGCGCGTAGAAGGGCGTGTTCTACCAAGATCCATTCGTGCAGGTGCATGTCGGGCTTAGGTAAATCTGAGCACCAATTTCTACAAACTTGCCTCAAAGCAGAGTAGGTGTCCACGTACTCCTCGTTCGCCAGTCAACAGTCGCCGATCTTGTGAAGTGGTCCGTCAGCCATGAGAGAGGCCCAGTTCACGGAGGCGCCGCGCTTGGATGCGCCGCCCTCAGAGGCAACGGGCTCGGCGGTGATGGCCTCAGATACGACAAACTCGGCGGCGACAGGCTCGGATGCGACGGGCTCGAAGGCGATGGACTCGGAGGCGACGGGCTCAGGGGCGACGGCCGCCGGCGCATTCTTCTTCTCCATCACCGGTAGGGGAGCGCGTGTAGGGCGGTTGGGGTTTTTCCTTCGAAGTTGATGGGACGTGAGAGGCGTGGTTGTGTGCATGAGTGAGAATGAGACTGTGTGCAGAGGGAGGAAGAGAGGGGCTCTGTATAGGCAAAGTGACGGTTGGTCTCAGCAGTTTCTAAAAAAAACTAGACGTTTGGTCTCAACACGCGTCCATGGTACTACACGTCTGCACCGTTACGTGTACTCAGTTCTACCCTTGAGTCTTACACTGGAAAAATATCTGTACTCAATTCTCCCCTCGAGCACTAATACTGGCTAGTGCAATATGAAAGGACATATTCTTTGCCTTCAGTTTTTTGGGTGTTTGATCACAATACAAGAAATTTAACCTTGTGCTGAGCCTTGCAGGAATTCTACAGGTATTGCACAAGACTGATGGTGAAGAAGTGTGGGAATGGGGTTTGCTATAGGAAGGCTTGAAATCAACCAAAGGAGAGAAAATTGCAGGGCCGGAAATTCTGTTTCAGGGCCGGAAATTCCGCCCCAGGGCCGGAATTTCCGCCCCTGGACAAAATTTCCGGGGGCCGGAAATTTCACAATTTCTGGCCCTTCGAAATACGGCTAAGTCCCTTACGAACCGTTGTGGTGCAACGTGCAGTAAGGGGGCCGGAAATTCTGGTTTAGCAGAATTTCCGGGGGCCAGAAATTTCATAATTTCCGGCCCTCGAAAATTCGGCTAAGTCCTCTCCTAAAGGCCGTGGTGCAGCGTGCAGATAAGGGGCCGGAAATTCTGGAAACACAGAATTTCCGGGGGCCGGAAATTCCAGAATTTCTGGCCCCCGTGATTTTTCACTAAGTCCCTTATCTCAAGTTGTGGTGCAACTTTCAGGAGAGGGCCGGAATNGCTCCCCTTTATTCTTCAAAGGGCCAGATTGGCACTATTAAGGGCTTGCTTCCTCTGTACAACATTCTTCTTCGCATGTTCAGGGAGAACATCTCTCCCTCTGGAGGTAATCGGGATGCTATTCGTGCTTCCCTTGTTGAGCTCATGTATCTTTCTCATCGCTGCTTTGTGAGTACTGATCCTAATGAAGACTTCAAGCTGGATGTGATGCACTATATCTTCAATGAAATGCATGATGCCATGGTTTCCAAGCGTACTCCTCCCTATGCTCCATACATTATGCTCCTCATTATTCAGAAGGCTCAAGACATGGATTTCTCCAAGGGGAGCTCAGAACACAAGCTCAAGAGAATGAATGTGATCAAGCCAGCAGAAGAGAAAGAAGCTGCCAAAAGCAAAGGAAAGAAGCCAGTTCCTTCAGGTGGTGATGTTGAGATGGGTGACTCTAGCTCTCGTTTGCGCAAGACTTCCTCGGCCCGTCCATCTCGCAACAAGAAGCTTTCTCTATGGCAACGCACTCTCATGTGCCTCAACGTTGCTATCCACAAGGAGAACTACTCTGCCTATGAAGAGAGAAGGGATATCATTCACAATCAGCAGGTTCTTTCTCGCGAGGTTCAGCTTCTTCAGGATCCCTCCCTTCAGCTCTCTCCTGTTCCTGCTCCTAAGTACATTCCATATGAGAGGTGGCAAGATGACAACGGCGTCGACTGGGCTGAAGTGGAGGCTCTCTCCAAGGTTGGAAGTGATGAGGAGTTCTCCGGGAGTGATGAGGATGATGAAGACGCAGCTGATGATGATGAGGACGAGTTTGGTGATGAGTGATCTTCGTTTGGGGATTAGCATCGCTCTTCTCCCTTTTTGGTGTCTCGATGCCAAAGGGGGAGAAGTAGTTCTATTAGGATTTGCTTTGGGTTGGTTATTTGCCTTATTCGCTTCGTGAACTATTTGTGGTCTCTCTGAGTTGGAACTTTGGTTCTTTTATTGTAATAATCTAGTCGTGCTTAACTTAGTGCTCCTCGTTTAATATCGTCCTTCTAGTTTGTGCAATTTGTTCTTATTGTCTTGTTTATACCTTGCACTTGTTTAGGGGGAGCACTTGTTCTTGCTCTCTATTGCAAATCCGTGTATTGTCATCAAACACCAAAAAGGGGGAGATTGAAAGGACATATTCTTTGCCTTCAGTTTTTTGGGTGTTTGATCACAATACAAGGAATTTAACCTTGTGCTGAGCCTTGCAGGAATTCTACAGGTATTGCACAAGACTGATGGTGAAGAAGTGTGGGAATGGGGTTTGCTATAGGAAGGCTTGAAATCAACCAAAGGAGAGAAAATTGCAGGGCCGGAAATTCTGTTTCAGGGCCGGAAATTCTGCCCCAGGGCCGGAATTTCCGCCCCTGGACAAAATTTCCGGGGGCCGGAAATTTCACAATTTCCGGCCCTTCGAAATACGGCTAAGTCCCTTACGAACCGTTGTGGTGCAACGTGCAGTAAGGGGGCCGGAAATTCTGGTTTAGCAGAATTTCCGGGGGCCGGAAATTTCATAATTTCCGGCCCCCGAAAATTCGGCTAAGTCCTCTCCTAAAGGCCGTGGTGCAGCGTGCAGATAAGGGGCCGGAAATTCTGGAAACACAGAATTTCCAGGGGCCGGAAATTCCAGAATTTCCGGCCCCCGTGATTTTTCACTAAGTCCCTTATCTCAAGTTGTGGTGCAACTTTCACGAGAGGGCCGGAATTTCTGGCCGGAAATTCCATTTTGGAATTTCTGGGGGGCCAGAATTTCCGCCCTTAGTGAACCCCGGAATTTCCGCCCCCAGGCCGGAATTTCCGGGGTAAGTTTTCTCCAACGGCCACATTTCGAGCCAGCCTATAAATAGTCGTCCCCTACCTCAGATCTGGTCACCTCGTCCACACTCTCTTTCCTCCATTGTTGCTGAGCTTCACCTTCGTAGATCTCCTTCCCTAGCCAACCAAATCCTCCAAGACTTGGTAGATTGGGAGAGGATCCATAGATCTACAATCCCACCGAAGTACTTAGTGATTGCTTCACTCCTCCTCCGTGGACCTTGCCTTAGGCAAGAGAGGTCACCTCAAAGCTTCCTCCGTGTAAAAGCTTTGTGGTTGTTCTTGTTGGGAGCCTCCAATTGAGTTGTGGAGTTGTGCCCCAACCTCCGTGTAAGGGTTTCGGTCGGTACCCCCACTACCACCGCTTAGTGGAAACGAGTTAGCCTCCGTGGCTTGCTCACCGGAGAACAAGGTGAGCCTCCGTGGCGTTTGGTGGACTCCGTGTCGCCACACCTCTCCAACGTAGACGTACTTCCCCTCAAAAGGAAGGAACTACGGGAATACATCCTTGTGTCTCCGGCTTCCGCTTTACGGTTCTTTCTTACCCTTACTCGCATCGGTTTTACTCGTTTCACTCTCGTTCACTTGCTTGCTTGTCACATAGGAAATTCACCTAGTTGCACATCTAGAGAATTTCGTTTGTGTCAAGCCTTAAAATTGAAAAAGGTAAAATTTTGTGTAGCGCCTATTCACCCCCCCCCTCTAGTCGCCCGTGAGATCCCTTTCACAATATACTCAGTTTTACCCTCAAGTGACTGGTCAACAGAGAGTCAACAAATGGGATTAAGCTATCTAATTGAGTCATTTCATGTGCAAAAAAATTCAAAAAAATAAAATCATAGTGCCTCCTACTCATGGAGTCTTGTTACGCGACCTGCCACATAGGAAATCATAACAATCATATATAAATCAAGTTTTAACACAAATGACCACTTCTCAAATCACTAGTAGCTATGAAGGTTCATGGCTTTCCACTCAAACCCCTTTTCAAAACATCTATACCCAAAACATAGTTTGTCTGAATGAGGCCATAATTTTCACACTCATGTTGACGAGGGGTTAACTCGACAAATGTCCTAGACGAAGGACTTAGGATCGGGGGGATAGGGCATCGGATGAACTCGAACGTAAAGTTAGTCGAAATAGGTGTGTGTCGAAAGTAAACTTGGGAGTTCAACCTGGCTTGCTTTCAATCTGCCCTACACCGTCCCCTCCTGGCCCCTATATATAGATGGCCAGGTCTCGAGGATCGGGTAGGGTCCGATACAGATTACAATATTGACATACGGTAGGAACTCGTATTCGACTATCATTACAATTGGGCCTAACTATACGGGCCTGAGGGGTACTTTAACTAATGGGCTCTATTAACTATACCCTTGTCAGTAGCCCCTGAGATTCTACCATAATTGCAGATTCGGGTTGAATCTCTAATCTTTAAATCTTTGACTTGATCAGTTCTTCGACTTCTTCATATCTTCAAATCTTCGACTTGGTCTTTCGACTTGCTTTCATGATATTTTTCACAAGGGGCTTTGATGAACAAGCCTGACAACTCTGACGGATTAAGAGGTCAGTTAACTGCCGGAACAGATACTTGTCACCTACTTCAAATTCAATCCCCTTGGATTTGAATTTGGGATACCGGTCAAACCCATTCTTTTGCCGCATTTAGGTCTTACAAAGAATGAATCCCAGTGATTCTCAGGGTACCCAGTGCGTCCACCAGGATTTTCTTCGCGTCGTAGACACGGATACATACCAGCAGAGCGCATCCATGTGTGTATACCAGGCCACACAGGACGGATCCCGGGGTCTTACCTTCATGACAAGTCACGGCATTCGAGTTGTGTTGCAATAACATAACTCGAGAACCTTATGTCGCAGTCAAATTTTGACTGAAAATATTTGGGTTTCAACAACCATAAAACTCGCTCCCGATGGGAGTAACACTCCTGCACAATGCTTGACCAAGAAATATCGTCGGGTGCGCGCTCAGCGCTCCCGATGGGAGTAGCCCCCGAGGCTATAGTCGAAAAAGACTTTTTTTGAGTATAGGCTCAAAATATAGTGTGACCCATCATACTTCAACTCGAGATATGTTAATAACATCCTATCATCGAATACGCTTCCACTACTCCAGTAAAGAGTTGTTTTCAATATCTTTGATAGTAGTAGCTCCCAAGGCTATAATCGAAAATCCTTCATATATAATCTTGTCTATAAATTTTGCACTTGTCGGCGCCATCCTTCTTCTTGCTTACATCATCTTCTTTATGACGTCAATGAATACGTCACTCTGTATGAGTGCGAACCGTTTTATGGGCAGCACTGTAATTTTCGCGATTTTTTGACCGTTAGTGGGCTGCCGTTTCCGCTCTTTGCGCCACGTCTCAGCCCACGATCCTTCTCCCAGAAGGTATATAAGGGGCGTAGTGGGGGATTTTACTGTTTACCAGCTCGTTCCCTCCGCCGCCTCCATTGCCGATCTCCTCTTCCTTCGCCTCTCGTGCATAGCCCCCAAGCGCGGTGTGATAGATGCGCGTGAAGCACCTAGCCACCAAGAACACCATGGCCAAGAACTCCTCTGACACTAACTGGGTACGCTCTGCCATCACGCCGAAGGAGGTGGAGAAGGCCAGGACGGACGGCCTCATCTCCGCCCAGGATTCCATCAAGTTTCCCAGTACTGAGCGGATCCCGCAGCCCCCAAGCGGCTATTGGGTAATGTTTCTTGCTTTCCTCCTCCACGGCCTTTCTCTTCCTGCCCACGAGTTTCTCTGTGGGCTCCTCTTTGTCTACGGTGTGCAGCTCCACCAGCTCACACCAAACTCCCTTCTACACATTGCTTGTTTCGTGACTCTTTGCGAGTCATTCTTGGGCATTGAGCCCCACTTTCTTCTCTGGAGGTCAATCTTTCAGCTTCGCCCCAATGTTGCTCTGGCTATAAAGCCTGAATTGGGCGGAGCTGTTGTCTCTGTTCGCCCTAAGGCGCAGTACCTCGAATTTTCCTTTGCCGCATCTGTCCAGGGGTGGAGAACCAAATGGTTCTATATCAAAGATCGCAAAGCCTCCCCTGAAGACCAATATGGGTTAGCCCCTTTCGAAGCCTCCAAGGAGGTGAAGAAATTGGCGTCGTGGGATGCGCTTCCCTCAGATGCGGAGATAGCACAAGTTCTTCCTCTTCTGTCTCGCATTCAAGCTTTGAAAGGAGGCCAAGGAGGAGCTTTGTCGGGTATCCAACTCATGGCGTTCTTTGTGCAACGTCGAGTTCAACCCCTGCAGCACGACCTCACCAAGCTCTGGAATTACTCTGGCTTGGAAGATCCTACTCGCGTCTCTGAAGATTTGATAGAGAAAAAAGATGTCGACAAGCGAGTTAGGAACCTCACCAAGCTCACCAAGGATCATGTGGTTGCTGACTTAACTGCTGACTATTTCGACTCCGTGCACCCTCTGCCCGAGGTATGTATCTTTGTGTTGACTTGTTGTCAAATTTTATTTTCTTCGACTTTACGCTATTCGTTGCCTTTGTACTCTGCTGATTTTTTTTATGCAGGGGCACCAATTCCTTGTTTCGCACCCTCCTCTTCCAGAGGCAGGGCCCCTTCCGGCTGATCTGGCCTCATCTGTATCTGAAGCCCCCGAGGCTGACGAGAATCAGGACAGAGATGATGCCGAAGAATCGGAAGAGGAAACTAGCTCGTCGACATCGTCTCCCCCCGTGCTTGCTAAAGATGCTGATGTCGACAAGAAGAGGAAGCGAGTTGAAGAATTTGCTTCTTCGAGTTCTGCAGTGGCTGATAAGGCCTCTGTTCCTGCAGGAGATATGGAGTACTTCGACCTCCTGGCATCGTAAGTGCTTTTATTCGAGTTCTTCAATTGCATCTCTCTTGCCTTGTTTCCGTCGTGTTACTCATAAGTTTTTTGCTTCGTGTAGAGATGACGAAGAGCCGTCAAAAGCTGCTACAGCTACTCCTTCAATTCCTCCTGCAGTTGACGATGAGCCCCCTACCCAAGAAATTGCGCCTAGGGTTCCCAGGGCCTCTGTAAAGAAGGTTCCTGCGCCCTGAAACCTCAAGCGCTTGAAGAAGGCCAAAGAACCCGAAGTCTCTCTGGAAGCCCATGAATCCTCGGCTTCCCCCCATGATGTGAGCAATTTTTCCTGACTTGTTTCCCTTGCATACACTTGTGCTTCTTACACGCTCTTTCTTCAAGCATTATTGAAGAGATTCGTCGCCTTGGGCACCGAATGCGCTGAGTACCTAAAGGTTGCGAAAGCCTCCGAAGGTATGTTCTATATCCAGTCATGATTTTTCCTCCACGCTTCTCTTTTGCTGTTTATCTGACTTCCTTTCTTCTTCCACTGTAGCTGCTCTAGCAACAGCCAATGCCCGAATTGCGTCATTGGAGGCTGAGCTTAATGCCTCGCAGAAGGCATATGATATTGCGGCCGCTGCCAAAACAAGCGCTAAGAAGTCGCAGAAATCAGCGCTTGGTAAGGCAAAAAAGGCTGAAAAAGCTTTGGCCGATGCCAATAGGGAGCACGCTCAGCGAGAGCAGGCCGTAATGGAGCGCCTTCACACAATGTCTACCTCTGCTGAAAGTAAGTGTTTCGTCTTGCCTTCTATTTCGACTTCTGTTATATTGTCGATCTTCGCCAATTCTTTCCTTTACTTCTTTCTTTTTAACTTCCTTTGTCACGCAGGATTTACCAAGGTGTCTTCTTCATCTTTGCCATCGGGCGATGATCCTCTGCTGACCGCAGTTAACCTACTCGAGGCAAACTGGATATCTATCTAGGAGACTTTTGAGCTGGTTAGCCGCATTCTGTCGCGGTTGTTCATCGGGTTGTGGCCGAAAAAGAAGGCAGAAGTCCCGAAGGATAACTTGGAGAATCTTGCCAAGTCCTTCGATACAATTGAGGACCCGACCCTCCAGCTGAAGGGGCTCTCTCTGAAGCGCGGCGCAGAGGGTGCTATTGCACTTTCTTTTGCGCATGGTGCGGACTTCGACAGGGAGAAGGTGAGCTCTCCCCATGGCCGCACCCGCGATGAGATGAAGGTTTTCTTCGAGAAGGCGAAGAAGTTGGCGCCTGCACTGGCGGCGATTATTTCTCCTTCTGCAGCCTCCACGACATCTACTACACCGGCTCCAACGACGGAAGAGCCTGCACCTCCGTCGACTTCTGGCAACGGATTTGCCATGCCCTCTTCTGCCATGGAGCAAAATGCTGAGGTGGCGTAGACTTCGGCTCCTCTGTAGCTTTCAATTTCTCCTTTTGAATGTAAAAACCTTTAGTCGTGTGCAACCCGAGAACTTTAGCCAAAGGGTTTTGCACTTATGTAAATATATTTGCCCCTCTTGAGGTCTTGTGCTGCCTTTCTGAAATGTTTCTTCTTTCTTTTCTTTTGACTTCCAGTCGATGCACACCAATGATCCCTTGACTGGCGGACCTGCTCCTTCCGCTGCCCACACGTTCGACTCGACGATTTCTTCACCTCCTAGTCGATGCAGTCAATGTGCAGAGTACTCTTTAAGGATTTCTGATCTTGAATCTCGCTTGACTTTAGCCAAACGCCAAGCTCAGATGGCATTTGACAAAGCTAGCAAAGCTTCTAATTTGACGAAGCAGGTATCCATTCTTGATGATAAGGTGTCCAGCTTGATGGCAAAGATTTTGCATCACGAGGAATGCAATTCTTTTCTCCTTGGCATTATTGAATGTGCCTGCGAAATGTTACGATGTAAGTTTCCTTTCGACTTATCTTTTTCTCTTTTTGTTCCATTGCTGTTCTTATGATATCCTCTTGCCCTCATAGGCACTTGTTTAGATTTTGCTGCTGAAGATCGTCGGGTTACCGAGCGAAATGCGGCCCTCAAGAAAATGTCCGCAGGTGTTGAAAATTTGTGGTCTGATCCTCGACACCGGCGTGCTGTTGTATTGCTTCAGGACCGTGCCCAGCACGTTGGCGAAGCGGTGGATGGCTGCAGAAGATCTCTCGTAACTATGCACTCGGTTATGCTTCCTCGCAATCCTGTGCCTGCGACTTTCCCACTACTTCTTGATACTTTTAGATCCAGCCAGCGAATTCATCGATTGATAGAACTGAACTTAGTGGCAGGTGCCAACTTTGCTCTTGGGTGGATACGCAAGTGGCAACCAAGACTCAATTATAGTTCTATGTCGCTGAGCTACCCTCCAGGTGGAGCTAGCCTTCGAGTACACTTGGAGAGTACCTTGCAGCCTGCCCGACGAATTATAGCCAGGCTGTTGCAAGAAGATGCCGCGTTTTTCCGTGAGTTTCACTATTTAGACCCTTTGGGTGTAGATGATTCTGACAACCCGATGTTGTAATACTTATAGGAAACGCGAGAATTTCTTATTTCGCGACTGTATGTCTGAAATATATTTTCAGAGCGTTTTTTGTATGATTCGTGCGTTTGCCGCATTTTCTCTTTGAAAGACTCGTAAGCTCGAACATGAGGAATGTTTTGTCTTTATTATACTTGTAATGTAAGATACATGGGGTAACCCAAGAGATCCGGCCTATGACCTGTGTTCTGGATCTAGAGGGCATTGCCCCTGGTATAACTCGTGGCTTTTACAGCCTTATTCTTCTACCCTACTTTATTGTTCTTTGATGCTTATGCCGTCATGGCTTTCTCTCTTGTATCTTTGTCTTCTCCTAATGCGTCTACTCGTGGTTTCTTCATTTCGGGCTCCATAACGCGTCCTTCGAGTAGCTTGATGCCTTCTGTAGTCGTGTATTTCGCCTTTTCTGCATAGTTGGCTATCATGCCAAAGTTTTGCGCCATCTTGTGGAACTCCCTGTCGCAGAGATCTGAAACTTCAAAACTTCCTTCTACTGTAATTACTCCTCTTGGTCCTGGCATTTTAAGTACCAAATATGTATAGTGAGGCACTGCCATGAATCGTGAAAACGCGGGTCGTCCGAGGATCGCGTGATATTGAGATGGCCAGTCCATAACTTCGAAATCTAGCTTTTCTCTTCTGTAGTTTTGTCGGTTGCCGAAGCAAACATTGAGTGCTATTCGACCCAGTGGGTAATTGGCACTTCCTGGCACGATCCCGTGGAAGGAACAATCTGTTGGTTTCAGGAACTCTAACGATATATGCATTGCCTTGAGTGTTTTTGCGTATATCAGGTTAATTCCACTTCCTGCGTCCATGAATATTCTATCGACATCATACGCGCCGATTTGAGCTTTGAGTACCAAAGGCGCGTTTTCTGGCCGAGGTACTGTTATAGGGTGGTCTTCTCTATTGAACTCGATTGGTTGTTCTGACCAATGCAGATACTCCGTTGTGGCTGGAGGTGAAATGACTGCTAGGTTGACTTGTCGAGTGATACTCTTTTCTTCCTTGTTCGACTTGGGCACGGGTTGTATCATTGCTGTGATGTGTCCTTTTGATGGAACGTACCCTTCGTCGTCGTCGTGTCCCTTGTTTTGCTGGTCTTGTCCTTGAAGAGCTCCGTTGTTTCCTTGCTGATTTGTCGGGGGATTGTTGCTCCCTTCAAATCCTTGTCGCCTTGCTTCGGTTTGCTTGTTGAGTATGGCCTCTTGTAGTTTTAAGAATGTTGTGCAATCTTTCATTGCGTGCCTTGATACTCGCTTCCCATCGACGAATGCTGAGTGTATATGACAAGGTCCGTTGAGCATATCTTCTGGCGATGGGTTGTACTCTCTGGGTTCTCTCGTGGAAAACTTTTTGTAGTCCTCTTTCCCATAGCTTCTATATCCTGAGCTTCGGCGATTACTTCCTTGATAGTTGTTGTCTTTGTATCCTGCGGCGACTTGGCTATGGGAGCCGTAGTTGTCGTAATTTCGGGACCGTCTCCTTTGACTTCCATATCTGTTTCTTCTATCGTCCTCTGGAGATCGCGTCCGCTTGTTGTTGCATGCATCTTCTCTATCTGCAAATCTGTTTGCTACATCCATGAGGTCTGATACTGTTTTTGGCTTGATTCTGCCCATCTCTTCGACTAGGTCTCTTCGCCTTAATCCAATGATGAACGCATCTATTGCTCTTTCGTCTGACACTTCGACTGCTGAATTTTTGATAAGACTCCATCTTTGGATGTATGCCCGCAGTGTTTCGCCGCGTTGTTGCACACACGCTTTGACTTCTTCTATTGATGCTGGCCGCTTGTATGTCGACCTGAAGTTGCTTGTCAATTACTTTGTGAGATCTTCCCAGCTTCCAATAGTTTCTTTCTCTAGTTTGCTCAACCATGACCTTGTTGCGCCGGTGAGGTGTTGTTGCAAACTTTGCATTGCTGTTTCTTTGGTTCCTCCTAGTATTTGTACTGCTTGTAGATAATCTGAGAGCCATGATTGTGGTTCCTGTGATCCGTCGTACTTTTGCTGATCATGAGGTAACTTGAATCCCTTGGGAACTGGAGTGGTGCGAACCCTGCGGGTAAAGCACGATGCCCCCATCTCTTTTTCGTCTTCTTCATAGTCGTGTTTTTCATTTGGGGATCACGATCTTTGGGTTCCACCATGCTGTTTTGGTGATGGCGATCGAGATCGTTGCTTGCTGCTTCTGCGCCGAGGACTATTGTGACGACGAGGTGACCTTGCTTTGTGTGCTTCCTTGGGGTGATACACTTCCTCTCCTTTTGCTGATAGCTTGTGGCCCACCATGTTAAGTCCGTTCAATGCTGCTCTATGCATATGTTCCCTAGGATCTCCTGGACTTGGTCGAGTTGTGAGCAGATATGCTTGCGTTGCTACTAGTGCTGCTTCAGGGGTTTTTGGTAGGATGTTCCCCTGCTCGTCGACCGATAAGAAGGACGAATCAAGGTTTTTGGAAATGCTTTGCCTGTCGGAGTACTCAAGGTTGTCGTACCTTGAACCGTGTCGACGATTTTTCCTTGCGTTGCTATATGATGCGTCACTTCGCGCTTTACGAGCGGTGTTGCTAGCTACAATGGCTGAATCTTTTCTTCTTTGTATCTCTATTTCCTCCTTTGCTAATTGCTTTGCTTGCTGCCTTAGGGCATAATGATACCCCAAAAGCATGTCTTTGCTAGAATTTGACGGTATTGGCGTGCCGTGCTCTACGACTTCTCTTATTATCCTCCATTCGTCGACTGATAGTCGAATTTTTTCCCTGGCTGTGAGGGATTCTGCTGTTTGCCCTTCTGCTAGGTGATTTGCTCCTCTGTCGATATTTGCTGGGTTTAGCACTGGGTTGTTATTTTCATCAAATTCTTCTGAGTTGTCTCCCACAATGGCGAGCATCTGGCATTGTTTGCCGATGTTACTATTGAAGCTTGAGAAGATCGAGTCGCCATCTTCAGAAAGCTCTAACCATGTCTTCCATGTGTCTGTTGATTTGTCTGAGATATCGTCGAGGCAGATCATGAGATCGTCGAGTTGGACTCCTGCGTCGAAAATTTCCTTTGCTTCGTTGTCTTCTGCGATCTTTCCTTTTTGCACTTCTCCTAGGCTGACCGGCGAGTTTACTTCGCTGGAAGAGCCGTCGGAATATTCCATCATTGCTACTATTTCGGGCTCACTTGCCGATGGATCTTGTTTTGTCGGATCTGAAAGGCGAGATGAGCTCGATGGCCCGATGAGGATACTCAAACTTCCAATTGTCAACTCCATCTCTTGATTTTCGTCGACTTCTGCACTGCTGTTGGCTAAAAGCGAAAAAGCCGTCGAATTCATGATTCCAACGCCCAAGGTCCCCACGGTCGTCGCCAATTGATGAGGGGTTAACTCGACAAATGTCCTAGACGAAGGACTTAGGATCGGGGAGATAGGGCGTCGGATGAACTCGAAGGTAAAGTTAGTCGAAATAGGTGTGTGTCGAAAGTAAACTTGGGAGTTCAACCTGGCTTGCTTTCAATCTGCCCTACACCATCCCCTCCTGGCCCCTATATATAGATGGCCAAGTCTCGAGGATCGGGTAGGGTCCGATACAGATTACAATATCGACATACGGTAAGAACTCGTATTCGACTATCATTACAATTGGGCCTAACTATACAGGCCTTAGGGGTACTTTAACTAACGGGCTCTATTAACTATACCCTTGTCACATGTATATTTGAATTGCTAATACTTTGAGGTAGGCCAACCTGGGTTTCATTGTACAAAACTTGTGTTTTTCTTTTTCTAAATCTCTTATTTGAATTCCTTAGCCTGTTTACTATTTACTTGCCCTTGGATCCTTGATACTACTCAGTTTTACCCTCTCCCTTCTCACAGAAGCCCAAATTTGGCCTGATTAGTCGAGCTGTTGTCACACGGATCGTGCCCACCTACCGTCGATCCTATGATCTAACGGGCAGGATAACCCCTCTTTCTCTCTCATCATGGCCACCCTCTCTCTATCTGTCGGTGGCAAACTACTACCCCTCTATGTATGCTAAATAACGAGTTTGCCACCGGATTCAACAAGTTTGGTAATCATGAATTTCTTGTAGGCATTACTTTTCATGGTAAAATGATAAACTATCACGAATTTCCATTTCTTTTAGGCATTACTTTTCATGGTAAAATGATAAACTATCACGAATTTCCATTTCTTATAGGCATTACTTTTCACGGTAAAATGATAAACTATCACGAATTTCCATTTCTTTTAGGCATTACTTTTCACGGTAAAATGATAAACTATCATGAATTTCCATTTCTTATAGGCATTACTTTTCAGGGTAAAATGATAAACTATCATGAATTTCCATTTCTTTTAGGCATTACTTTTCACGGTAAAATGATAAACTATCACGAATTTTTATTTCTTTTAGGCATTACTTTTCACGGTAAAATGATAAACTATCACAAATTTCCATTTCCATCAAGATAGTCCGCATTACTTTTTTGTTGAGATATAAACCCCCACAACGGTCATCTCCTCCTTAATTTATTGTGTAAACCCCACAATGGTCATCTCTACCATAATTTATGGTGTAAACCCCACAACGGTCATCTCTCCCTTATAAGCCCCCACAATGGCCATCCCTCATGTCAATAGGTTCTGCCTCTCTCTTCTTCGTTCATATACACTTGATCCATTACCATGGCTTCCACGTCTCGGATGCAGACCGGAAGGGGAAGGGGAAGGGGAAGGGGCAGCCGGGGTGGTGGATCATCATCATTGCCACCACCACCGTCAACACTACCATTGATCATAGAGGAGTTCTTCATCGCCATCTATGAAGACCCTTTGGCCAAGAAGGTACGTACGCGTTCCCACATATATGATGCATGTGATTAATTATGTGCATGTTCTAAAAAACCTTTAATTTCAAATGATCGGCGCTCGATCTCTTTGCAGGCACTCCCAAAAAAGTTTGCGGACTATCTTGAGGGCCAGGAGCCCGCTAAGCTGTATCTGCGAGTAGCTGACTACGGTCCTTGTCTCTGGATCATAGAGGTCCTATTTGACGGACAAGGCCGGATGTACCTCGACAAGGGCTGGGAGAATTTCGCCATTGCGCACGGTGTGGATTTCGGCTGCTTCGTACACTTCAAATATGAAGGCGATGATGTGCTCACAGTGAAGGTGTTCGACGGAACAATGTGCAGGAAGTACTACTACACGGATGACGAAGATACTGACGATGAAAGCGACGACGACGTGAAGCCATGCATCCATCCCCTTTAGATAAGGGGATTATGACCAAGAATATGTATGTAGCTTCATATGCATCGATTTAGAGATCTAGCTATTTTCTATATATTATGCATGTAAAAATAATATCACAATTTCCACCATGATTCGAGCACTATAGCCTCCAAACGATGCCGATGCCGATATCGGCATGGTCAGAATGGCTATGCATGCTCGCCGCCACTTCTAGGTCACCGTCGGGATGCACCCTCAATCCCGTCCCCTCATTCGATCACTGACACACCAGAGATACCGCCGAGGCCAATGACGAACATACATGCTGATGCCAATGCTGAACATGCACGCCGCTATGGGCACGGCCACGCCGCCCCGCTATGCTGGACGCCACAGACCACCGCGAGGTCTTTCCCTTCGCCACCACACTCTCCTAGCACCCATCTATACATGCCAGAAATGAGAGACACTAGTTTTCTCTACATTGCTCGCGTTCGTGTCCGACACCGTCAGTCAAAGTGTTGAGGTTGTCGTCGATGTCCTCGACCATTTCTTCTCTTCTTTGCATGGTTAAACGCGTCTAGTTCATATCTATCTAATGCGTCTGGTCTCGCCTCATGCAATTCTTTGTGGACATCGATCTCATCTCGGCACCCCGTAGGCCACCTCCTCTATGCCATCGCTGTAGAGCTCCGTTTAAAAATCTAATCCTACCCGTGTATTGCCCCTTGTATCAGCATCATGGCTCCACTTGTCATTTGATATACCGAAGCCCCACTCGTCCGCGTTTTGGTCAGGGATACGACGATGCTTACGGTCAAACAAAGATGGACGGTCTGACATGTCTTTGCGGGCTCTACGTGGCCCTACTAGTCAGCAGATAATAGTCAAAGTTGTTGACCTGTCGGGCAACCGGCCGTTCCAGCACTTGTGAGGGTTTCAGACAAGGGCTTGGACAAAACTGAGGAAAAACTTAGGAGCTGGGGAAAACTGAGTACAACTAAGGACTCGAGGGCACGGAAATAGAAATCCTTATTTTTATACCCATGGGTACTACCCATACCCTACCCATTTAGTCATGGGCAGGGCACAGGTATAGATTTCCACCCGTGGGTATACCCATAACCTACCCACTGTACTAACTTGGGGATCTAGAGTATCCCAATAACGTATTGGTCGATAGCGTTCAAAGGAGCTCGGTGTTCCACACCTCAATTACTCTAGTAATTAAGCATTGGCTATAATCCACATGTCTCGAGGAGACCGAAATCTCATGTTCTAGCTCCCAATATACTATCAATGAAAGTAAAAAAGGTGAGTAACGTGTATAGTGTTTGATCTATCTGTTGGGTACCCAATGGGTATGGGTACCCGCCGGGTATGGGTACAGGTAGAGCTTTATACCCATGGGTACGGGTACGGGTAGAATTTTATACCCATCAACTATATGGTATGGGTATTGTATTACTCCACCCTGCCCATACCCTGTCCATTGCCATCCTTACTAGGGACACGGTGTTGTTCATAAACCACACAAGTATTAATGCTTCCGCTTAATACAATTCTAGCATGCATATAAACATTTATCTTGAATAAAAAATAGGGATTTCTATTTTCGGGCCCTCAGGTCGTTAGTTGTACTCAGTTTTCCCCAGCTCCTTAGTTTTTCCTCAGTTTTCCCCAAGCCGTTGTCTGAAACCCTCAAGGAGCTCGGACGTGAGGATTCCCGTTAAGTTGACCGTTTCCGTGCTGACGTGTGGGGCCGCGTCGTGTGGGGCCGCGTCGCGTGGGGCTGGTAGAAAGGGACCGCGTGGGACAGGACGAGACCGCGTTTGGTTGTACGTGAGAGCTCGGTTCTGTCTCTCTCGGGCCAAATTGGCATTGACTTTTCAGAGCGCCTTTTCAGAGCGCCTTTTTCCCCTCTCTCTCTGTAAACAGTTCTCTCTCTTTTCACCAAATTAGTATCAAATCTAGAGAAGCTTCTATTTCTATCTTTCTTCAATGATTGCTGCCTTTTGGCCCTCGTTTTTTGCCCAATATGGTAACAAATCTAGAAGCTAATCTAGAAGCTAGTATAGTATAATACATAAAATGCATACAACAGCCAAAAGAAGCCAATAACGATGTTAATATTCACGACAAACTAAGCTGAAAATAATATAAGACGCAATGTATGCCCAACATGAAGGTTCTTCATTCTTCATCATATATTTCGGAGTCGCTATATTCCATGAGACAAAAAAAATATTGACTGAACTCCTTCCGTCTGCAGTGTGCAGCCAATAGATCCTCCAAACGGTATGGCCTTTGTTCTATTTTCATACCGTCGGAATCTAATCTATCCACAAGTCGTGGCCACTCATCCCAGGCCTTTCTATCATCAAAGTATTGTCTGATATAACCGCCCTCGTAGTAGATGCAGCCAGGTCGAACTGTCGGGTGCACTCTGGTGTCGACGGAGATACACCGTTTATAACTGACGAAGAAGGCACGACTGCCAATGTTGACGGCATGGAGAGAGCGGCTCTCAGTGTCCACACGGTACACCAATGGTTGACCTTCCTCCAAATACCTGTTGACAGGGCTGCCGCCGAACAACACAAGCAGCAGATCACCATCAGACTCCACAAGGTAGAACTTGTCATTTCCAAGTTCTGGAAATGAAAATAGTGTGTCCATGTTGATAGTGCTCGCGCGCTTCTCCAACTGGACATTCTTGGTGCACACTAATGTTCCGAACTCAAAATTGTTCACAGCTATTGCATACAATTCACCATTGAACGGGGTAAGGCAACGCAGAGAATGGTCCTCGATCGAAAATCTTCCTTCTCCCCAATCTTCTACATCTATATCCTTAGTAGGAGAGCTCTCATCGACCCAAGCAATTTCATTGGGGTAACCTGTGCAAATGAAGACCATAGTCGGGGACTTCATTACAGCGACTGACTCCACAATCATAGATGGCATCTGCGCCTCAAACGTAGCATTCAATGTCTTTGTGAGTGGGTTCAGAAGCCGTATCTTGTGCGGCTGGTTCCTCTGGGCAAGCACAATGATGCCACGGTAAAAGCCGACGAAGTAGTATCTAAAAGGGAGTTGATGAAGATAACATTCAGCACTAAGATGTTTACGATTGAAAATAAAAATAGATTAACTCTATAGATATGGAGGAATTTGAACCTTGCATGAACTTCCGTTAGATCGATGGTGACGTAGCGGGATGTGCGGAGGTTGAGGAAGGAGAACTCAGCGGCGCGTGGAAGGGCGTGTTCTACCACGATCCATTCGTGCAGGTGCACGTCGGGCTCAGGTAGATCTGAGCACCAATTTGTACAAACTTGCCTCAAAGCAGCATAGGTGTCCACGTACTCCTCGTTCGCCAGTAAGCAGTCGCCGATCTTGTGAAGTGGTCCATCACCCTTAAGAGAGGCCCAGTTCACGGAGGCGCCGCGCTTGGATGCGCCGCCCTCGAATGCGACGGGCTCGGAGGCGATGGGCTCGGAGGCGACGGGCTCGGGGGCGACGGCCGCCGGCGCATTCTTCTTCTCCATCGCCGGCAGGGGAGAGCGCGTAGGGCGGCTGGGGTTTTTTTGAGAAGGTGATGGGACGTGAGAGGCGTGGTTGCGTGCGTGAGTTATGATGAGACTGTGTGCAGAGGGAGGGAGAGGGGCTCTGTACTGGCAAAGTAACGGTTCGTCTCAGCAGTTGACGTTTTGGTCTCAACACGCGCACCGCGCGGCTAACCGCTGCTCACCGCGACACGCGTCCGTGGGACTACACGTCAGCACCGTTACGTGTACTCAGTTCTACCCTTGAATCTTATACTAGAAAAATATCTGTACTCAGTTTTCCCCTCGAGTACTAATACTGCCTAGTGCAATATACTCAGTTTTACCCTCAAGTGGCTGGTCAACAGAGAGTCAACAGATGGGATTAAGCCATCTAATTGAGTCATTTCATGCGCAAAAAAAATCAAAAAAATAAAATCATAGTGCCTCCAACTCATGCGCAAAATAAAATCATAACAAACATATATAAATCAAGTTTTCACACAAATGGCCACTTCTGAAATCACTAGTAGCTATGAAGGTTCATGGCTTTCTACTCAAACCCCTTCTCAAAACATCTATACCCAAAACATAGTTTGTCTGAATGAGGCCATAATTTTTACACTCATGTATATTTGAATTGCTAATACTTTGAGGTAGGCCAACATGGGTTTCATTGTACAAAACATGTGTTTTTCTTTTTCTAAATCTCTTATTTGAATTCCTTAGCCTGTTTACTATTTACTTGCCCTTGTATCCTTGATACTACTCAGTTTTACCCTCTCCCTTCTCACAGAAGCCCAAACTTGGCCTGATTGGTCGAGCTGTTGTCACACGGATCGTGCCCACCTACCGTCGATCCTATGATCCAACGGGCAGGATCGTGCCACCCTCTCTCTATCTGTCGGTGGCAAACTACTACCCCTCTATGTATGCTAAATGACGAGTTTGCCACCGGATTCAACAAGTTGGGTAATCACGAATTTCTTGTAGGCATTACTTTTCACGGTAAAATGATAAACTATCACGAATTTCCATTTCTTGTAGGCTTTACTTTTCACGGTAAAATGATGAACTATCACGAATTTCCATTTTTTTTAGGCATTACTTTTCACGGTAAAATGATAAACTATCACGAATTTCCATTTCTTGTAGGCATTACTTTTCACGTTGAAATGATAAACTATCACGAATTTCCATTGCTTGTAGGCTTTACTTTTCACGGTAAAATGATGAACTATCACGAATTTCCATTTCTTTTACGCATTACTTTTCACGGTAAAATGATAAACTATCACAAATTTCCATTTCTTGTAGGCATTACTTTTCATGCTGAAATGATAAACTATCACGAATTTCCATTTCTTGTAGGCTTTACTTTTCACGGTAAAATGATGAACTTTCACGAATTTCCATTTCTTTTAGGCATTACTTTTTTTGTTGAGATATAAACCACCCCCACAACGGTCATCTCCTCCTTAATTTATTGTGTAAACCCCACAACGGTCATCTCTACCTTAATTTATGGTGTAAACCCCACAACGGTCATCTCTCCCTTATAAACCCCCACAACGGCCATCCCTCATGTCAATAGGTTCTGCCTCTCTCTTCTTCGTTTCTGCCTCTCTCTTCTGCGTTCACATACACTTGATCCATTGCCATGGCTTCCATGTCTCGGACGCCGACTGGAAGGGGAAGGGGAAGGGGAAGGGGCGGCCGGGGTGGTGGATCATCATCATTGCCACCACCACCGTCAACACTGCCATTGATCATAGAGGAGTTCTTCATCACCATCTATGAAGACCCTTTGGCCAAGAAGGTACATACGCGTTCCCACATATATGATGCATGTGATTAATTATGTGCATGTTCTAAAAAACCTTTAATTTCTTTGCAGGCACTCCCACAAAAGTTTGCGGACTATCTTGACGGCCAGGAGCCCGCAAAGGTGTATCTGCGAGCAGCTGACTGCGGTCCTCGTCTCTGGACCGTGGATGTCCTATTTGACGGACAAGGCCGGATGTACCTCGACAAGGGCTGGGAGAATTTCGCCATCGCGCACGGTGTGGATTTCGGCTGCTTCCTACACTTCAAATATGAAGGCGATTATGTGCTCACAGTGAAGGTGTTCGACGGAACAATATGCAGGAAGTACTACTACACGAACGACGAAGATACTGACGATGAAAGCAATGATGACGTGAAGCCATGCATCTAAGGGGATTATGACCAAGAATATATATGTAGCTTCATATGCATCGATTTATAGATCTAGCTATTTTCTATATATTATGCATGTAAAAATAATAGGAAATCGCAATTTCCACTATGATTCGAGCACCACAGCCTCCAAACGATGCCGATGCTGATATCGGCATGGTCAGAACGGGTATGCATGCTCGCCGCCACTGCTAGGTCACCGTCGAGATGCACCCTCAATCCTGTCCCCTCATTCGATCACTGACACACCAGAGATACCGCCGAGGCCAATGACGAACGTACATGCTGATGCCAATGCCGAACATGCACGCCGCTGTGGGCACGGCCACGCCGCCCCGCTATGCTGGACGCCACAGACCACCGCGAGGTCTTTCCCTTCGCCACCACACTCCCCTAGCACCTATCTATACACGCCAGAAAGGAGAGACACTAGTTTTCTCTACATTGCTCGCGTTCGTGTCCAACACCGTCAGTCAAAGTGTTGAGGTCGTCGTCGATATCCTCGACCATTTCTTCTCTTCTTTGCATGGTTAAACGCGTCTAGTTCATATCTATCTAATGCGTCTGGTCTCGCCTCATGCAGTTCTTTGTGGACGTCGATCTCATCTCGGCACCCCGCAGGCCACCTCCTCCGTGCCATCGCTTTAGAGCTCCGTTTAAAAATCTAATCCCACCCGTGTATTGCCCCTTATATCAGCGTCATGGCCCCACTTGTCATTCGATATACCAAAGCCCCACTCGTCCGCGTTTTGGTCAGGGATACGGCGATGCTTACGGTCAAACAAAGATGGATGCTCTGACGTGTCTTTGCGGGCTCTACGTGGCCCCACTAGTCAGCAGTTAACGGTCAAAGGTGTTCAACCGTCGGGCAACCGGCCGTTCCAGCACTGGTGATGGTTTCAGACAAGGGCTTGGACAAAACTGAGGAAAAACTAAGGAGCTGGGGAAAACTGAGTACAACTAACGACCTGAGGGCACGAAAATAGATCTCCCTAAAAAATATGATAATAACAATATGATTATTGCCTCTAGGGCGTATTTCCAACAAGATTATGATGGCCTTGGCTTCAATGGACTGACCTTGGTATACCTTGTTTTGGGTCACATTTTCCTTGTGATATTGCGAATTAGGCCCTTTAAAGAGGTTCTAGAAAAATCACCCTATGGGATGGAAGAAAAATCATGTTTTAGTTGGACAATTGTCTAGGAAAGGGGTTGCTTTTTAGGGAAATCCACCATGACACTTTTATTAAGTCTCAAACAGGTTTACATCATTTTCCAAGTGGCTAATAAGAAACTCTTGTTGATCATCTAGCCAGATAATCAACTAAGAACCCTCCGCATTACAAGCTAAATTACGGGGCTACACCATTACTTTCCTTTGGACAGTGAATAAATGTGGCACTAGCAAAACATCAAGCTATAAAAGAGCAATCTTCATAAATTGCAGCAGCAACACCAAGCAAATTGCCTTCATTATGCATTTTTTCAATGACCTCCATGCAGTTAGAATAGATCATGAGCTTGTTGCATCTGACTTGACCTGCAAGGACTAGTCCATCTCGAAAATCTCTACCTTCAGCACTTGCTACATCAGCAACATGAGGCATGCCACAACATGATCCAGCTATAAATCCCGTGATCATCGTGATGTACCGCTCTCGTTGCTCCTGTCAAACTATCAATAGAGAAGGTCGCATCAATGTTCAGTTTAGCAAAACCTCCAGGAGGTTTTTCCCATCCATGACGCCTTATACCCAAATTTATTTTTGCACGTATCTAGAAAAGTTCAATTCTAGACCAAGAATTGCCTGTGAGCTTCTTGATGGTTTCTACACTGGTTCTTCGTGTAAAATTCTCCTTCTCTCCCACCACATGTACCAACAAGTTATAGTGATTAGTTCTTCAAGTCCCAGATTGGTGACCCCTGGCACTCCTATGTCGTTGGATCGCAAGTTCTCTTCAAGCACTCCTAAACCTTTCCGGTCTGAATTGCAAGGCTCTTCAATAATTGGTAATATTCTAAGATTCTCCCATATTTCCTTAACTCAGTCGCATACAAAAAATAGTTTTTTGTATCCTCACAATAATTTTTTTAAAGTGGGCACACACTGCTTTTAATATGTATGTTGGCAAGGACACAATTGCATGCGATGGTACCATGCAGGAGCCTCAAAAAAAAATTGCTGAGACTTTCAATTTCCAAACTTGGGACCATACTAGATTAATTTGCGCTATCCTAGTATTATTCATGTGTATGATTTTTGCGACCACGTTGGTGATCCCTTTCCACAAAGTAGGCTGAATGTATAGATAAAATGTCGTTCTTGGTAAAATTCCACTAAAGAAAATCTTCCATCATGCCGACACCTAGAGGAATGTTTAAAATCTGATTGACATCCACTAATAGAAAGATTGAGCGTAATAAAGCCTCATCCCAAGTTCTTGTAACTAGATCAATCAACTCCGAAACTCTAGTGTATACCACATTCCCTCTGGTAGTAATGATATTCCTTGACAGACTAGTTGGGATCCAAGGATCATTCCAGATATTAATATCACTTATATCACCCACTCTCCATATATATAACCTTTTTTGAAAGTTTGAATTCATGCCCAAATACTTTGCCAGGTGTAGGAGGAGCCTTTCTTAAGTTCATCATTTTTTGAAAGGGGTAACAGTGGGAGAGAGTCCCACTGCAATTTTTATAAATATAAAAATATTTACAAATGTACAAGGCTAGCAATCTAGGACAGGAAGGAAAAGAATTTACATATCAAATTGTGACAACCACTCTAAAAAGCTAGGTAAGAATTTATTCTTCATTCTGTAATGTAACCATCTAAGCTCTTGTTTGAGAATTGCCTTCCAGCTATCCAACGAAGGCCTGACATTATTGAAGAACTAGTTATTTCTGACAATCCAAATGCTCCAAGCAGCAAGGATTATTATGTCCATAGAGAAAGGCACATTTATTTTCTGCTTGATGTCTATAATTGCTTCCATGATTGAGAGATGCTTGGTTCTTTCTGGACAAATGTAGTCCCAACAAGCAGATGCAAAAGGACAAGTGAGAAATAGGTGTTGCAATGTTTCCTCTTGATTACAGCTTAAAATCACACAAGAGTATGACTGAATGATGAATTGTTTCCTTCTGAGCAAGTTTCTTGTATTTAATCTGTCATGAAGCAGTAGCCAGAAGAATAATTTATGTCTTGCTTGACAAGAGGTTTTCCATAACCAATTAAAATGAATTGGTACAATCTGTGTACCCATTAGAGCTTTATAGGCTTGTTTAGTTGTGAATTCTTTGCTTCCCCAGATGTAACTCCAGGAATCAATATCACCCTGTTGAGAAGAAGGCATTATATCTTCACACAATACTTCCAGATCTTCAAATTCAAAAAAAGCCTGTTGAGATAATGGAAGATGAAATAGATCCTCCAGAAATTCAGTCTCCAGAACTTGAGAAACAGTGAGATCAGTGTTCTTTGCAAAAGACAGCAAATGTGGGAATTTATGTGTCATACAAACATTCTCCCAGAGATCTGTCCAGAATAAGGCAGATTTTCCATCTCCAATGTGACACCTACTAAGACCCTTGAATTTGTCAATCAGCTTGATATGAGATTTCCACTAGAATGACCCCTCCATCTTAAAACCTGGTAAATGTCCTTGGGTATAGTAGGAAGACCAGACCAAATTTACCTAAGGGATATCCATTATGTTATAGAATTTATGCAAATTCTTCAAAAGCAAAGCATTGTTCTGAGTTTCCAAATGCATGACCCCAAGACCTCCCTGATCTTTTGGCTTACACACAGTTGACCAAGCAATGAGAGCAGGCCCCTTTGATTGCACATCAGTGTTCTTTTTTCTCCACAGGCAATGCCTCATAAATTTTATGATTTGTTCTTTTATAGTTACTGGAATGTCTAGGCAAGCCATGAAAGAAATTGGCAGGGAAGCCAGCACAGATTTTACCATCAGCAATTTGCCTCCATAATCCAGAAAATCAACAATTCCACATAATCTCTTCTCCACTCTCTGCACTGAAGGAAGGAAATGTTCCAAGTTTAGCTTGTTTATTCCCAGTGGCAAACCTAGATAGGTGAAAGGTAATTGCCCTTTCTTGCAGAACAAAGTGCTAGCAAAATGAGTGAGCCTGTCATCAGTCATCTTAATAGGCATCATGCATGATTTATTGAAATTTACTTTTAACCCAGTAGAATCAGTAAAAGTCTATAGGATTGATTTCAGGCAGATAAGCTCAGAAGCATTGGCTTTCATAATTACCAAAGTGTCATCAGCATATTGAATCACAGGAAAATCAGGGCAGGCAGCTCCGCTAATGGGTGGAGAAAGTAACTGCTGAGTCATTGCCTTGTTGAGAATTGCTTGTAGTAAATCTGCAGCCAACACAAAAATCAGTGGAGATAGAGGGTCCCCCTGTCTCACACCTCTCTTGCAATAGAATTTTCTCCCTGGGACCCCATTAAGAAGAACAAAGGATGTCCCGGTAGACAGAATGATCCTAATCCAATTGATCCATTTTTCTCCAAAGCCTCTTGCTCTTAGGATATTAAGGTTTGCAGAGTGCTCAATTTTGTCAAATGCCTTTTCAAAATCCAGTTTCAAAATGAGAATTTCCTCTTTTGTTTGATGGCACTGAAATAAATATTCATATGCCCATCCTAGGCAATCTTGAATTGATCTATTGCTAAGAAATCCATATTGGTTTTTGTGAACCAGCTTTAGAATAATTCCTTGTAATCTGTTTGCTAGCAATTTTGTTATGATTTTCTTGACACAGTTCAGAAGAGAGATAGGTCTAAAGTCACTTGCAGTTGAGGGGTTGCTTATCTTTGGGATCAGGGTAATGAAGGAAGCATTTATGCTTTCAAGGTTTACCTTTTCTGCAAAGAAATCTCTAATCAGTTGCTTTACATCTTCAGAAATAATTTGCCAGCAGCTCTTGATGAATTCATTATTAAAGCCATCTGGGCCTGGAGATTTATCATTGGGAAACTGCTTGACAACATCATCAATTTCCTTGTCTGTAAATTCAGATTCTAGCATTTGCTTAGTTTCAGAATCAAGTTTGTGGTGATAAAGATCTTCAACATTGAAAAGCATGGAAGGATTTTCTGCCTTGCCCATTCTGTCTTTGAAAGCTTTCCAAAGAATATCTGCCTTTCCATCATGATCAGAGATTTCCACATGAGCCTCATTATGCAGAGAAGAGATATGATTATGTCTGTAGTTGATGGTAGCCTTTGTATGGAAGAACTTTGTATTTTCATTTCCTAGCTTCACCCATTTTATTTTCCCCCTCTGCTTCCAGTAAATTCTCTGGTTATGAATTAGCTCAAGAACATGAGATCTTAAGAATTCCCTCAAATTCCATTCGTCCTCAGAGAGAGATCTGAACTCCTCAAAGTTATCAAACATATCAATCACTTCATTCACACTTGAAATAGTTGTCTTGAGGCAAGGAAGATTTTTTGCCCACAATTTAAGCCCTCTTCTCAAATTTTTGAGCTTTGCATTAATCCTTTTGGCACTATTAGAGTAGTTAACTGGAATATTCCAAGCATTCTAGACAATGGTTTTGAAAGAAGAATGCTGCAGCCAGTAATTTTCAAATCTGAAGATAGGTGATCTTGGGATGTTAGTTTCAAAAGCAATCACATAAGGCACATGATCTGAAGTTGGTTTCACCAAAGGGTAAACAAAGGAAGAGGGGTATGACATTGTCCAGGAAGCAGAGGTGAAGACCCAATCAAGCTTTTCTAATAAAGGATCATGCTGCATATTGCTCCAAGTAAACTTTCTGCCTTTGAGAGGGAGTTCAATTAGGCCTAGTTTATTTATAGCATCATTGAAGAGGAGCATGTCATTTATATCACCCCCAGGTTTATTTTTGTCTTGAGGTCCTCTTATGAAGTTGAAGTCTCCCATAATAATCCAGTCAGTATCATCAGGCATATCAATATTTGCAAACCAGTCAATGAAAATAGCTTTCTGCTCAGCATGACAGGGCCCATATATAGAGGTAAGCACCCAAGAGTTATTAGAAAGATTGCTTATGAAGTTCACAGAGATGGAGAAAGCATTTTGAAACAAGACTTCTCCCTTAAAAAGAGAATCATTCCAGACAATTAAGATTCCACTTGAAGCACCAATTGATGGGAGAAATGCAAACTTATTCAGTCTTTTGGGGCAAAATTTCCTGATGTATTGAGAGTCAAAACTTTCCCTCTTTGTCTCCTGTAGGCATAGAATTTCACAGCCACATTCTTCTATTTTATTTGACAAAGCATCCCACTTCTTATCAGAGTTGATTCCTCTAATGTTCCAGTTCAAGATCTTCCAAATTCTTTTGTTACTCATAATTAAACCAATGTGGGTTTTTACAAGCAATATGCCCATTCACAGAATGCACACAAATTATGCAACTCAATGGGCTGCCAGCAGATAAATATTTCTCATTCAACAACTAGCAAGGACAGAAGATTAATTTCCCATTGGAACACAGCTGACGACAAGGAAGCAAATAAATCCAGGGGAGTGCAAGGAACCAGACCAACTAGCTTACAATATTCATAACATATTTCTGACAAGTCACAAACCAAAAGAATTGCATCACATAGTACTGCAAGGTGACTGCAATCTTAACACACATGCTAAAACTAGAGTACTTATTACAGCAACTGGGGAAAATTCCCTTCATCTTAACAAAAGTAGTTGTACTAATCATGAGAAACTAGTTTCCTTTCTTCTTTTTTCCTGGCTGTGTGTTGGCACCAACACCTCCAGCATGGGGATCCTTGCCTCTAGTCTTGCTCTGCTTCTTAAGCCTTCTGCCCAGATTTTCTTCTGAGACCTTGCAAAATGAGGATGCAAGGTTTTTAACAACAGGTCCCTTTGAAATTGGTGGTGCAGCATTGCAAGATAAGCAATTTTTGTTTATGCAGCTAGCATGACTTTTGAATCCTTCATTAAGCTCAAGAATTCTGGGACTTCTTCTTACCTCATTTTCCACTAGAATCTCCTTTCCCCTTCTTTTCCTTATAGGTGCAGGAGGTGTCTCCAGATTTTCTGACTCATTCTGAGAAGCAGGAGGCAAATCTACAATATCAGTCAAAGAACAGGTGGGAGCTTGCTAAACAGTGCATTTAGCAGGAATGATAAAGGGAACAAAATCATCATTTTCTGTCATTATCTTCTGTAGCTGGGAATTTAGGAATTGTTTTGTCCAATCAAACTTTTCAGGGGTTACCAACATCAGAGTAACAAAGTTAAACCAATTTAAAGGAATTTTGAATACCTTAGATTGGTTATCAATGTGAGGAGCAAAGATCTTTTCCCACAGTTTCATGCCTTCAGTAGAGAATTTGTTCTTGGTCTATTCTACTGGAAGAAAGAAGGTTTCCACCCTTCCCAGTTGAAGATGAGCTAACTCTGGCTGAGTCTCATTAAAATGGAAAAAGTCCAGGCTGTCTACTTCATTATTTCTTTCAGAGTTCTGATCTGACATGACTTCATTATCTGAGCTTTCCCCTTCCCCATGGTAAGCAAGCATGATATTCTGTACTCCTTCTCCTCAAATCTGGAAATTATCAAAAAGAGGGACAGGCAAATCACCATTGACAATAACAGGTGCAACAAGTTCTTGCACAAAGACATTCTGCAGATCAATTTCCATATCTAAGTTCTCCAGATTGACCTGGCCATTTGGAGCTTGGTTAACATCCTCACTGGCAGCCCCTTGCTCAGCTGGAGCATTGTGAGAAAGATCCCCATCAGGAAGTGGAGCAGTTAGGGTAATGCTACTAGCCTCTTGCCCTGGATTGTTTTCTGCCACCTCCATAGCATTGATCAGATTGTCTAGGGGATTTATCTGACCATGTTGTTGAATGGCAAGAACCTCTTGCTGCTGAGGTACCTGACCCCCTAAAGCCCAATGTCCATCTCCCCAGTTATCATCATCTTCTGGCTCTGCAGGCAGTTGGATTTGGTTCTGATGAAAGTTGGCCTAAATTGGAGCATGTGGGTCCACTCCATCTCCTGGTAGTGGGTCCTCATCCTGGGGCCCACCTCCAATCAGAGCTTGCTGAAGAACTTCTATTGAAAATGTATAGGATTCAGTCTCTGAAAATTCTCCTTCAGTTAACCTGATACTCTTTGGAATATCTCTTAGCTGATCACATCTAATCTTGGCCAGAATTCTACCTTTATGATTTGCATCATTTTCCCAAACCAGCAATCTTCCAAACTTACAGACTACAGAGGACACATCCTCTGTTGACCAGTTGTCAAGAGGTGGGCCAACTATGAGAATCCAACATTCCCTATCCACATGTGCTCTCCTCCAGTTAGAACCATGGTTATGATTAACAAAAGACACATTGACATCCTCAAAAACATGCGGTCTCTCCTGAACAAGTCTGTCTCTATCTCTGAAGTGCGAGAACTGAACATAGGCTAGACCGAAAGGACATTTCTGAATATCTTTCACACCTACTCTAGCAACATTCACTAGGAAGTCATGCAGCACATCTCTTACATTGGCAAAGTGAATCTGACCTTCTGGCAGGGGAGTGATGGTCGCAATGGCCCAATCTTCATGGCGGCGAGCACGCCGAGGCAACACCACCCTCTGAACAGCCATTCTGCCCTCAATCTGGAGCACTTGGAACCCAGCCGGCACAAACTGAGAAGGGTCAATCGGAATGTTGGCCATTTGGCCGGTGGAATCTGCTTCCGACGACACCGATGATGACAGAAAGTGGGGGTTTACTGTGCAGAGAGGAGAATTCGAGGGGGCGAGAGGAGCAGTCAGGGGAGAAGAGGTCACTGGAAAAAGGTCTTTAAAAGAATTTGCCGTAATGATCGGGGCACTAGGCCCATGGGCCTTGAACCAATTTTGGATGGTTCTGACAGGCCAGACCGAAATATCTGGGGCTTTAAATGGTTTGAATTTCATAAAAGGGAGTAATCTCGGGAGAGAAGGGGGGCAATCAATTTGGGTCTCCAGACAAGATTACCGCTCAACGAATTAGTCCTGGGCGACAAATAACCATTAAAACCAGTAACTCCTGCCCTTCCAGTTAACGCATGCATATAGGACGGTTTAACGTTTGAACCGTTATTCAGCGAGGCTTTAAGATTTTGAAAAACCTTTTGAATTGGAATTGGATTGTTATTGATGGAGCTTGAATTTGGAAATTTCAGACGATCAAAAGCTAAAATTCTAGAAGATTTGAAAGGAATAGTCTGCCAAGAATCCTCTTGCTCTTTGTAAAATTTCTTTTCTTCGATCAACCAGTTTGGGCCACCATCACCCCAAAGATTTATGAAAAAAACAAAATCAGTGTTAGAGAATTTTGCCTGATTGTAAATACTGAACCCCACTAATTTAGAGGCCACTGAAAATCTAAATGATCTTTATCTGAGAAGTTGAACTCTGAATAGCGAGGCATTTCCACCAAAGCATGCTTGAAGAACAACAGCAACCGTATGCACATTCAAACGAAACTTAGCTCTACCAAAAGAAATAACAAGGAGAAATTCTCTTCTTCTAGGGCCTTCAAAGAAATTAACTGGATGCCCAAACTTATCCCAAATGGACTTCTCAAAAGTCCAACCCTTTTCAAAGTCAAGGGCTGGGGCAGATGCATTTTCAAAAGCATGCTTATGATCAATAGAAATCTTATCTCCCACAATTACTTTGGGGCATGGGAAAGAGATAGACATACCAGATTGAATAATTTCCCCTTCTTCAACTGTAGTACGATCCACTACACTTTCATGATCAGAAAGGAGAAGAATGCTTGAGTCCACATGTTGATAGACAATGAAACCACCCCAAGATTTCAAAACTTTGCCAATCCAGGAGACCGAGTATGAAGCACGCCACCTTTCCACAGGAGAAGGCACCATGATGGAGGGGATTTGCCGACTAAACACCGGCGAGGGAGGCCAGGGCCTCCACGAGGAGAGGAGAGGAGGAGAGGAGAGGTGGAGAGGAGGAGAGGGGAAGTTATTCGTCCAAACATTTTGCTCCTAAGGGAAAATATTTTGCTCGTAACATTTGAGCACAAAAAGACTCTGGTTCACATAACAGACGCCAACACTGCTTGGCCAGCATGGCTAAACTAAAACAATGAAGATCTCAAAAATCCATACTACCCTTCTTCTTCGGAACACACATTTTCCACCACGCAAACCAGTACATATGCTTCTGATCATCGTCATCTCACCACCAGTAATGGGTCATAGCATCTGTGATCCTTTTAGTTACTTGTTTGGGGAGCTTGAACACCGACATGGCATATGCAAGATAGCTTGGCACACCGCCTTAAGCAACACCTATTTCCCACCACAAGAAAACAATTTATCTTTGTATCCCATTAGCCTTTGACAGATCCAATTGAGAAGGTGAGAAAAACAATCTAATCTGTCCACTCCAACCTGGTAGACAGCCCTAGTTAAAATATTTAACTCCAGACATATAGCTTCACGAATTTCCACCGCACAGTAGAGGGGTTGCAAGCTTGGTTGTCTGTGGTACATTTGAGGCCATCTGCCGATTTCTATGACTGCCATGTGGGCTACAACATTTATTTCACCAATCATCCACAACACCCGAAGGCGTAGCCCCACGTTCTAACACTAGCCATAGTGGAAGTAACTTGACTAGTAATATCACAATTTTCAAGATGAAATGGTGACATGACATGGTATTAAATGAAGAGAGAGGCAAACGGAGCTTGGCTCTGATGGTTAGGTTCCCTGTGGTGGAATCAGCCCACTCAGGTTCAAGTCCTAGATTTGGCATGGGCGTTTGTATTTATCTTGGTTTATTCCAGGATTATCCGGTGCTATTCTTTCAGTGGTACATGACGTGCCTGTCAATAGCGAGGCACCTATGGTAACTTTGTTAACCTCAAAATCTGCCAGCTTAGTCCTTCGGAGATGCTTATAGGGGTAGGGTGTGCGTGCGTACATTTATTGGGATGAGTGTACATGTGTTTATGTGAGCATCTTTGTTGTAATGTGTTCTCAAAAAAATGAAGAGAGAGATGCTAGTGGTAACTATGTTACCATAACATCACACTCTCCAAATCAAAATAAGTCTACAACATAATAAATGACATCTTACACAACACCACACATAAGTTACTACCCACTATAAAGATAGTAACATGAACTAATAACATGTGCATGATACTACTCTATATTAGTGCCCACTATGAGCAGCCTAAAGGAAAAAAAGACCTTTCTTGTCCCCATGCTAGGGTTTCTGGCTGGCGGCCACTGCCTAGCCTCAACCAGCATCGTTGCTGCGTCTCCTCCCGGATTCTCCTCTCCTCTACCTACTTCCCACTCTCGGCGGCGCCCATCCTTGGAACCATCACTCCGGGTGGACTCGCCACCTCCTTGTCTCCTCTGATCTAAAGGCAGGCGATGGGCCAGCAGCCCACAATAGCAGAGCTGGAGTGCTATATGCATAGGTCGCATGAAAGAGATGATAGGGAAAGCCAAGAAAAGAGAGAGCAAGCAAGAGCATGAAAGGGTAGAGAAGATGGTTCTTTCCTTTGATGGATTGTGTAACAGGTAACTTTCTCGTGACATGTATCTCTCGGATTGGAAATATGATGTATGGATGGTGTGATAGCATGGATTCAATTGTGTTATGTGTGATTTTTGGATCCATTAATTTGTATCAATGATGACCAACAAGTATAGGGGATCGCAACAGTCTTCGTGGGAAGTAAAACCCAAATTTATTGATTCAACACAAGGGGAGCCAAAGAATATTTATAAGCCTTAACAGATGAGTTGTCAATTCAGTTGCACCTGGAAACAGACTTGCTCACAGCGGTTTATCAGTAGCAACAGTTTTATAGTGGTAACAGTAGTAAAATAGTAGCAGCGATAGTAAAGTAAAGAGGGTAACGGTATCAATAGTAAACAGTAGGATTAAATACTGTAGGCATAGGGATGGATGAACAGGCGTTGCATGGAAAAGATAATTCATGTAATAATCAATGACATGGACAATTGCAGATAAATAAAGATAAAGCATCCTAGTACTAAACAACCATAGGCATGTGTTCCGTATATAATCGTGCATGCTCGCAATGAGAAATTTGCACAACATCTTCTGTCCTACCAGCCCGTTTGCAGCGGGGCCTCAAGGGAATCTACTAGTAATTAAGATACTCCTTTTAACAAAGTACCGGAGCAAAGCATTAACACTCAGTGAACACATGTGATCCTCACATCACAGCCATCCCCTCCGGTTATCCCAATTGCTGTCACTTTGGGGCCTCGGGTTCCGGACAACGATATGTGTATACAACTTGCAGGTAAGATCATAAACAACAATTATCATCATAAAACAATAACAAGTTCAGATCTGAGATCATGGCACTCGGGCCCAAAGTGACAAGCATTAAGCACAACAAGTTGCAACAATGTCATAAGCACTAACAGTAGATACTAGGCACCATGCCCTAACAATCTCATAGCAATTACATGAATGATCTCATCCAATCCCTACCATCCCCTTCGCCTACAGCGGGAATTACTCACACATGGATGCGGGAATCATGGATGGTTGATGGAGAGACGTCAGTGATGATGATGACGAAGATCTCCTCCAAATCCCTGTCCCAGCAGGGTGCCAGAATGGAGTTTCTGGTTCCGAATCGCGGTTTCTGATGGTGGCGGCGCAGCGGAACTCTATCTGGGAAAAATGCCGAACCCCTGATAGTTTTAGGTCAAAGGGTATATGTAGGCGGAAAGGGGCTCGAGAGATGGCTGGGGCAGCCACACCACCCCCTGGCGTGGCCAGGCCTGGCCCGCCCCACCAGGTGGTGTGGTGCCCTCCTGGCTCCTCTTCGTCTCGTATTCTTGCTCCGTGGGTCTTTTGGTAAAATAGGATTTTTGCAATATTTTCTGGGATTTTTCTTAAAAGTTGGATTTCTGCACAAAAACAAGACACCAGGACAATTCTGCTGAAAACAACATTAGTCCGTATTAGTTCTATTCAAAACACACAAATTAGAGGACGTTTTGGATGTATCAACTCCCCCCAAGCTTAGCTTATTGCTTGTCCTCAAGAAATTCAGTTAACAACTGAGAGCGATAGAAGAAACTTTCACGAACACATTTGCTTCATAAGATTTTTATATTCTCACTATATGATCAAGTACTTAAACAATTCATAATAAGAAGTATGCAACTAATGTTATCTCGTAGTTATGCAAGCTATGAAAGAGTGCCAAGTCACTAATAACAAGAAACATGAAACATAAGAAGCTACAAGATTGTAATGCTCATAATAAGATATGAAAGAGTGGTATCCCGCTTGGATTTATTTGTGGAGCAAAACATAAATGCTAAGGCACCTCTGAAGTTCAAGAGAAGACTAGAAGTAGAAATATTAAAGATACAAGCATCAAAGTTATACCACAATTAACCGTGTTCTGGGACAAGCACATTACACTAAGAACGACAGCCATGCTCTCAAGAAAGTGCTTAAAGTTAGAAAATGAAGACTCAACAAAAAAGTAGAAGAAAGACCCTTCGCAGAGGGAAGCAGGGATTTAATATGTGCTAGAAATTTTCATTTGTAAAATAGAGATAAAAATTTGCTTTGAGAGGTGGTTGTTTCCTGTCAACGACTGGCAATAGGGTTCTTGCTATCTTCCATACTAAACAAGTGAGAGAGGTTCCGAGTTCTTTGAAAATTGGCACATTGGTGCTCTTTTATAAAGCTTGGCACTCCTCCCCACTTTTCCTTTCACAAACCATGGCTAACCGATTCCATCAGGTGCCCACCAACTTTCACATACCATGGAGGAGTGCCCTTTTTTTCTTTTTCTTAGATTAGATTACAATGGTCTGACCAGCTCCCTTGCAAAATTAATGATGAGCAGATGAAGCATGCAAATCGAGGGGTACTTAATTTAATATGGAAGATGGCAATTCTGACCACTATGTCCTCATGAGCTAAAAATAGTGGCACAAAATGAGAAGTATTTGAAAGTTTTGAAAGGTAGCACATGAAAATTTACTTGGAATGGCTTTGAAGTACCATGCATAGGAATTTATAGTGGACCCTTTGGGGTTACTTGGTTTTCAGGAGTTGGATGCACGAGAAGTATTCCCTCTCAGTACAGGTGAAGGCTAGCATAAGACTGGGAAGCGACAATCGAGAGAGCAATAACTGTCATAATCATGCTTGCGACAAAAACAAAATTAATATATGCATAAAAACGATACAAGAGCTCTAAGGCAAAGTAAATCATCAAGGCTTAATTGACTTTTTGTTCAGTCATATGCATGCTTGAGCATGTGCCAAGTTGATTCAAATGAAACTTTTCAGAGGAGGATACCACAAAGTCATACCGTTTTATGAATAAAACAATGCAAGCAAACATCTACATGACATGCTACAAACTATTAGTAAATTGGAACTAATCATATGAGAGCAAGAACTACAAAGCATCCATTGGATTACATATACCTTACATGAACAGGCTAAGCATGTCCACATAGATGAGTATATGTACAAAAATGAAAACAAATAGAGTTCATACCAGCCTCTTACCACATCTCGAATTGTCATATGTCCTCATTATTGCCTTTCACTTGTGTGGCTTGAATCATATGAAGTGAATACCAAGCTCCAATGGAGTCACGGGAGACTGAACTCTGCAACAAACTTTACAAAACCGGAAAAGAACAACAAATATTTTTGGGTTTTCGAATTTCAAAACAAAAACAGAAGGAAACAGCAAACAAAGCAAAATCTTTTTTTGGATTTTTCAAATACCAAACCAAAAATAAGAAACAAAGCAAACCAAAGCTAGAAAACTAAAGAGGCAAACAAAGAGAAACAACAGAAATATTTTTGGTCTTTTTGTGTTTTGGAAAGTAGAAATAAGAACAAGAACAACAAAGAAAAGAAAGAAAGAGAAACATGGATATACAAAGTACCGACAAAATATGATATATAGATGAGTGAATCGTCGGTGTACCTCCCCTCAAGCTTAGGCTTTTGGCCTAAGTGGAGATCAATCCCAACTCCGGTAATTGCCCCAAGCTGGTGGGTCATTGTTGGCATGATCGTAATCTGGCCCTCGTGAAGATGAAGTAGAAGGTCCATGATCAAAATAAGACTGCTGGTATGGGAACTCCCAAGTGCTAGAGGGCTGGACAGAATCATCTTCAATCCCCTCTCCATCCTCGTGTACGTGCTGGGGGTGCTCCTCCATGTAAGCGTCAAGCTCATCCTCCGTGAGTGACCATCCATTCCTGCCATCAAGGTTAAACAAAAGAGGTGTAGGCAAATGGACTGATCGATCAGTCTTAACTACTCTCCAGGCTGATTTCTTGAGAAAGGTTATCTCATAAGACAAATTTCCCAACCAAGCCTGAGAAGAAACAAACTTATGATGTATCATAGAATTAAGATCAAGCCTCTCTATGAGAAACTTAATGTCCAAATCATGCGGTGCTACACCATGCAAGGCTAATAAACGAGAAGCAATAAGTCCTCCACAAACTCCCCCTTTCTCGCGGTTAGCAGCAAGACGGAAAGCTATCAAAGCACCCAAATTATAAGTTCTATCCTTTCTCAAAGCAGCTGAAATAAAAGCTAAATCATAAGAGGACAACTTGTTTGCAGTCTTCCTAGCAAGAACACACTTGGCAATAAAATAGGCAAAATATCGAATAGATGGGAAATGAATATTCCAAATTTTACCACTCTCTCCTGAGAGGCTTCTTCCTTGGCAAATCTCTTCATACAAGTCCATCAACGGCCTGGGTTGCTCCTTTATCCTTACGTGCGATCTCCACTGTGGTACTCCAATAACTGCAAAGAAAACATCAAGGGGCAAGTCCACAGTTTTATTGTAAATTTTATAATGAACCATGGGGTTAGGCAAAGACCAACTAAATCTAAAATCCTGCACCATAGACATGGTTAGTTTAGCATATTGGTGAGGTTCACCATCAATAAAATGTTCCAATCCTGCATTAGAGATTAGAGTTTGGAAATCCTACAGAATACCCGCAGCACACATGAATTCCGAGCATGGATAGATAGAGGGAAAGACTCCCTCTTCACGGTGGACTTTCACAAATTCATGCACCTCTAACTCTTGTTGGATGAGTTGGTATCCATTCTCCTCCATTTCTGAAATTTTTATGCAAACCTCATAAAAAATGATTTTGAGACAAACAAATGTAGGGAACTACTATAGGGAGTTGCAAGAGGGTTAACATGCATCAAAATAACATATCTAAGAAATATAACAAGCATGCAAACTCATTTAACCTGTCACCTATTGTGCTAAAATACTCAAAAAATACTCTACTAAACAAAATTCTACTTCAACAATCGAAGGAGTCACATACCGGAGAACAAGTGCTCCAAATCTCAGCAGCAACGATGGGCTGAGCAAGGAGATCGAAAATCGCGAGCAAGAACAGCAAGGAAATGGGTTTGAGCTATTGAGTGAAGATATTTTGGGAGAGAGAGTGAAGTGGAGAGTGGAGAGGTAAGTGGAGGGCCAGGGTGCCCCACACCATGCCACGGCGCGGCCTGGCCCTGGCCGTGCCACCATGTGGTGTGGTGACATGGTGGCTCCCCCTGCCTCATTTTTTATAGAAAAATTTAAAAAGAATTTTCTGGAATTTTCCGAGAAACTTTATTTTCGAGGATTTTTCAGAAATGGACAAGAGATTAAAAACTCGGGAAAACAAAGATGGAACAATAGAAAGCAAATCCAAACCAAGTCTACAGCAACTCTAAGATACTCTAATATGAAACTAAACAGCGGAAACAAAAGTGAACAAGGTGGAAGCATGAGTAATGAAAAGTAAATGCGGTGAAAACATAGTTTCGTTCATTCAAAAACTGCTTTGTTAACAAGGTTGATCAAGTCTTGTTACCAAACCAATTTTTTATGAAGAAAAACTTTGCTTTTTAGTAAATGATTATGTTACCTCGACCTTGATAGGCATAGTCCCAATCATAACAATTTTATATTCTTCCTTGGGCTTTAGCCTTGAACAAATAAATTCTCCTACTTTGATGGTCTCAATATTTTTGATTGAGTTCAGACCATATTTTCTATCAATCTTCTTAGTGAAATAAACTATGTGCTCTTTATCATTGACATTAAAAGTTACTTTCCCTTGGTTGCAATCAATAACGGCACCTGCAGTGTTTAGAAAAGGTCTCCCAAGAATAATAGACATATTGTTATCTTCAGGCATTTCCAACAAAACAAAGTCAGTTAATATCAAACAATTATTAGCAACTTGAACAGGAACATTCTCACATATACTAATAGAAATAGTAGTAGACTTATCAGCCATTTGCAAAGATATATCAGTCGATATCAATTTTTCTAGATCAAGTCTCTTATAGAGAGAAAAAGGCATGACACTAACTCCAGCTCCCAAATAAAACAAAGCAGTTCTAACACAATTGTTTTTAATAGAGCAAGGAATAGTTGGTATACCTGGATCTCCAAGCTTCTCTGGAACTTTACCATCAAAAGAGTAATTAGCAAGCAAAGTGGAAATTTCCTCACTAGAAACCTTCCTTTTGTTAGTAACAATATCCTTCATATACTTTGAATAAGGAGGCATTTTAATAGCATCAGTCAAAGGAATTTGCAAAAATAAAGGTTTCATCCATTCACAAAACCTGTTGTAGTGTTCTTCTTCCTTAGATTTGTGTTTCTTACCAGGAAAAGGCATTGGTTTTTGCACCCAAGGTTCTCTCACTGCCATGTTTATTGGCAATGAAATCTTTCTTGGTGTACTTTGCATTCTTAGCAAGCTTTTCGGGTTCCTCTTCAACTTCTTCTTTATCAGAAGCATTATCACTTTTGGTTTCAGCATCAGAAATAGAAACACTATTAGGGTTTTTACCTATTTTAGAAGATTCTGCAACTGTTTTATGCTTCTTCTTCTTTTTCTTCGAAGGAATACCATCACCTGTAGCACGTTGAGAATCCTGCTCGATCCTCTTAGGATGTCCTTCAGGATATAAAGGATCCTGAGTAGTAGCACCACTTCTTGTGCTTATTTCACAAGCGTGTTTTTCTCTGGAAGCATTGACTAGCAAATCTTTTTGCACCTTAGTAAGCTGATCAATTTGAGTCTGAACCATTTGAAAATGGTTAACAAGCATATTCACATCATTGGAGGTTCTCTCCACAATATCCTGCAACTTGTTAATAGATCTAGAGTTTTCCAACAAATGATTCTGCACCCTTATCAAACTCATCTAAGCATTGATCAGGAGGTTTAGAGTAAGGAATATCTCTATTATCAAAGCGTTGAAGAGAGTGTACCTCAATACTGGATGAGTGAGGGATTGGCTTACATAATTCTTCTATAGGAGGTAGATTCTTCACATCTTCAGATTTAATACCCTTCTCCTTAAGAGATTTCTTGGCTTCTCTCATCACTTCATCATTTAATTCAATCATCCCTCTCTTCTTTGGTGTTGGCGCTGGTGTTGACTCAGCCATAGTCCAATCATCATAATTCCGGCTTATTTTAGCTATTAATTCTTTAGCTTCAGCAGGAGTTCTTTTCCTGAAAACACAACCAGCACAACTATCCAAATATGTCTTAGATTCAATAGTTAGTCCATTATAAAATATATCAAGGAGTTCATTTTTAGGCAATGGCTCTCCAGGCAGTGCTCTAATCAAAGAACAAAACCTTGCCCATGATTCAGGCAGTTTCTCTCCTTTTATCTGCTCATAGTCAAAGATTTTTTGCAAAGCAGCATGTTGAGCAATAGCAGGAAAATATTTCTAAAAGAAAGCATTAACCAAAGCAATAGGACTATCAGTAGATCCAGGAGACAAATTATTAAACCAAGCTTTAGCTGCACCTTTCAATGAAAAAGGAAAAATCTTGGCAACAAAGTAAGTACGCAGCTTAGTATCATCAGAAAATAAGTTACTCAAAGAAGAAAGCTCATTCATGTGTCCCATAGCACTTTCATTTTTAGTACCACAAAAAGGTTCTTTCTCAATAATAGATATGTAAGACAAATCCAACGAGAAATCATAATCCTTATCACTAATATTTATGGGAGAGGCAGCAAACTTAGAATCAGGAGACAACTTATATCTAACAGCGCGTCTTGCAAGAAGATCTCTAATAGCACCAGCATCACTAGTAGCATTAAATTCATCAATAAAATCACCATCTAACTCAATATAAGCCTCATCAAGATCGTCACTAGGGTGTTCCCTAGACTAAGGTAAACTAACAGGTGTAACAGTAGTGTTTCCCATTTGCTTAGTCCTAGCAATTGTAGCATCTAAAAAGGAACCTAACGAACCACTCTCATCAAGCATAGTAGAAGCATCATCAAAGCTATCAGTAGCATTTTCAAACTCAGCAGAAGAAGTAGCATGTGCATGCGGTGGTGTAAGCAACTTACTCATCACAGATGGCGAATCAAGAGCAACAGAGGTGTTCAGAGTCGTACCTCTTCTTGTAGTGGAGGGCAATATAGGAAACTTTCCATCACGAGGTTTACCCATGATGAATGAATTGCAGTGAATGATGGTGCAGTGTTAAGGCACCCAGTTGGGAACCCCAAGAGGAAGGTATGAGGAGCACAGCAACAAGTTTCCCTTAGTTGTGAAACCAAAGTTTATCGAACCAGTAGGAGAAAGCCAAACTTCAGAAGGTGATGCTTGCTAGCTTTGCGACACTTCAGATAGCAGCGCCAGAAGAATACTGTCTGCGTGAAGCTTTTCACCAGCAGCAACATGGAACCTGCACACAACACAACCAAGAACTTTGTCCCCAACTTACGATGAGGTTGTTAATCTCACCGGTTTGCTGTAAACAAAGGATTAAGCGTATCGAGTGGTAAAAGGTAATAGTATGCAAGAATGTAAACAGAGCGAGTAATGGTAAATGGTAATACAATGTAAAGGAAATTGGACCGGGGTCTACAGTTCACTAGTGGTGTCTCTGCATAAGATAAATAACAACATGCTGGGTAAACAAATTACAGTTGGGCAATTGATAGAGTAAAGATAACGTACATATGTCATGAGGTTCACTATGAGATTCACTCTGGGCATTACGACAAAATACATAGACCGCCATCCAACTGCATCTATGACTAAAAATCCACTTGCGGGGAGTCATCCGAGTACCCCTTGAGTATTAAGTTGCGAACAACAGATAATTGCATTAAGAAAAGTGCATAATGTAAACAAAGCAAATGTCCTTGGACACAAGAATGTTGTTTTCTCCCTAGTGGCAATAGCACATCTACAACCTTAGAGGTTTCTGTCACTCCCCCAGATTACTAGAGGCATGAACCCAACTATCGAGCATAAATACTCCCTCTTGGAGTCACTAGCATCTACTCGGCCAAGATATCTAGTAGCAACGGAGAGCATGCAAGTCATAAACAATATAGAGATAACATAAGATATATAATTCAGCACATCAACTTAACATAGTACCAATACTCATCGGATCCCAACAAACACAACATGTAGAATTACATAAAGATGATCCTGATCATGTAGGGCAGCTCACAAGATCTAAAAATGAAGCACATGGCGGAGGAGACAACCATCTAGCTACTGCTATGGACCCATAGTCCAAGGTAGACTACTCACACATCACTCCGGAGGCGACCATGGTGGTGGAGAAGGCCTCTGGCAGGGATTCCTCTCACCGGCAGGGTGCTGGGAAGAGCTCCTGGATCCTCCCGATCTTGTGATGAGAATGGCGGCAGCTTGCAGTATGTTTCGAGGAAAAGCGATCCGTCCCTTAGGTTTTTCCCATCGAGGGGAACTTATAGATGAAAGGGCAGCGTCAGGAGGTGGGCCAGCTAGCCTCACCCCCTGGTGGCACGGGCCAGGGGTAGGCCGCGCCACCCTAGGGTGTGGCTGGCTCCTGGCCCCCCTCCGTCTCATCTTCGGTCTTCGCGAAGCTTCGGTAAAAATAGAAGGTTTGGCTTTTATTTCATCCAATTCTGAGAATATTTCCTGTGTAGCTTTTCTGAAACACAAAACAACAGAAAATAGGGAACTGGCACTGTGGCATGTCGTTAATAGGTTAGTTCCGGAAAATGCATAAAAACACCACGAAGTGTAACAAAACACAAAGCAAATGGTGTGTAAACAAGCAGGAGCATCAAAAATTATATATACGTTTGAGACATATCAGCGAACAATATGAATTCGAAGTGAACTTACAAATAAATCTATGCTCCCGGAAACGACGCCAGAAAATAGTCTTGATGACCCACAAGTATAGGGGATCGCAACAGTCTTCGAGGGAAGTAAAACCCAAATTTATTGATTCGACACAAGGGGAGCCAAAGAATATTTATAAGCCTTAACAGATGAGTTGTCAATTCAGCTGCACCTAGAAACAGACTTGCTCGCAGCGGTTTATCAGTAGCAACAGTTTTATAGTGGTAACAGTAGTAAAATAGTAGCATCGATAGTAAAGTAAAGACGGTAACGATATCAATAGTAAATAGTAGGATTAAATACTGTAAGCATAGGGATGGATGAACGGACGTTGCATGGAAAAGATAATTCATGTAATAATCAATGACATGGGAAATTGTAGATAAATAAAGATAAAGCATCGTAGTACTAAACAACCATAGGCATGTGTTCCGTATATAGTCGTGCGTACTCGCAATGAGAAACTTGCACAACATCTTCTGTCCTACCAGCCCGTTTGCAGCGGGGCCTGAAGGGAATATACTGGTAATTAAGGTACTCCTTTTAATAAAGTACCGGAGCAAAGCATTAACACTCAGTGAACACATGTGATCCTCACATCACAGCCATCCCCTCTGGTTATCCCAATTGCTGTCACTTTGGTGCCTCGGGTTCCGGACAATGATATGTGTATACAACTTGCAGGTAAGATCATAAACAACAATTATCATCATAAAACAATTATAAGTTCAGATATGAGATCATGGCACTCAGGCCCAAAGTGAAAAGCATTAAGCACAATAAGTTGCAACAATGTCATAAGCACTAACAATAGATACTAGGCACCATGCCCTAACAATCTCATAGCAATTACATGAATGATCTCATCCAATCCCTACCATCCCCTTCGCCTACAGCGGGAATTACTCACACATGGATGGGGGAATCATGGATGGTTTATGGAGAGACTTCGGTGATGATGATGATGATGAAGATCTCCTCCAAATCCCCATCCCGACAGGGTGCCAGAACGGAGTTTCTGGTTTCGAATCACGATTTTTGATGGTGGCGGTGCAGCGGAACTCTATCTGGGAAAAACGCCGAACCCCCGATAGTTTCAGGTCAAAGGGTATATGTAGGCGGAAGGGGGGCTCGAGGAGATGGCTGGGGCGGCCACACCACCCCCTGGCGCGGCCAAGCCTGGCCCGCGTGCACCAGGTGGTGTGGTGCCCTCCTAGCCCCTCTCCGTCTTGTATTCTGGCTCCGTGGGTCTTCTGGTAAAATATGATTTTTGCAGTATTTTTTGGGATTTTTCCTGAAAGTTAGATTTCTGCACAAAAACAAGACATCAGGGCAATTCTACTAAAAACAGCGTTAGTCCGTGTTAGTTATATTCAAAACACACAAATTAGAGGAGAAACAACAAAAGCGTTCGGAAAAGTAGATACGTTTTGGACGTATCAATCTACTATGCAATTTTGTTTAAAACAATATGACGATTCAACATATCAATCGTGTGGTAGAGGCTAGAACACAACGGGAAACTCACCTTTTGTAAGTGAATCAGATGTGTGTGTCAACTACGAGTTGGTCATTTGATTGATCCAAATAGTATAATGTTGTCACATCTCACATCTGTATTTAGTGTATGGCACCGCCGTCGCCGAATGCTCCTCCTCTCCGTCTCCTTCTTGCACCTCCCATTACCTTGCCATGCATCTGTGTCATCATCACCATCGACTGGCCTCACTGCCGTCACACCCGTGCGCTGCTGATGTGTCTGTCCTCTCAGCGTGTTGATCTCCTCACCGTTACCTCCTATGCCGAAGTCGCTTCCGGCTATGGGAAGGCAGCGACGGGACGACACCACAGTCCACAACCATGCTTCTTTCCTAACCGCCACTTCCTTCCTTCCTGACCCTAACCCCTCTTGGGCGGACGACGATTTAGAACAGCACGATGGTGGCCGTCCTGTTATGGAGGCGCATTGAAGGTGGTACCAGTGAACAAAGTGCTTGAGGGTGACTGGTTCAGGGCCGAGCACTTGGATGTTGTTGATCTGAGGCATAACTCCCTCTCCCTGGTAACGTCTCTCCTTTATCTCAGTAATCAGTATCTGTTGATACATCTGTAGAACCCCACATCCTGATTTGTACGAACTACACCTAGATGAGATTCTGATCCATTACACATTGTAAGTAAAAAAGATGTGAAATTCCAATGCTTTGGATGCTATATACCTTGCTAAGTAAACAAAGAATCTGAATCTGAAAATTTAATGCTTTGGATTTTGTATGCGCTGTTAAGTAAAAAAAGACTAAACATGAACTTCTCGTGCTACAGCAAAAGACACCAAAACTGTAGTGGATAGTCTGAGGGGCTGGTTCCTATTATTTTGATGTTTTTCTTGGTGTTCTCATCCATCCGTGTCACTTCTGTTGTTTGCCTTTTGCATATCGAGCATTGGAAAAAATAGCCAATACTACACCTCACATCATTGTCGGGAGATCAGACAGAGAAGTGGGCTGAGAAATTAGGGTTGGTCTCCCCGTCCAACAACAACAAGGAGAACGTGCCACCAGTTTTGCCATGAGTGCTTTGCCGCCGAAGAGGTCAAGAAGAGGAGCCCACTTCCTTATTTGTGACCACAGGCAGCTTTTCATTTTTTTTCCTTAGTTTACCATTATCTGACATGATTATCTTCTGAATATATAGCTTATTCACGGATTTTCATTTTGCTCTTTAAGAGTTTCAACTTTAAAGATGACAAAGGCATGTCTTTTTTCCTTCACAGTCAAAGCTGTATGCTAATTATAGTACAACTGCTACCCTTGCGGGCTTGTAGAATTACTAGGTAGGAAAGCGCGGCTTACCGCGCACTTGCCCGCCTATCAGCGGCCAAGCAAATATGAACAAACATTGGGAAACAATAAAATTAAGATACCATAATTTATAATATAATAGGTAGTATAATTACTATATAATATATAACATCAGGAGCCAAATATTGATACCATCATGGTGCTTTGGACATACTGATATACGAAAGAACATAATTGAATTATTACACATAATATAAGGACTTGCTAAGGCGGCAACATTAAGAAGAATTTGTAAACACTACTAATCTTATGCTTCCAATCCAACACCTGAGTTATAGCACTCTATCACTTGAAGAATTTGTAAACACTCTTCTTCCAATCCAACACCTGAGTTATAGCACTCTTCACTTGAAACGGCAGAATCTCTCCTTCTGGATCTATTGTGGTTTTTCACAGAACGCCAACTGCAAACAAAAGATTGCAGCAAACGGATACAATTCTATAGATACATGTAAATACAATAATATTGACGCTAAATAACTAATCAAAACATGTCACACCACATAAGCCCAAGACCCAACTTTGATATGCATTAGAGGATTACTTAAGTAATAATCCACACATAATTAAGTAGGTATAATATGATCAAAGAAGCGGCGAAGCAGATACATTGGTCGTTAGATAGACTAAAGGTATGTTTGACTTATTAGACGATAAGAATTATCTATGCTGCAGCGCAGAGAAAAATACATATACAAAAACACAAAAGGTAGAAATGGGAAAGGCATAAACAGTATCATACAAATCCACCATGGATCGTCTCCTATGAAATGAAGAGAGGATTCTTGCTGTATAAGTTGTGCCGTAAAATAGTATTTCATGCCTCTGCAAGCAAAACACTTATAGGTCCGTGTGAAAATTTGTCACTTCTAACAGAATAACACTGATAGGAAGCAGCTTGCCGCAAGTTTTCCCGCAAGACGTCAGGCAACGGATGGTGAATGAATGTTTCGTGAGAAGATAAAGATAAGACAGCATATCTAAGCTTATAAAAACACAAGCCTGTGCTCTGATAGTTACTCAATAAAATCTATCAAGGGGAAAGGCAATTATGTTTTAAGCAACCTTTCCAAACATCATAAAAGCAGCCATGCCTATGCCAGCTGAACCAAGCAAGGCATGAAAATAAATTACCCTAGCGAAAATGAACATGAGCAATAGGTCCATATTATTAGAGGACAATAACTGTGTTATGGAACGGTAGGAGTAAATGTGTTATGCATCTGTGGAGGGACAGCAAATTGCTAAGCATGTATATACGTTAGGCTGTATAGATAATAAAGTAGCGGGTTGACCATCAGCCTGCAGACTGTACAGGAACCAGAAAGGGCTAGTTCAGTTCACCAAACAATCTATTTCAGAAAATTTTACCAATGGGAGTACTTGACAACTAACACCAAAAAGCACTGATGTTAAAACAGTTTCTGGCAAACAGAACTAACATCTCACTAAGCAAGATAGGATAATTTGTTAATCCGTGTTTTACTGGATTTAATGTTGCCTTATGTCAAATGACAATGAAAAGTTCGTTCATACCTACTAAGCTATATTACCTTTTATTCTGAAACCCGAAGAGACAGAGATCACCTCATATTTCAAGCAACAGAATATGCCGAATGCACCAGGTACCAATTTCTCCAATATCTCAAACAATAAAGCCACCTAGTGGTCCTTGATTCTTTGACTGGGCCAAAAACAATCACAAGATTGTATCCCATACGCTTATCTACAAATGGCAAGCATCTCAGATGGCATGAGAAAATCAGAGATTCTGCGCTGCTTCAACTAAAAAATGGATAATGAACAATTGAATAGCTGCATGGTGTACGGAATTGTTTAACAAAATTTTCAGAAAGAGAGCACACATATTCCAATTCGGCTTCATTCCCATTACATTGCCTCCAAACTGTATCTCGAGCAGCAAAACAGTAATCCCATCCCCTGTCATCATATATGTACAAAATCCATGCATGTCCAGCACTGAGTAAAAGTGTTCGATACAATAGAAAACTTATGTCGAGACAAAACACATGGAAAATCATAGTCAGACCATCTTAAACAGCTAATGCTCAAGATACCATAATACCCTTAATGGCACCGAATGGTGAAACGATGTGATTTAAATGACCACGAGATCTCCAGAAAACTAATTAACATGAGTTATTGTGCAATGATGCTCGAATTTTGGAAGAACAAAGAACATTTTTCGGAATTGTCAAGCCATTGTAAATGCACAACTTTAATAAGTTCTAGCCCTTGTCAACACTTCCTAAAGCATAAACCAGATATTGAAAAGATAGATGATGAACCTCACATCCTCGAAAGAAAAAACAAAATAGCACAAGCTTGGAAACTTTGGATGCATCTAAGTGGTGATAATCCTGCATTGGACTCTCTCACCCTTGTAATACGCCAATAGTAACATCATGTATAAAATCCGACTTTAGATTAGCAATGCGAATTTGGTATTAGCACACTGAAAATTTCTAGCTAGAGTACATATTCGGTTTGCTAACCTTTCATCCTGAAATAAGGTACACCTTTTCATTTGTATATTTGCAGTCGGTATGGCAAGGGAACTGTCTAGCTTTAGAAATAGTGCCCACAACCTGGATAGAAAAAACAAGAGGACCTAATTAACCAATTTGTTCAATCTAAACTTGTTCATTCAGACAACCTACAATTGGAAAATAAGCTAATTATAGAGATAGAATGTCAAAATATAATTATACATCAAGTGACAATGAGATGGAAAATAATTCAGAGGTTGCTAAGTAGTTCTCAGAAGCAATTAAAGCCTAAAACCTGGTATATAAAGACATTATAAGATCACGTGTGCCTTCAATTCTATTGGATCAACAACCGAGCAGGACTCACTCCCTATAGAGTCATAGACACACCGAAGTTCATGTTCAGCAAGAGAGTTTACATATGCACTCTGCAGTAACTTGCCAACACATTTTGTATAGGCAAAAAAGAGGTATAAACTAAAAACACATAAGAATAATCCATACTTTTCTAAGTAGTGATTGTATCGAGTTGGTAACAGCAAAGTTGTCAGAATCGCGATTCTGAATCAGATCGGAAATGCTCTGGTAGAATCGTATCGTAGAATCGAGTCGTAGAATCTAAGATTCTACCCGATTCTACCAACACTAGATTTTTTGATATTTCCATAGTTGATAATACATAATGAGTGTTTATTCTGTATGAGAATGAGAAAAGTAATATATATATATCTCTCAACTTAAATAGCATATATATATTAAATAGCATATAAGTGCACAACCACAAATAAAATTAAGCACGATAGGTCTCAAACATACAGGTTCATAAGGACATTGTCACAAATATGCACGTTCAGCCTGAGCAAATATTATTAAAATATTATTCTTCATCCTTTGTGGACGGTATAACACTAGTCCTGCCTCGCAGATATAGAAGGGGCTTAATTGCTGTCGGCGTCGCCATCTTCATGATTGAAGTTCCCGAAGTCATAGCCATCAAGATCTTGGTCCAATCCAAGATCATCTCCACCTGTAAACAAGCAAAAAATAATGGTGATTTATAATACAATGAAGGAACCAATGTGTTAATTTTTTAGTGAATTAACTCCGCGTACATGCTTCGGTTAAATTATTGACCATATTCTCAACTTCCTGTTCAGGATCAGCCTCTTGTTCTTTCTCTGATTCTCTATGGGCAATTTTGTCTAGGGCACGCAACCAATTCTTCTCTGTAGGAAGAACAGGGTCCTCCTTTTCAGTTATCCATTCATCATCAGAAGATACATCTTCTGCATCATAGGTCACCTTTGCTCGTCTTATTCTTCTAGCTTGCCTATCTAACAACTTCAGGTTATACATGACAAAGACTAGATCATTCATCTTCTCTTGGTGCAAGCGATTTCTTTTTTTCGAGTGTACCTACATAAGTTTTAGAATAAAATCATCAGTGTGCTTACATAAATATGCTATATAATATTGCATATAAAAAATAACCACTGAATTTCTTACTTGCTCAAAGGCACTAAAATTTCGCTCACAACCTGAAGAGCTACAGGTTAAGCTCAAAATTTTAATAGCAAATTTTTGTAGCTCAGGAACTTCGTCTCCGTATGAATCCCACCAATCCGCTGGTACAAGAAATTAAGACTATGTTACTTCTGCAAAAATAATAACATGACTACAAAGTTAACATGCACTTGTGCAAAGTAACTAACCAGGAGCCTTCTGTGTTCTAGTCATAACTGCTGATTCCATTCCAAACAGCCCTAATCCATTTTTAAATGCATCAAGTTGTAGGTCTATCTTCACTCTTTCATCTAAATTAGGAACCATTTTCTCAAGGCATGTGTAAAGTCCACGTTTTACTTCTGCAGCTTTAAAATTGGCACTATAATGGCAATGTGGATTCAGGTAGTATGCAGCAGCATGTAAAGGTCTATGGAGTTGTGCTTCCCATCTTGCATCAATAATCTCGAATATTTGCTTATACCTGTACAGATAAAATGCAGAATAGTAAACATACAGTATATATGTTAGGACTAGAATCTATAGCATCAAGCATAAATACGTGATGTACCTCTTCTTCACATTGCCAAAATTTTGCTTTATCTTTTCTTTTGCACGACTCATCTCATCATAAATGAAAGGCATTGCAGGCTTCTCATCTGAATCAACTAGCCGAAGAACTCTTATAAGTGGCAATGCAGCTTTCAGACATAGGGCAACATTAGGCCAAAACCCACGGCTATCCAATACAATTTGCTGAACTTCCTTGCCTTCTTTTGTAGCAGCAAATTTGCTACCCCTCCACTTGTTTGAGCTAAACATGTTAACTAACGCACCTTTCAGTTCATGTAGACAACCCAATGTCAAATATGCAGTAGCAAATCTTGTGATCGCTGGCCTAATTAACTCTCTTCCTTTAGTGAATTCTCTCAGCCAACTAAGTGGCAATGTTCTCGAATAAATATATGTGCAGATTTTCCGGCCCTTTGCGATTGTTGTGGTGTGCATCTTAATACTTTTTTCAAAATTTTCAAGAATTAAATCAATGCAATGTGCAGCACATGGTGTCCAGAATAACTTTTTTCTCTTCTCCATCAATAGATCACCAGCTGCCTTGTAGTTAGCCGCATTATCAGTCACAACTTGCACAACATTATCCTCTCCTACTATCTCAACAACATCATCTAGCATTGCAAAAACTTTGTCGGCTGTTTTAGAAATATCAGAAGTATCAACAGATGCCAAAAAGACAGTACCCTTTGGGCTGTTCACCAAAAAATTGCATATTGATCTTCTCTTTCTATCGGTCCAGCCATCCGACATAATTGTACACCCGGTCTTTTTCCACTCTTCTTTAAATTCAGCAACCAGATTCATTGTTCTCTGAACTTCTAGCTTGAGATATTTTACTCTTATTTCATGGTATGATGGAGGCTTTAGATTTTTACCATATTGTCCTATCATCTGAACCATCTTTACAAATTCTGGATTCTTGACGGCATTGAATGCAATAGCAGAGGTATAGAAAAAACGGCAAATCTGAACGCAAACCTCCTCTCGCTCTTGTTTTTTGTAGAACTGATTCACAGTTGTCTGGGCTTTACCCTTGTTAGCTGAATGATCTCCATCTTGACCTTGGTCATTCTCTGCTCGAGTATTTTGTTCTTGAGAACCGTTTGCTATCCTTTGTAACTTCCTCTTTTTTGCATCACTCTCTTCTTCATGACAATTTAGAAGCTTCAAGAACATTAGTCGGACATCATCAGGTACTTTTGAACAGGGCTCCACGTTAAAGCGAGTCCCTGCCAAATGATGCTTCAACCTATATATTCCTCCCCCTCTAACCTCAGAGCAATATCTGCATTTGACGGTCTTCTTTTCACGATCAACTTCCTCTCCATGACCCCATCCAATGTCAGACCGATTTCCAGGAGCATTTTTCCTTTTTGTTCTACTACCAGAACCTTGGCTAGTTGACATATTGCTCTAAAACAAATAATCATGAAAAAATTAGGTAAATATTAATTAGAAATAAGAACCATGTGTAAGCTAGCTAGCTGATTACTATTTACTAGTTTAAGCTAACTACAAATCGTGTTGTTGCTGCACGCATCCATGCAACCCTTCGCTCCACCCAAGATCTGATTTTAAATAAAGTAAACAGTAGTAACAAGCTGACCGATTACGTGTGAACTGGAGCACCTTGTGACCTGCTCGAGTTTGTCCCTTTCCTCCTCCACGTTCACCTTGGCATGGATCTCAGAATTTTTGTGTCAGATGTAGATGAGAAATTCGACGGAGGAAGAGAGACAAAGAGACACAGCCGCCACTAATTGGATCGAATACCCTAGGAACGCTAAATTAATAGGGTTAGCACAGACCCTATCGGCCGTCCATCTTAAAAAAATGACTGGACCAGAGCTTTGAGTCAGAGTCGTTCACGTTTACGACTCAGCTTGCGATTTAATACGATCTGACGACTTGGAGCGAGACCCTACGTCGACTCCACCAAAAACGATCCCGCTTACGGTTTGGATCGTTTTGAACATGTAGGATCGTATAGTCGGACGATTCTACGATTTGAATCGCGATTCTGACAACTTTGGGTAACAGTGAGTATCGACATGGATAAAAAATGTACAGCAAAACTCAGCATACTGTGGTGTACCTGACAAGTTACTTCAGCATGGATCAAGCCATGAACATTTAAACTGCTGCTGACGAAAATATATTATCTAAAATAGGATAGTTTAGATAGCTAAAAGAGAAGTGTGGCTTCATTAAGAACAGCTAGCTTATGTTGCCAGAATCGACAAATCACGTTGTATGATAAACATTTGCTCATTCTAGACCAACCTAAGTATGATTTACCTCAAATAGAAACTAAGTTCTAGCATTGGTCTTTCAGTTTTTTTAAATACCATGAAGTAGCATCGGTTTCTGTATATTTTGACAAAGAAGTGTAGTGCAACTAAGCAAGGGGTGCATTATACTCACTATAACTATTGGGATACACAACATTTAACATAGATACATTGTGGGAAGTATCACTCTTCAGTAAACAGTGGGGGTACTCTAGAAGGTCCAAGATTTAACATGTTAAATAAAGAAAAGATTATCTCAACATACATATATCTAATTGCCTAATTTCATGGCAGCATTAGAAAAGTCATCTTAATACCACCTAGCGAAACCTTTCCTGTAACCTATTAACTAAAAATCGTTGCATATGTACCACTGCTAATTTATCAAGCTACAATCTGCATGCACTTAAAAATTTAGATTAGAGGATCACACCACTGTAGAAGTAGAGGAAATAGAGCATTGCGTTGAACTAAATTATCATACTGTAATATTTATCCCCCACTAAATATAAGTTCGCATACCACGTATACACTGTAAAGACCAAAGAATATAATAACATCTAAATGGAATTCGTAATTACAACATACATGAACTACTGACAAAGGAATACAGATTTACTTTGGAAACTTATTAAGACATTTCTTTCAGCCTGCACTACTCACTTTATGGCAATCAAGAAGGGAATATAGACAGTCAGAAACTCAGGAACATGGTAATGGGTAACAATCCGAAAATTCTTGATTTGTATATTTTATATCAACATGAAAATCCTGGTCCATCCCATTCATCCTAGAACAAAAGAAATACGAATAGAACAAAGGGTGGGACATACATGTCAGGTATATGAAATTGAAGCTCTTCATTAGGATCCTCCAGCAACTTCTATGACAGAAAATCATAATCCTTACAAAATGTTCAGTAACAGAATAGATAGTTCAGTGCTCAAATAGTCCAAAAATTGTACCTGAAAATACAGAACACTAATTTATCTCAGTGGTACCTTATACTTTTTTCTTCTTGATATTTCACATCAAACATATGTATAATGGGTATAGCCCATCAAGCTTGCATTTGTCTGTCCAGATTCAAATATGCGTAGTTTGAGACTGATGGCAGATTATATTGAACACCCGAAGGATCACCCAGTATTTCCTGCCTCAGGACATCAGGCATCAAGATTCCCCGTGTTATCTCCCATAATGTCTCCAAGTTTCTCATTTGCTGGAATCACTGCAGCATTTTCATTGTAATTTGATCCCTGCAAGGTATAGATCTATGAGGTGGTACAGATGGTGAATCAGCAACGATATCTTTGTTCACAGAGGAACTACATCAGACAAACAGAACATGGGTATCAAAACAGATGAAAAGAAAACAATCTGAAATTATCAATACATCAGACCATATGTTTGATTCCGTCTCAACCAGAAGACCAAGAAAGAAGATAACAATAGCCAAGAGGACGGCCAAGGGTTGAATAGCTTGATAGACCTAAGAAATCATTCATTGCTTGATCAATAGATGTATACATAATGCCCATTATATATTAGAACATACTTGGCCTGTAAGTAATATATCCCTCATTGGAGGTCTTATATTAGGTTTATTCCTATTACAAGTATGTAGGCTGACTGCCCCTTTATCTTTGTTCATAACAGAAGAATATTGTGTACCAACCTTCTAACAAAATAATTATTTGCAAGAACTCGTGCAATTTGCACAAATGTTTTAACAACATAGCAGGGGCAACAACTGTAATGCAAAGCATCTTGAGGAACAACAGATGAGGGTTTCAAGCAAAAGCCACAGTAGATCAACTTAATCACAATTGTGCTTGCCAAAAAGCACCCCAAGCAATTATGTCCTTCTTAAGTTAGGAAGCGAAAGGGAAGTGTTCGTAGTCCTTACCTTGGAACTGTTAGCTTCTAAGTGGAATTGGTCGATGGCATACCAGTTCCTGAGACTAATGACCTTGAGGTCGCATTATCTCACTGTTTAATAAAATAAATGGGCAAAAGAGTTAAGAAATGAACAACAACAAAGATGCAAATGGTACCTTTCTATTAACAATGAAGCTGTTGTGAACACTCTATTCTATACTTAGAGATCTCAGCAACGATGGGAACTATGTGTTGTATATGAATTTAAATGTAGTACTGTACTGTCTATACCTTAGAGGTGAAATAAGCTTAAGCCTGGAGCACAGTTAGGGTATTTTAAACACCAAAACCAAAATGAGAAGCAAGTCGAATGCAGAGAGGCAGAAGCAGAAGACTTTAATCTTGATCTCATAAATTGCTCAACTTAGAATATAGATTTTGACAGGATGGAGTAACACCGTAAAGTACTAAAATCGATAGATATGTTGTCACGTATATGCACCCAAAAAAACCACAAGCATCACACTTTCAGGTTGTTCACTCGATCAAATCCTGTTTGTTGCACGTATGCATGATGGGCACACGATATGAGATAAAACTGCAGGCACATACTACAATTAAAAAATTGTATAAAATTCTAACCGATTAACTATTTGATACCTAAATGATCAAGCAGAACGCTTCATAAATCTATCTGAATGAATTAAGATTGGAGGAAAGAAGAATAGAAAAGAAGAGTTAAGAGACATACCGCACTTGTCGAATACATGGCTGGGATATCAATCAATGCTGGTCAGCTCCTTCATCAAAATGGCTTCCTTATGGCTTTCAAATGTGCAGAAATATCTTTTGATAAAATATGTATTACATCAATACCCTGCAAAGTAATTAGATCATAGGATTAGTATAATGCAAAAAAAACTATTACAACAACTCTGAGGGCCAGCAATACACAACATGCAGACAAGACACCCAATTTTTTTTTTTCGGAATGGAGCAATACACCCAATATACGAATGAACATCGCTTCTAAGTTTCAGCTAGCTCTTGTACCAAACTATAGATGGTTCCAACTTACATATGAATTCCTCTTTCTCAAAGGAGAGAAGCGGATAGAAGCACATATATTCTAACTGGAGAGGCCAAGTTTATAAAGCATATGAGAGTCAAGTATCCCTGGGCATTTGTTGCAATGCAGAAATGCCAATAACAAAATTATTTTCATCTTGAGCACAAGATAGAAGCATGTGAGGTAAATTTGGAAGCCATCACAAGCAGTAGTAAAGTCAATTGGGAAGCCATCACAAGCAGTAGTAAAGTCAATTGGGTCGCCGTCGCTAACTGGCGCTGCTCCACCACATGTTGTGCTAACTGGCGCTCGCCGTCGCTCCACATCGCTGAAGTCAATTGGGTCATCCTGAAAATGATTTGGGAAGAATCATCTCAGCTCAATTTTCATCACACGTATTAAATAGCCATAAGATATCAAAGTTAGCAAGAGAAAAAGGCCCAGATGCATTGCATTTTATACAAATGAGTTAATCAAGTGAATAAATTATATTAGCCCACATAGATCAAAGAGAAATCGGAAAATATATCGACTTGGTTCTCACAGGCATAACAACAAACACTTGCTATGCACCAAAATCTCAAGCCATAGCACCTATTTTTGGAGAATCGATGCCCTCACTCTGTTGAACAATGGAGAATCTAAAATATGCAGAAAGTGTTGGAAAAGAAGATAACAACCTGCAGGTGGGAGTGAAGGCCCCAGGGACACCGGCAGCCAAGCAGCTCATGGACGTCGTCCTCCTCAACTATGGGGACCAGGTGGAGGAAGTTGGAGGTGGGCAGTGGTGGCCTGAATTCATGGAGAGCTTCACCGTGGGGAGAGGCACTCCCAGTCTCCCACCTCCTCCATGTCCATCCTCCTTAAATACTCAGCTGAAGAAACAAATGACACACAATAAAAATCACGTATGAGAGAGAGGGGACCAAGAATCGCAAAGAATGAAGAATGGACTGTTGCTGCTAGTGGAGGACGTACCAGCGAAGGTCGAGCTCCTCGTGTGTACGGCCGCCTCTGCTCCGTCACGGTCGGGGACGCGCTGGCGACCAGATATTGCAGCCGCCGCCGGAGTTCGAGTTCCTCATGGGCGCCCCTCTCCGTGTCGTCGGCACTGGCTGCTGAAAGAGGACGAGAGAGAGAGAGGTGACATATCGATGTAGGAGGGCTAGGCTAGCATGCACCGGAGGCCGAGATTGCAAGAGCCGGTGGGGAAGGAGACCGTGAGGAAGACAGGAAGAACGGGAACGCCTGCTGGACCTTCCCCCTGCGGATCCATTCCTCCCCTCCTCCGCCGGATCCGTCCCTCCCCTCCACTGTTTGCTTCTCTACTCCCCGCCACCGGCTGCTCCATTCCTCCACGCGCCGCCACACCATGGACCCCTTTTGGTTGTTGGTTTCTCCTCCGACGGATGGCTATGGCCGGCGACCTCCCATGCTCGGTGGCGGCTAGGGTTTGAGGAAGGGAAAAGGGGGAAGGGAGAGAAGAGGCACGGGACTGGGTGGTGGCTAGGGCCGACACTGCCCCTCCATAGCCAAGCGACGGGATCAGCCATGACCGGCGTGTCCCGTACCCGGCGACGAAGGGCAGGCCGCCACAGCCGTCCTCTCCACAGTCGCCTGAGCGGAATGGGATATGGAAAGACGGTTTTACCCCTGTCCGCTCAGTAAAAACACAGGGATAGCCACCGCGTCTCTCTTTTATCTTTTCTGTCCACACATGATGCCATGAGGAGGCCCTCACCGACAGACGGGCCACGCACGATGCAGGCCCCATATATCAGGGACTGTGGCTGAGTGAGCTCACAGGGCGGGTATAATTTTGGAGCCAAACTGCAATTCACGTGGACGGCCAGGATCGACCGACGAAATTGATCGAACGGCTGGGACCCCAGATGGCCTCAGAGCCCGGGGTGGGGTTCTGTTACTAGATTTAGGGGTGCGCCTTGGCGCACGGACCCGTGGACTTTGTTCCAAAATGATAATGATGTGAGAACGAAATTAAGAGAAAGCACATGAAATTACAGAATGAACAACAAACGGTTATATAGAACCATGGAGCCAAGGGAACATATTAGAGTAACTAACATTTAATGATTTTGTGATAAGTAGCAGAAGTATGAAAGAAAAAGCAAAAGCAACATCCACATCCACATAAGCTGTTTATATTGCGATGAATCATGAAAAGCCTACTCAGGAAGAAAATATAGGTGTAACAGACATCTACAACATTAGACATAAGGGGGTGATAACATGTTTTGTATAAAGTAGCACACAAACAAATACATTGGCTCTTGTTCAGGATTGATTTCTCATCTTCCTCAAAAGCGTCTCCAAGTTCAGACCATGAGTTTTAAGTCTAAAACCCATGTTTGCAATGTTGTTTAGAAGACAATTGAGACCATGGGACCATTAGTTTCAAATTGGCAGTCGCTGCCACACGTCCTCTTGTTCTTTCTCTGAATCATACCGGGCTAAGCTGTACATTTTTGAACCTATGAACAAAAGGAGAAAATCCTCAGCATGCATGCCAAAGTAATTTGTGAAATAAAAATATTTTTTAGCAGTAAATGAGTAGTGACAATTCAAATACTACTTGAACCAGATCCATTTGAGCTGAGGTATAAAAAAAATACTTTTCAAGCCCTGAAACAAAGTATTCAGGGTATTGGAAATGGACATATTTCGAGAAGAAATAGAGGAACCAAGGGAACTTGGAAAGGTGCCTCAGTAAGGACAACATGACTAAACATCATGAGGCATATGACCAGAATCACCAAACTGAATAATCCGGAGTTATGTAACCATCAGTCACTGTACATCTTATCAATTTTCCTGCTAATCAAAATATATGAAAATTAGATAGGAATATCATGAAGTGCATCTGCCTTCTGCCTATAACCCGAGGAAGCATCTTTAGTTCTTTACCAGTGCGATCTGGTATAGCTCACAGGTCATGTGAAATCTCTTGCGCCTACTTTTTTATAAAGTTTACATATGATTGTAAGAAATTTATAAAGTTTCCAAAATAGACAAAGTCATTTTGATTGGCCTTTGTAATAGGTTGATTGATTTTCTATTTTTGTTGACAGGATGGCAAAATCCCATTGGGATACCTTTCTATACAGGAATAGTAGAGTTCAGAAGAAGGATAACTACCTGGTCAGATTTAACTCAATCTCCGTTGTTCCAAACAAAGATTTCCGTGGTGTACTTGGAGAAGTGTCTCTGCTGTTTGTAAGTGTATGAATATATCCTTGAGAGCACAATTGACAGAGGTAAAAGACATCATCAAACTCAATCAAGCTGACTTCTTTTCACAACCCAATGAATTCTCCAGAATCAAGATGCTCAATCGTAATTCACTAATCAAACAATTGTACATAATAATAACAGAAGAAGCTATTATCAGTAGTGTAGATAGCCAAATATCTTCAGTAAGACCAAAATTAGCAATAGAATATACTAAGTGGTAGTCTAAATGCATTGATTTTGGGTTTTTCACACAAATGGAAACTGTATACACTAATAGTAACAAAACATTATCTACCAACAAATACCTTTGTTAGACCAAATAAAAGATCACCGCCTTAGTTACTTAATTTGTTCACAGAGATCAAACAATTGATAGTTATAAATCCGGTAATCAAAAATAGAGCATGCACAATTCAAAACTCAGTAGCATGATATAACATAGACATGGTTATCCAAGAAAAACAAACATCAGAGAAAATATGAAGGATTCATTTTATTGTTGAAAGAATAAACAATTTAGAGTAAAGCTACAGACATGGACACAACGATCTGTTAATCAGCAGCGGGCATGAAACAACCAATAAAGGAATATAGGACTTGTATAGCTGCAGACCAACACTTAGTAATAAGAGGCGGAAAATCACTTATGCGACAGCAAATATTCATGAATTTGGTCCCTCGATATAGACTGTTTTATTTGTGCACAACTTCTGAGACATGAGCAACTGAAAATATCTAGCCTAAAACCCAAGAATGGAAGCTGATCAAACTAAGAAATTTATTTTCAGAACACATGAGGTTCTGATTAAGGGCTAACTTTTCTCTATCAACTTTTAACAGATTAGATCCATTTCGGCAATGTTTCTAGGAAAGCATGACTGATAGGTTTCAGATCGTACATTAAGAGCATCCAGGATTTAAATTTCCTTACCAAACTGATAAGCACACCTCCGTGTGCTGAAATCCTGCAATTGCATCTGCTACTACTCAATGCTTCTTTTGGACACCAAATATACTCCATCATTATGTTTGATCAATACAAAATGAAATGATTGATGATAATTCTGCAGAAACCAACTTCTCTGAATAAGAATTTCAGCTAGCTGCAAAACAAAAGACAACCTCATCATTCCAAAGTGAAATAAAGAAACCTAAGCATATAAAACAGATGTGACTTTTATAGGAACTAAATAGCAGGAAAATGACAAAAAAATTGATTAGGAGATGATTACTGGTGTGGAGCGCAAGATTATGTTCTATAATTGAGAAGGTAGTGGATATTGTGGCTTGGCGCGCAACTATTGCTACAAAAACTACAATGATGAATGTTGGCCAATATATGGTATCTGTAGATGCAAGTAAAATATTAGAAGCATGAGTAATTGAGTATTGTTGCAGATTATTATTAATAAAAATCATATAGGAAAATCTGAAAAACAATGATGTTGGGGTCTGACTTAACTTCAGGCTTAGTAGTTGAGATCTAGCTCCCGGAGTCTTAGGCTCATGACAACAGCGGAACCCAAGTTGTTCAGATGGCATTAGGAAAAATCCATCAATGGTAATTTAGTTATTTCCTGCAAAATAACAATATAATCCATAAAATGGTTCTGGGCATTACGCAGTAAGACACAAATCCAGAATTATTTTCAATGAAAAAACAAATCATAGTACTACTGTATCATCACCTTGCACCACGACCATAAGGGCTCAATCTACAAAATGTCTGGAAATAGTGGTTCTTGATCACAATCGTCCCGAGGGCATGGTCAGTTCTCATAGCCTCATAGGTATCCCTTGGTGATTTGTTCTTGCAGTTTATCGAAGTTCCAAGCATCGCTGACCAAATAGTCACCTGTGGAGCATCAATATGGCATAAAAATATTTGCATTTAGTGGACTGATATGAGCCAAAGAGTCTATGTGTGCCTTGTAAACACAGCCAAAAATCCTAAAGTATGCAGTATATATATACAGACAGAAATAAATATTGAGACAGGATACTACAGGTAATGATCCTAATAGACTGCGGAAGAAGCTATAAAATAAGAGTTTAAACAACTGAAGGAAAGTTGGGAGGGAGGAGCAGCATATGTACCTCCTCCGAGAAATGGGTACTGTTAGCTCTTTTAATGGCTTCAGCCCTGAACAAACAAAGGAGTGATCATAACCAGCAAGTCATATACCAAACATTTGCAGAATTCAGTCTGCTACCTTAGTTGATAACCCAAGCCTCTGAATGGCTCGGTTCAGTACAAAACAACAAATGGGTATGGTCTTTGACCTGCTATCAGAATTATGCACCCTCCTCTTTCCCCTGATTGAAAGGCACAACCAGAACAAACTGAAATATGAATGAAGCAAAGAAGCAAAATTTCTACACCTAGAAAATTTGCAGTTGCTATTTTGCTTTGTGAAATCTGGTTAGATACAAAAAAAAATTGCAGGTTGATTGACATGATATATGACTAATAAAGATTAAAGAAGGTATAATGGACCTACATACTGCTACATCTCATGGAGAACGAATGGTGGTTTTGACAGAAAAATGGGGCATCGCAATGCTAGAACCCAAATCATAATTCCGAATACCAAAATAAAACAATTAGCATACCACGGTTCAGAATAGCCCCAAACTGCAATTCAATCATGTTAGAAACAACACCTTCACCAGGAGATCTCGAACAAGACTGACTATGACGCGGCTACGGTGGCGTGTGGTGGAGGAGGTCGTCACCTTGCTCCGCTTTAGGGTAGAAGAGGCCGCCGCTGCCGGCTGCGTCCGCGTTTCGGCGCCGTCCACCTCCATCGTCGCGGCATGCGCGGCCGCCATGTTCGGGCCGCCGCCGCCTTGCGACGTCCCAGCGTCGGGCCACCGCCGCCTCGCGCCGTCCCTGCGTTGTCCCCGCGCCGAACCGCCGCTGCGCCGAACCGCCGTCTCTGCCTCGCGCTGTCCCCACGCTAGGGTTTCGCGCAGGGGCGAACTGGAGCCGGAGGGGACGAGCAGCGATGAAGCAGCGCCGGTGGTGAGGGCTCGCGAGGGAGGGAGCGGTGGCGGCGCTGGGGCGGGGGGCGGGCGGCGCGCGAATGGGGACGGCGGCGGTGCGAGCAGAGGAAGGAGGAGGAGGCAGACACGCGCGCGCGCGGGGATTGGGCTAGGGTTTTACCCGGCGGCCCTTTTATACGGACGCGGTGATAAAAATTTGACGGTCGGGATTTGCTGTGAAAAACGATCCGATGGCCGGTAATTTCTGATTTTTGTGGAGACGAGCCGTGGGTGCACCATATATACGTTTACGATTTACCATGTAGTAGTGTGCTACGTTCATTTTTATGGGTACTTGATGATAACTATTGTCTCCTGACTATTAACAAATGGACAAAGTGTAGCAATTTATTTTGATTAACTTATTTTCCTCAAGAAGGTTTCACTTAACTAATGAACTTGAATAAGTTTGTGTCTGTCTTTTAACATGGCCTTTCTGCGCAACTGGTCATTACTCCAACCTTACGGTAACTGATAAGTGCTAGACAGTCTGCTATGAAAGTATGATATCCTAAGTTGTACTTACCATCCATAGTTTACACTTATTCTGAAAGAATATATCTCCTCTAGGCCTTTTCTTATTAGTGATAGTTAGGAAGATAATTGATGGTGAAATGAGCTCTGAAGTAGATTATCCACTATACAATAAGTTAGGTAGGTATCAATAACGAAATGAGGCTGTATATCACCATCTGAATTTTGGTAGTGTCCCAATCTCTTTTCTTAATGACAATCTGTAAAAACATAGAATAATTATTTCTCAACATACACAACATCCCTTCAGTGTCAGTTCGTTTGATTTCTAGAATATGGAACTGAGTTTTATTGCCATTGACCCATTGTCAATGAAAATGAAGCCACACATTACAGATTTGGCTACCAGCTTGTAGATCTTGTTAATGAGCATTTGAGTTTTCCATTTTCTGATATGTTATCACCACTGTTTTAAGATATGTTTCCAGCAATTTGACTTAGTATATCGATAAGAATAGAAAATTTATGTAAAACTTATCAGGTTGTTGAATTAGAGGCCGAAGCTAATCCTGTAGTTTGGTTCTAGAAGTTGGAGTTGAAGGAACTACTTAGGTGCTCAGGTATTAATGCTTATAAGCTTAAGGGGTTTTGTATAAAAATTCTTAGCTTCTTGCTAATCTTGCATTTGAGTATATTTACCGCAAGATTTTTTGGTCCATAGTCTAACTATAAGCATGATATACTTGGTTGATGCAGAATTAATTTGGTCTTCTGATACATAAGCTCCCCTTCAATTGCTGGTCTCGGCGCATCTTGATTTCTTTCAGCGACCCATATCTTTATATTTTCCCACTTTCTCAGTGTGCGTCTAAGGCTAAGCATTCACTGTTGCTAGGTTTTGTGAATAAACTAAGATAATGTTTGTGCCATCCACGTTTGTGAGTGCCTTTATGGTTTTTTGTTGCAAGGTAAATGTCCATCTGAAATATTGATCCGTCTCTTGCAATTTGTGTTTGGATGCTCCTTAAAAGAACAAAGATGCTTCTCTACAGCGAATACCAAGATGTGTGAAATGTTTGCGAAGTGTTCGCGTTTTGGTACCATGGAGTCTATCTAATATTATATTTAGGCTGGCGTGCTCATTTTAAGTACGTTACCAAGCTCAGTTTCATTGTTTTCTAATCTAAATCTACTCACTTCGCTGGCAGAAAGGAATTAGTAAACGAAGAAGACTATGAAAGCTTAGTATGAATGAGCTCTTGTGCTGACACAAAGAAATCTATCGGAAGGATTGTTGAAGTAAATGAAATTCTATGGATATACATATACATAGGGGAACAGGGAACTTATATTTTGTCTCGCCTCTTGATGATCTCTAGCTTGTTGAAGTGCATGTATATATGATTCTTTCTAATGTGTACCGAACTTTCAACCAAGGGCATGTTACCCGCGGTAGAACTTTTAATTTGCCCTATGTTGTATCGGCGGCGACTGCAAAAAAAATTACTTCAAGATATCGCTGTGTGATTTTCAGTTTACAACAGTATTCACTCGCAGTTATAGCTGGGCATGGGAAGCCCGGCCCGACCGGCCCGGCCCGAAAATGGCCTGGCCCATCGGGCCAAAGCATGCTGTCGGGCCGGGCCTGGGCAGGATATTTTGGCCCGACAAGAGTAACGGGCCGGGCTTGGGTAGGAAAAATTGACGATTTGCTGAAGGCCCGGCCCGATGGCCCGACGGCCCGATGGTTTTTTAGCCCGACGGGCCGGGCTTGGGCAGAAATTTGCGGCCCGACAGTCGGGCCGGGCCGGGCCTGGGCCGCAGAATACTGAGTCGGGCTTTTCCTTGGCCCGGCCCGACCCGGCCCGGCCCGAATTAATGCCCAGGTATACTCGCAGTGCAGTTGTACTATTGGCCGAAATAGGAGATGAGATATGAATGTTCTGTACGCACAACAGATCGACTAGGCTAGTACAAAGTTGCTTGTGCAAAAGACAACTATTAGGACTAGATGTTGGTGGGCGCGGCGAAGCGCGCCGATCCATCTTGTCTATATCAAACCTGAACGAAAAAAGTTTCATGCAGGTCCTAAAATAGTGCGATAGAGAGGCTTTCTTGTAATGACATTGTTTTTTCGGAATGTCCTTGTTCTTCTCTGAATAAGAAAATGGTAATATTAATCACCCTGAAGACCGATCGTCCGGCTCATCATGCGCTAGCTAACACTTCGTGCACGCAACCTGTTCATCCATCTTGCAACAACTCGCTTGCAAGCCGTGCCTGCTGCATCCGCGTCTCACACGCTCAACTGCCTCAGCGTGCGCATCACGGGCTATCGCCACCCAGGCCTAGCATCTTCGCATGTGATGGAAGCACCGCCACCACAGTGACATGGACTCCTCAAAAGGACGTCATCCATTGTCTTGAGCTTGGGTATACACAGGGCTACATGAATGGGTCCATGTTTATTAGATCATGTGTCGACGAGCCTCTAGCGAGCCAGATTTATTGCCGGCGAGTCCGATGAGACTATTTCAGCGCTCCAACACAAGGTCAACAGTGGCGGAGCTTGAAACAAATTCATGGGCGGGCTGGGCTAAAAAAAAAATATTCCGAAACATGCCATTTTACTAGAAATTAGTCATTAGTAATTTTTTTCATGGGTAATTCATGGGGCACAACATCTTCTTTAATTTCACCGTGTCATGTCTTTTTTAAGACAAGATTAAATCTTCTCTGAGTGGCTTTTTCCCATGACTATTGCGATCAGAAAAATTGAGGAAAAATCATTAAAAATCCTTTAGCCATCCAATTCTATCAAATTGGCATTCAAAAAATTGGGAAAATAAAGAATGTACGTGAATGAAAAATTTGGAGAGTAGTAGGCAGGTGTCGCCTGTCGGTTTCTGATTGTTAAACCTCCGCCCGTCGGCCGGTGTGCCGTACCTGTGCGATGTCGTACGTGCGCCCTGCAGCTGCGACGATGCCGTGGCCGAGTTCCGTCTAGACGAGACTAGGATGCATAGATGCATAGAAGTTGATTTATTGTTGGCCATTCCAGATGGTAATGTGCAGCGGTGCATGCGTTTCTATACTCATGGATTGAGCTAGGCCTTAGATGCATAGAAGTTGATTTATTGTTAGCAAAAAAGCTGGGCGGACCATGGCCCGGTCTGGCCCCAAGGGAGCTCCGCCCGTGAAGGTCAATGTTGCATGAGTGTTTTTCAACTTCACACTCGTGCATGTTTTGTTGTAAACGTCCGAGTGAGATGCTACAATAATTCTAGGGGTCTTCCACAAATCTAGTTTAAATGTTGCAAATGGTTTCATAAACAACTACATATGTGTTCGAGTTTTGTCTTGGAGATTTTTATGACAGAAGAAGATTTGCTGCGATGTGTAAAATTTATTACGTACTACTTTTTTTTGTTGCATAGGTGTTTCGAACTATTGCGATACTTTTTGTACATTTTTAACCCACAATGAGATAAAATCCTACAATAGTACAAATTTTTCTGGACGAGTGGATGGTATGTTGTATAGGTCGGACAGACGACCTTTTATGGATCGGATGGTCGGGGAGGTGGACAATCTTCCCCCGATCGTCCGGACAAGGCTTGGTGCAAGGCTAAGAGCATCTCCAGCCATGAACCCGACGAGGTCCCCGGCAGCCATTTTTTTCATCCGGACGGCGAAAAATGGCCCAGTCACGCCCCCGGTTCCTCGTTTTCCCTCGGATTTGGGCCTTCATCCATCCGGCGAGCCCAGGCCATCCCCGGTCCCCTGGGGCGCGCTCGGGGACTCTGGACGAGAGAAAAGCGGGGACGGGCCCGCTCTGTCGGCGAGAGAATACGCAAACCCTACTATCTGGTCGCAAATCCCCCCTCTCTCTCCCCTCGTTGCTCTGTCGTCGCCGGCACCACCCCTCGCTAATCCGTCGGTCGGTTGCCTGAACTCCGCCGTCCCTCCTCCCACCAGCCCCCACCAGCCTATATTCCGCCGTCCGGCGTGCCGTCTGGCTATATTCCGCCGTCGGGCAACTCTCGCGCCTCATCGACACGCCCGACAGGTGTTCGTCCATTTGCATGGCCGGACATGGACTCGGACGACGAGGAGGAGCAGATGTTCGCCGAGATTTTTGAAGAAGAGATGGCAGCCGCCGCCCAAGACGAGGAGCATTTGTTGATCCTAGCTTGCCAGTCGGGCTTGTACGCGGAGACGGCCATTGGTCGCCGTGGTGGGTCGGCACCAGGTCGCCGGAAGTGCAAGCCGAGGCAGCGAATGGAGGGCTACTGCATACTCTACACCGACTACTTCGCCGACAATCCATTGCACGGTGAGGCTGTTTTTAGGCGTCGTTTCAGGATGAGCCGGAAGCTTTTCCTGAAAATTGTCTATGCCCTTCGAGACTACGACTCCTATTTCAGATGCAAGTTAGATTGCACTGGCATGGCAGGGTTTTCCGCCCTCCAAAAGTGCACGGTGGCTATGCGGATGCTGGCATATGGAGCTCCTGGTGATTCTACCGATGACTATCTTTGGATGGCGGAGTCTGATACGTCTCCAACGTATCCATAATTTTTGATGCTCCATGCTTGTTTTTACACCATTTGTTTAGTATTTCATTACACTTCGTGGTATTTTTATGCATTTTCTGGAACTAACCTATTAACGAGATGCCACAGTGCCAATTCCCTATTTTCTGTTGTTTTTGTGTTTCAGAAAAGTTACACAGAAAATATTCTCGGAATTGGACGAAACCAAAGCCAGACGTCCAGATATTTCACGGAGCTTCTAGAACACCGAAGAGGAGACGGAGCCAAGCCAGAGGGCGGCCACACCACAAGATGGCGCGGCCTAGGGCTAGCCCACGCCCCTTGGTGGTGTGGGCCCCCTAGTCCACCTCTGATGCGGCCCCTTCGCCTATAAAGACCCCTGATGCATGGTAAATGACCAGCCCATTGGGAACCCCAAGAGGAAGGTATGATGAATATAGCAGCAAGATTTTCCCTCAGTAAGAAACCAAGGTTTATCGTTCAGGAGAGGAGAGACAAACGACTGAAGGTGATGCTTGCTAGCTTGCGACAGCTTCGGACAATTTATATATGGCGCCTCGTCCAAGCTTTGCTTTGCTAGCAGCAACGTGGAACCTGCACATAACACAACCAAATACTTTGTTTCCAACTTGCGATGAGGTTGTCAATCTCACCGGTTTGCTTGAAACAAAGGGTATGCGCGTATCAAGTGGAAAGCAGTGAAAGTATACGAGTAAAGTAAACAGTGCGAGTAAAGTAAACAGGTGATAGCAATATGATGAAAATAGGACCGGGGTCCATAGTTCACTAGTGGTGTCTCTCCATAAGATAAATAACACATGCTGGGTAAACAAATTACAGTTGGGCAATTAATAGAATAAAGATAAACGTGATATGTCAAGAAGATCACTATGCGATTTACTCTGGGCATTACAACAAAATACATAGACCGCCATCCAACTGCATCTATGACTAATAATCCACTCCCGGGGATATCATCCGAACACCCCATGAGTATTAAGTTGCGAACAACAGATAATTGCATTAAGCAAAGTGTGTAATGTAAACAAAGCATATGCCCTCGAGCATTTGAATGTTGTTTTCTCCCTAGTAGCAACAGCACATCTACAACCTTAGAGGTTTCTGTCACTCCCCCAGATTAAATAGAGGTATGAACCCACTATCGAGCATAAATACCCCCTCTTGGAGTCACTAGCAACTACTCGGCCAAGATAGCTACTAACAATGGAGAGCATGCAAGATCATAAACAACATAGAGATAACATAAGATATATTTCAGTATAGCAACTCAATCATAACACCAATATTCATCGGATCCCAACAAACCAAACATGTAGAATTACATAACGGTGATCTCAATCATATAGGGCAGCTCATGAGATCTAAACATGAAGCACATGGTGGAGGAGACAACCATCTAGATACTGCTATATGGACCCATAGTCCAAGGTAGACTACTCACTCATCGCTCCGGAGGCAAGCATGTCGATAAAGAAGACCTCCGATGGCGATTCCCCTCTCCGGCAGGGTGCCGAGAAGAGCTTCTGGACCCTCCCGATCTTCGGGTCGACGGCGGCGGCGGATCGCGATGTGTTCTGGAAAAGTGATCGGGTTCTTAGGTTTTTTCTGTCGGGGGGTCTTTATAGGCGAAGGGGCATCGTTAGAGGTGGCCCGAGGCAACCTCACACATAGGGGGCGCGGCCAGGGGCCAGGCCGCGCCACCCTGGTGTGTGGGGCCCTTGTGGCCCCCCTCCAACTCCTCTTCGGATCTCTGGAAGCTTCCGGGGAAAATAAGACTTCAGGAACTTGTTTCGTCCAATTCCGAGAATATTTCTTGTGTAGCACTTCTGAAACACAAAAATAGCAGAAAACAGGCAACTGGCACTGTGGCGACTTGTTAGTAGGTTAGTTCCGGAAAATGCATAAAAGCGCCACGAAGTGTAATGAAACAGTAGGCAAATGGTGTAAAAACAAGCATGGAGCATCAAAAATTATAGATACGTTGGAGACGTATCAAGCATCCCCAAGCTTAACTCCTGCTCGTCCTCGAGTAGGTAAGTGATAAAAAAAGAATAATTTTTGAGGTGACATGCACCTACACAATCTTGATCATATATGTAAGAATTTGTGAGCTGGGATATAAGAACTTAAAACATGGGCATGAAAGATATAATCTTAACAATGCAAACTTAGCAACCATGTTATAAACATGCAAATGAACACAAACAAAAGATCATGAAAATGAAACAATGAAAGTCAAACGTGTGTTTAAATCATAAGGAAAAACATACAAATGGTTTTCAGCTTGTACTTCATAGAGAGCAAAACATAAATGCATAGGACACCTTCAAGTTTAAGAGGGCGACTAGATACAAATAATTTGAGAACAAGTGAAACCAACAATATGAATCAATCAATGAAAACTTTGGGACAATGCACATTATACTAAGAATGACAACTATGCTCTCTTAAAGGTGCATAAAGATAGAAGGTGGTGACTCAACATAAAAGTAAAAGAGAGGCCCTTCGTGGAGGGAAGCAGTGATTGCAAGTTTTATAACCTTCAAAAATTATGGTACTTACTGGTTTTGAGCTCTCATTGCCCCCATCATAAGCATCTTGAATGGTTAGAGTTAATGCGAGAACAATTATGATGCATATGCTTGACAAATCATAAGTTGAAAACCTCGTGTCCCATGAATACGAGTACCCAAACCTCATGCTACTCAACTTAATGTCCCAAGCAAGGCTCTTGTCATTGTAAGTATATATGTATCATCGAGAACCGCCAACGGGGTACCTCCATGCCCGATGACATGGAACAAGCCCACATCAAAATGACAGGACAAGCAGACAATGAATACCTCAACATCTCTTTTATTTGCCATTTGTTTAGCTTTTTATTTTGAGATGCGTCATCGAATGTCCACTATGGGTATGCTGCAAATTTCCACCATGAATTATGCATGGCTTAGATTAGCGACCCAGACATTTCTATAACATATATACAAACTCCATGATCCCCACAAGATTCCCAACTCATTTCACACCACGGGCATCCATAAACAAAAGATCACGATATCAACTCAAATAAGAAGTGCAATGTTGAAAGCTTGCCCATAACAGCATCGTTGGGATAGTATCCAACTTACAACTTGCAAGCATAACAACTCAACATAAGAGACCACAATGTAAAAATATTAAGAACGAGAAAAAGTAAAGTGTGCCTTCCGGTTCGTGAGAGCTTTACTGACCAATTTTCGCATAACACTGGTAAGAGTTTAATTTGAAGAGAAAATAAAAGCAAGTCAAATTTACTTGGAATAGCAAATTGCTAGTAGGTATGTATGGTGGACACTTTGGAAAACTTGATTTTTAGGAGTTGGATGCACGAGTAGAGCTCATACTCAGTACAAGGCGAGGGCTAGCAAAAGACTGGGAGCGACCAACTAAGAGAGCAATAATGGTCATAATCATGCAAAGCGACAAAGCGACATTTAAAAGAAGCATAAGATGGCATCAAAAGTCAAAAACTAAATGATCATAAAGGCTATTGGCGACTTTGTCAAAGTCTAACATGTGTGAGCATGCGCCAAGTTAACCCAAATAAAGCATCAAGGAGAAAACCAAAATAATGCTTCCAAACGATAAAAACAACGCATGGTTTTTTTCAAAGGCTCATTAAGCAATCTCAGTTATTTGAGACAAGTCATGCTACAGCAAAAATCACTAAGCATACTATTAAAAAGACATCAAGCATGACATGCAAAAGCCTAAGCCGCAGTCTACACAAGCTCCTTCTTGTACCACTTTTTTGCATAAAGCTTTTTCTCTTTTCCAACACCATTTGAAATTTTTAAGACACCTCTTTTGATGAAAACCAATAAAGATCAGAGGCAAAAATACACCTTGATAAATAGATATAAGAAGATCTGAACAGAAATCAAGGCGAAAACGAAAACCAAAAGCAGTAGCAGAAAAAGAAGAACACTCGGTTTATGATAAGAGTGAAAACTAGAGCGTTCTTGGCAAAAGAAAAGCAAGGCAACTTCTCCAAAAGAAATTTGTTGGGGTCCAACCATTTATTGCAGAAAACAAAACAAAACTAACTAATAAAACTAAAACAACTGACGCTCCAAGAAAAACACATAGTGCATGAAGCAATAAAAATATAGTGTTTTGAAAGGTGACCTGATTTTTGCTGATGAAGAAGGGGTGCCTCGGGGGCATCCCCAAGCTTTGATGTTTGTACTTCTTGGACATTTCTTAGGGTGATGCATGGGCATCCCCAAGCTTGAGCTTTTGTCCATTCTTCAACTCATCTCATCATTCTCCAATCCCTACACATGAAAACTTCCTTCATACAAAACTAAACATAAATCTATTAGCAACATTAGTGCAAGCATAACATATAATCAACCTCTTTTTGCTTCAGGTTTCAACCCAAAACCACCACATATATAGCATATACTACTGTAGCAACTTCCCCAAAAGTTCCGTGATCAAAAGAACTCAAAAGAAAGCGATAAAGCGGCAAAAACGATAGTGCCGAAAATCTGTCAAAACAGAACAGCTGACAAAGGTCGAATTTTTTAGGGGTTTTCTGTTGCTCAAATCAAAAAGTGTTTAACTAGAAAAAGTTTGGATATAACCTGGGGCATATGCACAAGAAATCGCAGGTCCAAAAGATATACAGAGAATTTATACGAATTTTTACGGTGCAGCACCGAAAACAGTTTCAGGACAGCAACATCCCCAAATCTTTACCTCACTCAAATTAGAGGCTTCTCTTGGCACAACAATAAAATAAAAAGGATAAGGAGAGGTCATTACAGTAGTAATGACTTCCAAGACTCAAATAAAAGAAAAAGTACTGAAAATAAAACATTGGGTTATCTCCCAAGAGTGATTTTCTTTAACGCCTTTGAGCTAGGCGCAGAAAATTTGCGAATCAAGTAACATCAAGTGATGAAGCATCAAGCTCATAGTTTGCTCTAAGAATAGAGTCAAAAAGTAATTTCTTCCTTTTCCTAGGGAAGTGTTCCATACCTTTCTTGAGTGGGAATTGATATTTGATGGTGCCTTCTCTCATATCAATAATGGCACCTATAGTTCGAAGAAAAGGTCTTCCCAAAATAATAGGACATGAAGCATGGTATTCAATGTCCATAACGAGAAAATCAACGGGAACAAGGTTATTGTTAACCACAATAAGAATATCATTAATCCTTCCCAAAGGTTTTTTCTTAGCAACATCAGCAATAAGAACATCATAATAATATTTTTCAAGTGGTGGTAAATCAAGCATGTCATAAATTTTTCTAGGCATGATAGAAATACTAGCACCTAGATCACATAAAGCATGGAAATCAAAACCATTAACATGCATATCAATGATGGGTTCCCAACCATCTTCTAACTTCTTGGGAACAGAAGCTTTTTGCTTCAACATTTCATCCCTAATTTTCATGAGAGCATTGGTAATATGCTTAGTAAAAGCAATATTTAAAGAACTAGCATTGGGAGTCAAAGCAAGATTTTGCAAGAAAAAAATAACTTCAGATATATTGCAGCCATCAACATCAAAATCATTAAAGGAAGTAGAGCTATCGTCTCCTACACTCCGAAAAATTTCAGCACTCTTTTGAGAAAAAGTTTTGGCAGTTTTAGGCTTTTTATCACAAGGAGTGGGAGTTTTCTCTACACCAATCAAAGTAAGAGGATTGCTAGCATTAGGAACAACGTCATTAGAGGTAGTAATAGTACAAACTTTCATATTCCTAGCAATCTCATCCTCTCTTTCCCATCTAGCATGCAATTCTGCTAACAATCTAAGATTTTCATCAATTCCAACTTGGATAGCATTAGCAGTAGCAAAAACATTGTTCTCTTTCACATCATTAGGCAACACTTTTAATTTCAGAAGTTCAATATCATGAGCAAGGCTATCAACTTTAGAAGCAAGAATATCAATTTTGCCTAACTTTTCCTCAACAGACTTGTTAAAAGCAGTTTGTTTTACCATGAAGTCTTTGAGCATGACTTCAAGTTCAGAGGGCGCGGCCCTAGTGTTGTTGGAGGAATTACCATAAGGATTACCATAACCATTACCATTAGTAGAAGGATATGGCCTATAATTGTTACTAGCAAAATTATTCCTATAAGCATTGTTGTTAAAATTATTGTTTCTAATGAAATTCACATCAACATGCTCTTCTTGAGCAACCAAAGAGGCTAAAGGAACATTATTAGGATCAACATGAGTCCTATCATTAGCAAGCATAGCCATAATGGTATCAATCTTATCACTCAAGGAAGAGGTTTCCTCAACAGAATTTACCTTCTTACCTTGTGGAGCTCTCTCGGTGTGCCATTCGGAATAATTTACCATCATGTTATCAAGTAGCTTTGTTGCGGCGCCCAAGGTAAGGGACATAAAAGTGCCTCCAGCAGCTGAATCAAGTAAGTTCCTCGAAGAAAAATTCAGTCCTGCATAAAAAGTTTGAACAATCATCCAAGTAGTCAGTCCATGAGTGGGGCAATTCTTTATCATAGATTTCATTCTTTCCCACGCTTGAGCAACATGTTCATTATCAAACTGACTAAACTTCATAATATTGCTACGCAGAGATATAATCTTGGCAGGAGGATAGTATCTACCAATAAAAGCATCCTTACACTTAGCCCATGAATCAATACTATTCTTAGTCAAAGACAGCAACCAATCTTTAGCTTTTCCTCTCAAAGAAAAAGGAAACAACTTGAGCTTAATAATATCACTTTCTACATCCTTATATTTCTGCATCTCACATAGCTCAACAAAATTGTTGAGATGAGCTATAGCATCTTCAGTACTAGCACCAAAAAAGTGCTCTTTCATAACAAGGTTCAATAAAGCAGGCTTAATTTCATAAAAGTTTGCAGCAGGAGCAGGTGGCGCAATAGGAGTGCAGATAAAATCACTATTGTTTGTGCTAGTAAAGTCACACAACTTGGTGTTTTCAGGATTAGCCATTTCAGCAAAACTAAAAGTAGACAAGTAAAAATAACTATCAAAGATTCTAATTTTTTTTGGGTTTTTGATAAAACGATGCAAGTAAAATAAATAAAGTAAAGCAAAACTTAAAACAAAGTAAAGGATGTGTGTGTGAAAAACTCCCCTTGCAGAGGTCTTCTACTTCCTCCCCGGCAACGGCGCCAGAAAAAGAGCTTGATGCGTGGTAAATGACTAGCCCGTTGGGAACCCCAAGAGGAAGGTATGATGAATATAGCAGCAAGATTTTCCCTCAGTAAGAAACCAAGGTTTATCGCTCAGGAGAGGAGAGACAAACGACTGAAGGTGATGCTTGCTAGCTTGCGACAGCTTCGGACAATTTATATATGGCGCCTCGTCTAAGCTTTGCTTTGCTAGCAGCAATGTGGAACCTGCACACAACACAACCAAATACTTTGTTTCCAACTTGCGATGAGGTTGTCAATCTCACCGGTTTGCTTGAAACAAAGGGTATGAGCGTATCGAGTGGAAAGCAGTGAAAGTATGCGAGTAAAGTAAACAGTGCGAGTAAAGTAAACAGGTGATAGCAATATGATGGAAATAGGACCGGGGTCCACAGTTCACTAGTGGTATCTCTCCATAAGATAAATAACACATGCTGGGTAAACAAATTACAGTTGGGCAATTAATAGAATAAAGATAAATGTGATATGTCAAGAAGATCACTATCCGATTTACTCTAGGTATTACAACAAAATACATAGACCACCATCCAACTGCATATATGACTAATAATCCACTCCCGGGGATATCATCCGAACACCCCATGAGTATTAAGTTGCGAACAACAGATAATTGCATTAAGCAAAGTGTGTAATGTAAACAAAGCATATGCCCTCGAGCATATGAATGTTGTTTTCTCCCTAGTAGCAACATCACATCTACAACCTTAGAGGTTTCTGTCACTCCCCCAGATTAAATAGAGGCATGAACCCACTATCGAGCATAAATACCCCCTCTTGGAGTCACTAGCAACTACTCGGCCAAGATAGCTACTAACAATGGAGAGCATGCAAGATTATAAACAACATAGAGATAACATAAGGTATATTTCAGTATAGCAACTCAATCATAACACCAATATTCATCGGATCCCAACAAACCAAACATGTAGAATTACATAACAGTGATCTCAATCATGTAGGGCAGCTCATGAGATCTAAACATAAAGCACATGGTGGAGGAGACAACCATCTAGCTACTGCTATGGACCTATAGTCCAAGGTAGACTACTCACTCATCGCTCTGGAGGCAAGCATGGTGATGAAGAAGACCTCCGGTGGTGATTCCCCTCTCCGGCAGGGTGCCGGGAAGAGCTTCTAGACCCTCCCGATCTTCGGGTCGACGGCGGCGGCGGATCACGATGTGTTCTGGAAAAGTGATCGGGTTCTTAGGTTTTTTCCCGTTGGGGGGTCTTTATAGGCAAAGGGGCATCGTCAGAGGTGGCCCGAGGCAACCTCACACATAGGGGGCGCGGCCAGGGGCCAGGCCGCGCCGCACTGGTATGTGGGGCCCTCGTGGCCCCCCTCCAACTCCTCTTCGGATCTCTGGAAGCTTCCGGGGAAAATAAGACTTCAGGAACTTGTTTCGTCCAATTCCGAGAATATTTCCTGTGTAGCACTTCTGAAACACAAAAATAGCAGAAAACAGGGAACTGGCACTGTGGCGACTTGTTAGTAGGTTAGTTCCGGAAAATGCATAAAAGTGCCACGAAGTGTAACGAAATAGTAGGCAAATGGTGTAAAAACAAGCATGGAGCATCAAAAATTATAGATACGTTGGAGACGTATCAACCCCCCGACGGGAAAAACCTAAACACCCGATCACTTTTCCAGAACACATCGCGATCCACCGCCGCCATTGACCCGAAGATCGGGAGGGTCCAGAAGCTCTTCCCGGCACCCTGCCGGAGAGGGGAATCACCACCGGAGGTCTTCTTCATCGCCATGCTTGCCTCCGGCGCGATGAGTGAGTAGTCTACCTTGGACTATGGGTCCATAGCAGTAGCTAGATGGTTGTCTTCTCCACCATGTGCTTCATGTTTAGGTCTCGTGAGCCGCTTTACATGATCGAGACTACCTTTATGTAATTCTACATGTTGTGTTTGTTGGGATCTGATGAATATTGGTGTTATGATTGAGTTGATGTACTGAAATTTATCTTATGTTATCTCTATATTGTTTATGATCTTGCATGCTCTCCGTTGTTAGTAGCTATCTTGGCCGAGTAGTTGCTAGTGACTCCAAGAGGGGGTATTTATGCTCGATAGTGGGTTCATGCCTCTATTTAATCTGGGGGAGTGACAGAAACCTCTAAGGTTGTAGATGTGCTGTTGCTACTAGGGGGAAAACAACATTCATATGCTCAAGGGCATATGCTTTGTTTACATTACACACTTTGCTTAATGCAATTATCTGTTGTTCGCAACTTAATACACGTGGACTTCTCGGATTGATTCGCTACAAGTGGATTATTAGTCATAGATGCAGTTGGATGGCGGTCTATGTATCTTGTTGTAATGCCCAGAGTAAATCTCATAGTGATCCTCTCGACATATACACGTTGTCTTTATTCTATCAATTGCCCAACTGTAATTTGTTTACCCAGCATGTATTATTTTATCTTATGGAGAGACACCACTAGTGAACTGTGGACCCCAGTCCTATTTCTTTTATATTGCTATCACCTGTTTACTTTACTTGCACTATTTACTTTACTCACATACTATTACTATTTTCCACTCGATACGCTCATTCCTTTGTTTATAGCAAACCGGTGAGATTGACAACCTCATCATAAGTTGGGAACAAAGTATTTGGTTGTGTTGTGTGTAGGTTCCACGTTGCTACTAGTTGAAGACGCGCTAACAAGTTATCGTTAACGGCGCCCTTGTTAGAGCATCACGCAGCTAGCGGGCATCACCTTCAGCCGTATTGGCTCCTTCCTCTCCTGACCGACATACCTTGGTTTCTTACTGAGGGAAAACCTTGCTGCTATATTCATCATACCTTCCTCTTGGGGTTCCCAACTGGACGGTGAAAAACTATCAACACCGTACCGCATCAAGCTCTTTTCTGGCGCCATTGCCGGGGAGGAAGAAGAAGACTTCTGCAAGGGGAGTTTTCGCACGCACATCCTTTACTTTGTTTTAAGTTTTGCTTTACTTTATTTTTACTTGCATACTTTTATCAAAAACCCAAAAAAATTAGAATCCTTTGTAGTTGTTTTTACTTGTCTGCTTTTAGTTTGCTAGAATGGCTACCCCTGAAAACACCAAGTTGCGTGACTTTACTATCACGAATAATAGTGATTTTACTGCACTCCTATTGCGCCACCTGTTCCTGCTGCAAATTTTTATGAGATTAAGCCTGCTTTGTTGAACCTTGTTATGAAAGAGCAATTTTCTGGTGCTAGTACTGATGATGCTGCAGCTCATCTCAACAATTTTGTTGAGCTATATGAGATGCAGAAATATAAGGATGTGGAAAGTGATATTATTAAGCTTAAGTTGTTTCCTTTTTCTTTGAGAGGAAAAGCTAAGGATTGGTTGTTGTCTTTGCCTAAAAATAGTATTGATTCATGGGCTAAGTGTAAGGATGCTTTTATTGGTAGATACTATCCTCCTGCTAAGATTATAGCTTTGCGTAGCAATATTATGAAGTTTAGTCAGTTTGATAATAAACATGTTGCTCAAGCTTGGGAAAGAATGAAATCTATGATAAAGAATTGTCCCACTCGTAGACTGACTACTTGGATGATTGTCCAAACTTTTTATGCAGAACTGAATTTTTCTTCAAGGAACCTACTTGATTCAGCTGTTGGAGGCACTTTTATGTCCCTTACTGTAACACCCCCGAATTTATCACAAATTTGAAGTGCCTGTTATGTATTCCATCACAATCCCAGAATCATTGTTGTGATACACATAACGTAGTTGGTAACCAGTTCCATAGACCTTACAATGCGATGGTTCAAATACAATGGTCATAGTGACCAAGTTCATATTACAACACAATAGAGCAGCGGAAATAACATCTTCGGGTCCATGCCTTCACCCTACAGGCAATGGCGACTCAGTAGAAGATCTTAGTTCTGATACTCTTCTTCATAACCTTCCTCCGGATACTCTTCCACATAGTCTGGCCAAGTTGATAGCAAGGGACACAGCCATGAGTACATTGGATGCACTCGCAAACCATCTTATAAATGAAATGATGAAGTAGAAATGCAAGTTTGATATGGTGGACTAAGCACTAAGTTTATTTGCAAAAGCTAGTTTTATTTCCCAAGAATGTTCATTAGTAGAGAAGAAGCTTTTAATTCTCTAAGTTCATCTCAAGAGGAACTTCAAGTGTGTCAACATCAATGTCAAGTCAAGTCATTCACCAAGTTCACCATAAGTTATTATCATTCTTCACAAAGTCAAGTACAGCTTGCCAACTATCCATGACCGCGGACGCGGCTATTCGAATAGTTTTGAAACCTCTGCAGAGGGGTACACTTTACCCACAAGATTCGATACATCTGCCTGGAGAAATCCATGGATCGTCATACACAAAGTATGCGAGGTTCAGGTTATCAAACAAACTCCTTCACTTGTCTACTCTAGTATAGGATTCTTCCCTAAGAGTCCATTTTGGCACTCCTAGTTTTGCCCGCTGCAGAGTGCTGCATGAATGGAAGTTTTCCACTCGGTTCGGAAGCACCCACGCATGGCTTACTTCTATAAAAGATGATACAAGATCTCCCATACTAAAGTAAACAAGCTACAGACTAAGCCCCTTCCCATTTAGGGGTAATGTGGTCGTACGGTATGGTTGGCTCACATGGTACATCACTTAGTATCATTTAGCAAATACATTCCATAGTCCTTAGTCAATATTATTTCCCTTCATAAAACCATCATGTAGGAGAAATCTCCAATTCAAGTTTTCAAGTTCAAGTCACCAATTTCAGATAGGGTTCCCCTTCTTAGATGGCCTCCATTTTATTAGCGACTAAGCAACTACATTGAATAAGGATACCACTAAATAAGGTTGGATAAACTCAGCTTGATGCTCTTGCTAAGCAAGATATCACTACACATCTATCATTCTACTTTAGCAATTCAATCATGCAATTTACTTAAAACAAGTAGAATGCAATAATAAAACTAGGCATTTGGAGTATGATTCAAAAGATGGCTTGCCTTGGCTGGCAAAGTGTTCGGGGTAGTCTTCTTCTTCTTGATAAAATTCCCCTTCAATATCCTCCTCGGCAACACTAGCGTCTAAATGACGAATAAGCACAAGGCACACAATCACTACACAATGCTAATGTAACAACCCAAACTTTTGGGAAATAAAAATAAATGGATTTATTAAAATACCAAATTTTTGAGCCAACAAAAACTTTTATTTTAAATACAAGATTTATTTCTTGTCTTTTAAACTTGTGAAATTGAGCATTTGCTCCCATGCTTCAAATAAAAAGAGTATGAGAAGGGTTTTAAAACAAATCCTTTGAGCCCAAATTTTTAAATAAAGATTTTTGTTAAATTGAAATAGTTTCCTAACTATGAAATTTGTGTATGGTTACATGCTAAACCCATTTGGGTCAATGGCCAAACCAAAATTTAAGTCAAGCAACCACAAACAAATAGAAAAGAATCAAGAAACTAAACTGCAACACAAAAACCTAAGTAGGAAGTGAGGAAGTAGTGATCTTAATAAAATTATTGATTACACTACTTTACCCCTTTGTACTCAGAATTCTTGAACTGGACCATCATACATCTCTCCACCACAACTAAGAACAAGTTACAAAGAATCAAATACAATAAAGTTGAAACAAAAATCAACTTGGAACCCTATTCAAATTTCTACCAAAGTTGGAATTCAAATAAGAGGTCATTTCCCAACTCCATCTCATCTCCAAGAAAACCAACACTTTTGGACCAATTAAATCTTTTTCACTCATAGTGCATGCATGCATAGTATTGGTTCTATGATTTCATGTGGGTTTTAATTTGTTGGGCAATGTTTAGTTAATTCAAACTTAACTAATAGAAGCATTAGAGAAGAACCACAAAGATCAAAAGAACCAGAAGCAAGAGAAATAAAGAAACAGAGAAGAAAAGATGATCTAGAAAAAGTTAACCACTACCCTACTTTGGACCCTTAGAATAAGAAATCTGTAACTCAAGCCAAGGTATGGTCAGTTAGTTGAGCTTGACCATATCACATACTAACTCAACCAAGAAGTTTCCAGCAAAAACTCAAACCCTAACCTCTTTCAAAATCTGTCCAAAGTTTGAATCTGAATCAGAAACCATACTTCAAATTTGAAATAAGATTTTTGCAAAACAATATATTTCTTCATAACAAAAATATTTCTGGAATCCCTATCCAATATAATGACCAACCCAATTGGAAATTTTCAAAAATTCAAATTTTGATTTCATGCGGACATTGTATCGAACACTTGGTGGGCAGAAATCTAACAAAATCGGATCAACTGTTGGCAACAGTAGTGGCAGCCCTAGCCCTAGCCCCTGACCTCCCAGCAGTGCCCTGGACATCTCTTGGTCGACCCCCTGTCTCCCCTGCCCAAGCACCAACCGTGAGACATGGAGGAAAACCACCCGGACCCCTCCTCACAGCCATCCCTTGCCCCCGCTGCACCAGACCACCCCGCAGCCCACCAGTGCGCCAGCAGCACCCCACAGCACACCGCAGCCCCCCGCCGAAAGCCCCGACCGCCGTGTCCCTTCGTTAGCCGACACCGGCCGCGCTCTCTCCGCAGATCCCCTCGCCTCGTGCTCCCTCTCCCGACTATAAAAAGCCTCCATTCGTCCCTGAAAAGGACCCCGCCATCACCAGGAACCTCTTAGACATAATCTCCTCGCTAGTTGCTCGCAGGTTTGAGCTCGCCGGAGCAGGCCGAGCTGCAGGACGTCGTGCCATTCCCGGTGTTCCAGCCGCTCCCTCAAGCTGCCGCCTGGACGAGGTGGAAGAGGAGGAGATCCTCCGCCGGACTGCAACTCGCCGTCGTCTCCCGTGCCTTCCTCATCGAGCTGCGTCGCTGACTTCTTCGCTACTGATCGCCGGTGAGCTCCGTTCGTCCCCAGGAAGAAGAGCCTCGATACGTACCGATTCGATTTAGTTCTGACCGGTGGGCCCCCTTGGCAGGTCGGCCGATCCTATTTTTTTCCCTGCTCAACCACCCAACTGCAGCCTAGTGGGCCGGCCCAGCTCGGTCTGTGTGTCCGGCCCGGATTAAAAAAAAAGGGTTATTCGAATTCCGATTTTTGAGAAACTCATTCAGATGCTTGCTTAAATTGAATTTTCCCGGAGTTCTACCAACCCAAATTTAACAAATGAAAATGTTCTGGAAACCTTAGAACATGAGCTATCCTTTAGAAGTGGTTTCAACACAATTAGATCTACATAATAGTTGCAGCAAAAATAACAAAACAGGAGCTTTTCCAACTTAGAAAATCCATATCAATTCAAATAAAATTCCTAAAAATATAAACCCAACTTCAGAAATTCACAATTAGTGATACCCATCTGCCTATACCATTAGATCTCATTTTTTTTTGAACCTTTTTAAAGTAAATGCTATTTACCTATATGGTTAATATAGGCATTTGCCATATAAGATTTTTATTAAACTCAAATCTATAATCAAAATTTTTATGGAACCCTTATTGTTACACCACAATTCCAAATACCTATCTACAGGTATTGATCTTAGTCCATGTGTACTTGTAGGAAGTATTTGGAAATTTAATCCTACATGGTAGTAATTAGAAACTCAAAGTTGCACACATATTTCAAATTAAATGGAAATGATATGAAACCAATTTGAATCAACCACATTTCTAAATATTGATCTATAACCTTTGATCCCATTCAACTAGGATCTATAAACTCTACTTGTAGATTCAAACTTGATCACTAAATATTTGCAAACTAGAAATGGCTTCCATAATAGAAAAATACTCCAAATCCAATGAAGCCTCTTTGGTTGAACCATAATCTTGAATATCTACTTGTGGTCTATGACCATGGTCAATAAGGACTTGCAAGAGATATTTCATGATTCAAAGTAAATTAAATCCTCACTTAAATCAAGAACGCAATAATCTCATCTATATGGATTCAATTAAATCGAAGCCACTCTCCATCACATTCTTAGATAACTTTTCCTACCCTAGTATCCTTGATTGTTGAATGTGTGTGGTTTGTGAAATGTTTGGTGATTGTATGTATTTATTTTTCAACGATTAGACGACAAAGAGAGTAAGGAGAATGGATCCCGAAGTTAACCAAGAAATGAAGATGGAGATCAATCAACCCAAGATGAAGATGAAGACTATTTTGACTTTGCCAAGCCAGGCAAGCCATCTTTTGAATCATACTCCAAATGCCTAGTTTTACTATTGCATTCTACTTGTTTTAAGTAAATTGCATGATTGAATTGCTAGAGTAGAATGATAGAGGTGTTTGATATCTTGCTTAACAAGAGCATCAAGCTGAGTTTATCCAACTATTTAGTGGTATCATCACTCAATGTAGTTGCTTAGTCGCTAATAAAATTGAGATCATCTATAAGGGGAACCCTAGTTGAAAATTGGTGACTTGAACTTGAAACTTGAATTGGAGGTTTCTCCTACATGATGGTTTTATGAAAGAAAATAATCTTGACTAAGACTATGCAATGTATTTCTCAAATTGACAACGAGTGATGTACTATGGGAGCCAATTATACCGTACAACCACATTACCCCTATATGGGAAGGGGCTTAATCCGTAGCTTGTTTATCTTAGTATGGGAGGTCTTGTATTAAATCTTCATGGGAGGACTCCATGGGCGGATACTTCTTGACCAAGTGGATTCACTAACCCGGTTCCCGGGATGGGCAGAACTAGAGGCGCCGGAGCGGGAATTCCGTACCCCGGGCTCTAAGGAAGGATCCTATACTAGGATGAGCAAGTGAAAGGTTTTGTTTGATTATCTGAAAACCGCATACTTTTGTATGACGGACCGTGGATTTCTCCCGGCAGATGTATCGAATCTTGTGGGTAAAGTGTACCCCTCTGCAGAGGTTTTCAAACTATTCGAATAGCCGAGTCCTCGGTCATGGACGGTTGGCAAGCTGTGCCTGGCTTTTGTCAATAATGAAAACAACTTATGATGAACTTGGTGAATGACATGAATTTGAATTGACTTGACTTGACCATGATCTTGACACACTTGAAGTTCCTCCTTAGATTGAACTTAAAGAACTAAACCTCTTTTCTACTAATGAACATTCTTGGGAAACAAAACTAGCATTTCTGCAAATAAACTTAGTGCTTAGTCCACCATACCAACCTTGCATATCTCTCTCATCACTTTGTTTATAAGATGGTTTGCGAGTGCATCCAATGTACTCACGGCTGTGTCCCTGGCTATTAACTTGGCCAGACTTGAAGGAGCAAGATCAAGAAGGAAGGACTCATTGACGGCTTTGCGAATTAGGCTCGTTTCCTACTGTCTGCTTTGCCTGTGCAGTTGAAGCTTGACAATATGGACCCAAAGTGTTATTCCGCTGCATGTTGATGTAATGTAAGGTTTGGTCTGTGCGACCACCTATGTAATCCCCTTTATTTACTATTAATGTCTATGACGATGATATCAACTACGTTATGTAAATCACAACATTGATTCTGGGATTGTGATGGATTACATAACGGGCACTTCGAATTTGTTATCAAATTTGAGGTCGTCACAAGTTGGTATCAGAGCCTAGGCTGACTCTAGGAAACCCTAGTTAGCATGGTCGTTAGAAAATGATATCTCTGATATCACAAGTTTGGTATCAGGACTATCATAACCTTAGGAGACCTTAGTTAGTATGGTCGTTAGCTAAGAAAGTGATATTTTGTCAAACACTTATTTCTACAAAAGAAACTTATTTGCTTGGTATCCAAAGTCAATCTTATACCCTCATCTTATTCACTTAAAATATCTTATACTCTCAACTTATGCTCTCAAAAGATTTTGACAAAGAAATTATTTACCTCTTTAATTACAAAGTCTTTTCAAATATTTGTTTTACTCTATTTCTCATCCACTTCAAATATATACTATGGACGATATACCGACCTAAGACCGAAGGACTTTTGGATCAAAAGATTAGGACTCAATATTTTTCAAGACTTCAACCTTGGATGTCAACTACGACCGCTACCATCAAAAGAGAGTCTCTTCACCTGATCCAGAAATCTTCCAACAAGAGTCAACCCTATGAGACAAAGACTTCAAGAGCAAAGAAAGAGAGATCTAAAATGATGAAGACCCAGCAAACCTTTTGACCCACAGGATTTATAGGAAATGCTCAGTTGATTTCATTAAGCTGCCCTTACCTCACGATTATTAAGTGTGCTTAGTGCCTTGTGTGTTTGAATGATTGATTTGTTTTGAAGTGTGTTGCTCATATGCCATCTGGCAACCTGTAGCAACCACTTTGAAAACTTGTTTGCTCAAAAATGTTTTTGGTCTTTTTGGCCCAACATAAACTCTGAAAAAAAATACCAACTCCATGTGAGAAACATTTCAAAAACTTTCCCTGTCATCTACGACCCGTAATCGAAAACCCAGTACTATTGAAGATAACCTCAACATCTGCATGAGAAGGAAGAAACCTTTCCGGAATACCCCGAAGCAACTCTTACAACGTGAAGGCATGAAGAGAAGGAAATCAACCATCACGAACGAGCCGTGTACCCCCGAAGTTGCTCCCAGTTACAAAGTAGTATGAACAAGTTGGATCAAGATTTTGGAACACAAGTCATCAAGAAGCCGGAGCCACCTTAGTTTCATACTAGTAGTCTTGTTTTATCTCTTTGTGAAACCAGACCTATAATCCACAAGACCTTGTTTTATGAAGTTTTATGGTTTAAACCTAAAATATTTTGTTTTTGAAATGTCTGATTGTTTGTTGAAAATGCTATGTGATTGATGAATATGTGTTTTGGCCCATTTGGCCTTATCACATTTTGGGTGTACCCAATCTTTCCATCTCTATAGGAATCAATATACACTCTAGCTCTTATCCGGTAATCTCATTTCTTAATCTATTTCAATCTCAACTTGTGAATCTCGGGACGAGATTCTTTTTAAGGGGGGAAGATTGTAACAACCCAAATTTTTGGGAAATAAAAATAAATGGATTTATTAAAATACCAAATTTTTGAGCCAACAAAAACTTTTATTTTAAATACAAGATTTATTTCTTGTCTTTTAAACTTGTGAAATTGAGCATTTGCTCCCATGCTTCAAATAAAAAGAGTATGAGAAGGGTTTTAAAACAAATCCTTTGAGCCCAAATTTTTAAATAAAGATTTTTGTTAAATTGAAATAGTTTCCTAACTATGAAATTTGTGTATGGTTACATGCTAAACCCATTTGGGTCAATGGCCAAACCAAAATTTAAGTCAAGCAATCACAAACAAATAGAAAAGAATCAAGAAACTAAACTGCAACACAAAAACCTAAGTAGGAAGTGAGGAAGTAGTGATCTTAATAAAATTATTGATTACACTACTTTACCCCTTTGTACTCAGAATTCTTGAACTGGACCATCATACATCTCTCCACCACAACTAAGAACAAGTTACAAAGAATCAAATACAATAAAGTTGAAACAAAAATCAACTTGGAACCCTATTCAAATTTCTACCAAAGTTGGAATTCAAATAAGAGGTCATTTCCCAACTCCATCTCATCTCCAAGAAAACCAACACTTTTGGACCAATTAAATCTTTTTCACTCATAGTGCATGCATGCATAGTATTGGTTCTATGATTTCATGTGGGTTTTAATTTGTTGGGCAATGTTTAGTTAATTCAAACTTAACTAATAGAAGCATTAGAGAAGAACCACAAAGATCAAAAGAACCAGAAGCAAGAGAAATAAAGAAACAGAGAAGAAAAGATGATCTAGAAAAAGTTAACCACTACCCTACTTTGGACCCTTAGAATAAGAAATCTGTAACTCAAGCCAAGGTATGGTCAGTTAGTTGAGCTTGACCATATCATATACTAACTCAACCAAGAAGTTTCCAGCAAAAACTCAAACCCTAACCTCTTTCAAAATCTGTCCAAAGTTTGAATCTGAATCAGAAACCATACTTCAAATTTGAAATAAGATTTTTGCAAAACAATATATTTCTTCATAACAAAAATATTTCTGGAATCCCTATCCAATATAATGACCAACCCAATTGGAAATTTTCAAAAATTCAAATTTTGATTTCATGCGGACATTGTATCGAACACTTGGTGGGCAGAAATCTAACAAAATCGGATCAACTGTTGGCAACAGTAGTGGCAGCCCTAGCCCTAGCCCCTGACCTCCCAGCAGTGCCCTGGACATCTCTTGGTCGACCCCCTGTCTCCCCTGCCCAAGCACCAACCGTGAGACATGGAGGAAAACCACCCGGACCCCTCCTCACAGCCATCCCTTGCCCCCGCTGCACCAGACCACCCCGCAGCCCACCAGTGCGCCAGCAGCACCCCACAGCACACCGCAGCCCCCCGCCGAAAGCCCCGACCGCCGTGTCCCTTCGTTAGCCGACACCGGCCGCGCTCTCTCCGCAGATCCCCTCGCCTCGTGCTCCCTCTCCCGACTATAAAAAGCCTCCATTCGTCCCTGAAAAGGACCCCGCCATCACCAGGAACCTCCTAGACATAATCTCCTCGCTAGTTGCTCGCAGGTTTGAGCTCGCCGGAGCAGGCCGAGCTGCAGGACGTCGTGCCGTTCCCGGTGTTCCAGCCGCTCCCTCAAGCTGCCGCCTGGACGAGGTGGAAGAGGAGGAGATCCTCCGCCGGACTGCAACTCGCCGTCGTCTCCCGTGCCTTCCTCATTGAGCTGCGTCGCCGTCTTCTTCGCTACTGACCGCCGGTGAGCTCCGTTCGCCCCCAGGAAGAAGAGCCTCGATACGTACCGATTCGATTTAGTTCTGACCGGTGGGCCCCCTTGGCAGGTCGGCCGATCCTATTTTTTTCCCTGCTCAACCGCCCAACTGCAGCCTAGTGGGCCGGCCCAGCTCGGTCTGTGTGTCCGGCCCGGATTAAAAAAAAAGGGTTATTCGAATTCCGATTTTTGAGAAACTCATTCAGATGCTTGCTTAAATTGAATTTTCCCGGAGTTCTACCAACCCAAATTTAACAAATGAAAATGTTCTGGAAACCTTAGAACATGTGCTATCCTTTAGAAGTGGTTTCAACACAATTAGATCTACATAATAGTTGCAGCAAAAATAACAAAACAGGAGCTTTTCCAACTTAGAAAATCCATATCAATTCAAATAAAATTCCTAAAAATATAAACCCAACTTCAGAAATTCACAATTAGTGATACCCATCTTCCTATACCATTAGATCTCATTTTTTTTGAACCTTTTTAAAGTAAATGCTATTTACCTATATGGTTAATATAGGCATTTGCCATATAAGATTTTTATTAAACTCAAATCTATAATCAAAATTTTTATGGAACCCTTATTGTTACACCACAATTCCAAATACCTATCTACATGTATTGATCTTAGTCCATGTGTACTTGTAGGAAGTATTTGGAAATTTAATCCTACATGGTAGTAATTAGAAACTCAAACTTGCACACATATTTCAAATTAAATGGAAATGATATGAAACCAATTCGAATCAACCACATTTCTAAATATTGATCTATAACCTTTGATCCCATTCAACTAGGATCTATAAACTCTACTTGTAGATTCAAACTTGATCACTAAATATTTGCAAACTAGAAATGGCTTCCATAATAGAAAAATACTCCAAATCCAATGAAGCCTCTTTGGTTGAACCATAATCTTGAATATCTACTTGTGGTCTATGACCATGGTCAATAAGGACTTGCAAGAGATATTTCATGATTCAAAGTAAATTAAATCCTCACTTAAATCAAGAACGCAATAATCTCATCTATATGGATTCAATTAAATCGAAGCCACTCTCCATCACATTCTTAGATAACTTTTCCTACCCTAGTATCCTTGATTGTTGAATGTGTGTGGTTTGTGAAATGTTTGGTGATTGTATGTATTTATTTTTCAACGATTAGACGACAAAGAGAGTAAGGAGAATGGATCCCGAAGTTAACCAAGAAATGAAGATGGAGATCAATCAACCCAAGATGAAGATGAAGACTATTTTGACTTTGCCAAGCCAGGCAAGCCATCTTTTGAATCATACTCCAAATGCCTAGTTTTACTATTGCATTCTACTTGTTTTAAGTAAATTGCATGATTGAATTGCTAGAGTAGAATGATAGAGGTGTTTGATATCTTGCTTAACAAGAGCATCAAGCTGAGTTTATCCAACTATTTAGTGGTATCATCACTCAATGTAGTTGCTTAGTCGCTAATAAAATTGAGATCATCTATAAGGGGAACCCTAGTTGAAAATTGGTGACTTGAACTTGAAACTTGAATTGGAGGTTTCTCCTACATGATGGTTTTATGAAAGAAAATAATCTTGACTAAGACTATGCAATGTATTTCTCAAATTGACAACGAGTGATGTACTATGGGAGCCAATTATACCGTACAACCACATTACCCCTATATGGGAAGGGGCTTAATCCGTAGCTTGTTTATCTTAGTATGGGAGGTCTTGTATTAAATCTTCATGGGAGGACTCCATGGGCGGATACTTCTTGACCAAGTGGATTCACTAACCCGGTTCCCGGGATGGGCAGAACTAGAGGCACCGGAGCGGGAATTCCGTACCCCGGGCTCTAAGGAAGGATCCTATACTAGGATGAGCAAGTGAAAGGTTTTGTTTGATTATCTGAAAACCGCATACTTTTGTATGATGGACCGTGGATTTCTCCCGGCAGATGTATCGAATCTTGTGGGTAAAGTGTACCCCTCTGCAGAGGTTTTCAAACTATTCGAATAGCCGAGTCCTCGGTCATGGACGGTTGGCAAGCTGTGCCTGGCTTTTGTCAATAATGAAAACAACTTATGATGAACTTGGTGAATGACATGAATTTGAATTGACTTGACTTGACCATGATCTTGACACACTTGAAGTTCCTCCTTAGATTGAACTTAAAGAACTAAACCTCTTTTCTACTAATGAACATTCTTGGGAAACAAAACTAGCATTTCTGCAAATAAACTTAGTGCTTAGTCCACCATACCAACCTTGCATATCTCTCTCATCACTTTGTTTATAAGATGGTTTGCGAGTGCATCCAATGTACTCACGGCTGTGTCCCTGGCTATTAACTTGGCCAGACTTGAAGGAGCAAGATCAAGAAGGAAGGACTCATTGACGGCTTTGCGAATTAGGCTCGTTTCCTACTGTCTGCTTTGCCTGTGCGGTTGAAGCTTGACAATATGGACCCAAAGTGTTATTCCGCTGCATGTTGATGTAATGTAAGGTTTGGTCTGTGCGACCACCTATGTAATCCCCTTTATTTACTATTAATGTCTATGACGATGATATCAACTACGTTATGTAAATCACAACATTGATTCTGGGATTGTGATGGATTACATAACGGGCACTTCGAATTTGTTATCAAATTTGAGGTCGTCACAGCTAACAACACACCAAGCACACATACTTGTTTTCAAACAATAGCATTCATGTTGGATTTTATTGAGTTGGGTTGCAAGGTTTCTTCCAAGTGTTCATCAAGTGTGTACGTTAGATTTTTATACCATGTGCCATATGTTGTTTACTTTCTAAGCATTGGTATTTAACTAAGGGTGTTAGGACTAGTCCAAGTGGGGAGGGATTAATTAAGTAAATTTGTATTGAGGGAGAAACTAATCTAAGGGTATATTAGAGATCTATCATTTTATGCTACAAACTAGGATTGGATTAGGGTCTAATTGATACCACTAACAAGGTTCTAACTGATTAGGGTTGAGCTAAACAGTAGACAAGTTAACAAGTGAGCTCATAAACCAAGTTTCAAGTTTTTAGGAGTTTTAAACAATTTTCTAGAATTTTCCTAAGATTAATAGGGCCATGGTCAAAGTATTCTTATTGAATTAAATCCCTAACTCAAATGGGATTCTAACTAGTTTCAAAGGCTAGATAATTTCCTAAGCTTTCCAACGCATGTTTATTTGCTAAAAATGGATTTCTAAATCTCTTGGAATTAAAGTTTGAAAATCATATCTGAAACATATTTGAAACAATTTAAAAAGAGCGGGAAATAATTAAAAAACGATTCGGACCGAATTCTCACAGAACTGGGCCGATTTCAGAAATAACCCAAACGGGCCGGCCCAGTACCGCTTCGCCCGGGGCGGGATAAGTTTGAATTCGAACTAACAGGTGGGGCCTACGCGTCAAGTGACTTAAGTAACCCGAATCGGTATGCTGCCGTTGGATTCTAATCCAACGGCGCGTCTGTGTCGTGTTCGATGGCGAGGGAGGGAGCTCACCAGCGTCTAGAGAGGAAGACGACGGCGATGGCGACGCGCGTAGAGGAAGCAGGGCTTGACGGCGAGGGGCGAAAAAGACTCCGGCGGCACTCCTCCTCCAGATCCCGGCGTCCGCTCGTCCAGCGGCGGCCCAACGCGGCGGCGCCTTCCGCGTCCAGTAGCTCGCCGGCATCGACGGCTGCTGCGAACGAGAGCGAATGGTAGGAAAGTAAGGTGTCTGGGAGCTTGCTGGGAGTGGGGTGCGTTCATTCGTGTGCTCGGAGGGGGTTTTTATAGGCCAGGAGGGCGGGGACAAGGGCGTCCAGTGGGTGGCCGGCGCAGGGTGTTCTGGCGACGTGCACGGGCGAAGCCGGGCACGGCGGCCTTGGGGGCGTGCTGGCGGGGCTTGGTCACAGCGACGGGGTACTGTGGGTCGGCGCTGGCGAGGCCACGACGGTCGGCGTCGTGCAGAGAGCAGCAGGACAGAGAGGGGGGTCCGGGCATGTTCTTCCTCCTCTCCTCCATGTCTCACGGCTCAGGTCGGGGCAGAGGGGGCTGGGCTCGACCAAGGGGACTCCCCAGACATGGCTACATGGTTCGAGCGAAGGTGAACAGCGGCGTTCACAGTGAAACCGATTTTTCCCAGATTTTTGCCCTCCAGGTGCTCGACACAATGCCCGCAAGAAATTTGAATTTGAATTTTTGAAAATGGCCACTGTGGTTTGTCAAGATATTGGACAAGGGTTCTAGAACTATTTTTGTTTGGAGAAAATATCATGTTTTGCAGAAATCACATTTGAATTTTAGGGTATGGTCACTGTTTCAGATTCAAACTTTGGCTGATGTTTGAGTTAGGTTCTGATTTGAATTTTGGTTTGAAACTTCTTGGTCAAGTTAGTATGCAGCCTGGACAAGCTCAACTAACTGACCACACCCTTACTTAAGTTATAGATTTCTTATTCTATGTGTCCAAAGTAGGGTAGTCAATAATAATTTCTAGATCAACTTTTTCTTCTCTTTTTCTTTCTTTCTTTTGTTTCTGGTTTCTTTGGCTCTTATAATTCTTCTCTAATGCTTTTGTTGGTTAAGTTAGAATTAACTAACTATTGCACCACAAATTATAACACACATGAAATCATAAAAGACATATAATAGAAAATACATGCATACATGCAATATGAATGAGAAAGTTTTATTTGGTCCAAAATTTGGCACTTTAATTCATAGGAAGTGGATTACAAATATTTGGGTTGTTACACTTACCTTGGGCACCGCAACAAAGCTTCTCGACAATATGATGGTAAATTACTCTGAATGGCACACCGAGAGAGCTCCACAAGGTAAGAAGGTAAATTCTGTTGAGGAAACCTCTTCCTTGAGTGATAAGATTGATGCTATTATGGTTATGCTTTCTAATGATAGGACTCATGCTGATCCTAATAATGTTCCTTTGGCCTCTTTGGTTTCTCAAGAAGAGCATATTGATGTAAACTTCATTAGAAATAATAATTTTAACAACAATGCTTATAGGAACAATTTTGCTGGTAACAATTATAGGCTGCTTCCTTATAATGGTGATAATAGCTATCTTGGTAGACCTAAAATGCCTAGTGAAGAAAGAATTTTTGAACTTGAAAAGGCTACCAAGAATTTTATGCAGGCGCAATATGAGCAGAACAGGGCTTTCACCAAGACTATGGAGGAGCAATCGGCTCTGTTGAGGACTATTAGTCATCAACTTGAAAATTTAAACAAGGCTATTCCTGAGTTGCAAGCTAAGGTTTCCAAAGCTGAAACCAATATTTCATCTTTGACTAATGTGCAATATTCTTTGGTTAACAGAATGTCCGCTAAGCCTGATCCTTTTGCCACTGCTAATGCTATCCAAGTTAGAATTGATGAAAATATTAGGATGCTAGCAGAATTGCATGCCAGGTGGGAAAGAGAAGATGAGATGGCTAGAAAGATGAAGATATGTACCATTACTACCTCTAATGATGTTATTCCTAATGCTAGCAATCCTCTTACTTTGATTGGTGTAGAGAAAACTCCCACACCTTGTGTTAAAAAGCCTAAAACTGCCAAAACTTTTTCTCAAAAGAGTGCTGAAATTTTTCGGAGTGTAGGAGATGATAGCTCCATTTCCTTTAATGATTTTGATGTTGATGGCTGCAATATATCTGAAGTTATTTTGTTCTTGCAAAAGCTTGCTTTGACTCCCAATGCTAGTTCTTTAAATGTTGCTTTTACTAAGCATATTACTAATGCTCTCATGAAAATTAGTGATAAAAAGTTGAAGCAAAAAGCTTCTGTTCCCAAGAAGTTAGAAGATGGTTGGGAACCCATCATTGATATGCATGTTAATGGTTTTGATTGCCATGCTTTATGTGATCTAGATGCTAGTATTTCTATCATGCATAGAAAGATTTATGATATGCTTGATTTACCACCGCTTGAAAAGTGTTATTATGATGTTCCTATTACTGATGTTGCTAAGAAGAAACCTTTGGGAAGAATTAATGATGTTCTTATTATGGTTAACAATAACCTTGTTCCCGTTGATTTTTTTGTCATGGATGTTGAATGCAATGCTTCATGTCCTATTATTTTGGGAAGACCTTTTCTTTGAACTGTAGGTGCCATCATTGATATGAGGGAAGGCACCATCAAATATCAATTTCCACTCAAGAAAGGTATGGAACACTTCCCTAGAAAGAGAAAGATATTACTTTTTGACTCTATTCTTAGAGCAAATTATGAGCTTGATGCTTCATCACTTGATATTACTTGATTCGCATTTTCTGCGTCTAGCTCAAAGGCGTTAAAGAAAAGCACTCTTGAGAGATAACCCAATGTTTTTACATTCAGTTCTTTTTCTTTTATTTGAGTTTTGGAACTTATTACTACTGTAATGACCTCTCCTTATCCTTTTTATTTCGTTTTTGTGCCAAGAGAAGCCTCTAATTTGAGTGAGGTAAGATTTGGGGACGTTGCTGTCCTAAAATAGTTTTCGGTGCTGCACCGTAAAAATTCGTGAAAATTCTCTGTACATCTTTTGGACCTGCGATTTCTTGTGCATATGCCCCAGGTTATATCCAAACTTTCATTAGTTGAACTCTTTTTGATTTGAGTAACAAAAAACCCTCTAAAAATTCGACCTTTGTCAGCTGTTCTGTTTTGACAGATTTCTGCCAATATTTATGTTTGCCGCTTTATCGCTTTCTTTTTGAGTTCTTTTGATCACGGAACTTTTGGGGAAGTTGCTACAGTAGTATATACTTTATATGTGGTGGTTTTAAGTTGAAACCTGAAGCAAAAAGGGTTGATGTTGGGGATATACCAAATAGGTATACCAGCGACATAGTCCTAAATCAGCAAGCCAGGGTGGCCCATCAGGGGTGGTATGGCGGATTCGCCATACCGGGCGGCCCAGTTGCTGAAGTTGCCACGGCGGTACTGGACGCAGGCGCTTATGGCGGATCCTTAGACAGGCCCATGGCGGATTACTGATGACAGGCCCATGGCGGATCCATAGACGGCCCATGGCGAGTTACCTTGACGTACACGCATAGGACTTAGTCTAGGACTCCAAGTTGTATCCGCTCCGGTACCAACGTGTAGCCCACGCCAGGCGCCTTTATAAGCCCGGCGTGGAGCAGCCCTTGAGGCACGTTTGAGTCATATGGCCAATCGCATAGCGAAACAACCAACCTCATCATTGTAATCGAGCACTTGTTGCCATATAGTGAATTATAGTAGCACGTAGGATCTCGCCACCGTCGCGGGATCTGAAGCTGGGTAAACTCGTGCTACCACCGTCCCGGATCGCTCCTCCGTGTTCACCCCCTTCCACAAACCGCCATACCCCTATCTCTATGGCAGATCTGTTGACGAAATCACGACAGTTGGCGCCCACTGTGGGGCTAAGCGCGTCTGGAGCGCGGATCCAGGTGGGATCCGCCTTTGCAGGCATCGGCGACACCGTTGCTACTCGTGTGATGGCGCCAGAAAAGAGCTGTGGCGTTTAGTTGACGTGGGAGCAGTATGTCCTTGTGCGTGGGGATGACCAGCCCGTTGGGAACCCCAAGAGGAAGGTATGATGAGTGTAGCGGCTAGTTTTCCCTCAGTTAAGAAACCAAGGTTTATCGATCAGGAGAAGAGAGACGGTGACGACTGAAGGTGATGCAGACTGGCTTAGTGACACTCCAACAAGGGCGCCGTTAACGATACTTGTTGACTCGTCTTCGGCCAGCAGCAGCGCGGAACCTGCACACACACAAACAAGTACTTTGTTCCCAACTTGCGATGAGGTTGTCAATCTCACCGGTTTGCTTGAAACAAAGGTTATGAGTGTATCGAGTGGAAAACAGTAGTAATGTGCGAGTAAAGTAAACAGTGCGGGAAAAGTAAACAGGTGATTGCAATATGATTAAAATAGGACCGGGGTCCACAGTTCACTAGTGGTGTCTCTCCATAGATAAATAACATGCTGGGTAAACAAATTACAGTTGGGCAATTGATAGAATAAAGATAACGTGATATGTCAAGAAGATCACTATGAGATTTACTCTGGGCATTACAACAAAATACATAGACCGCCATCCAACTGCATCTATGACTAATAATCCACCCCCGGGGATATCATCCGAACACCCCAAAAGTATTAAGTTGCGAACAACAGATAATTGCATTAAGCAAAGTGTGTAATGTAAACAAAGCATATGCCCTTGAGCATATGAATGTTGTTTTCTCCCTAGTAGCAACAGCACATCTACCACCTTAGAGGTTTTTGTCACTCCCCCAGGTGAAATAGAGACATGAACCCACTATCGAGCATAAATACCCCCTCTTGGAGTCACTAGCAACTACTCGGCCAAGATAGCTACTAACAACGGAGAGCATGCAAGATCATAAACAACATAGAGATAACAAAAGATATAATTCAGTACAACAACTTAATCATAAACACCAATATTCATCGGATCCCAACAAACCAACATCATAGTATTACATAACGGTGATCTCAATCATGTAGAGCAGCTCATGAGATCTAAACATGAAGCACATGGTGGAGAAGACAACCATCTAGCTACTGCTATGGACCCATAGTCCAAGGTAGACTACTCACTCATCGCTCCGGAGGCAAGCATGGCGATGAAGAAGACCTCCGGTGGCGATTCCCCTCTCCGGCAGGGTGCCGGGAAGAGCTGCTGGACCCTCCCGATCTTCGGGTCGACGGCGGCGGCGGATCGCGATGTATTCTAGAAAACTGATCGGGCCCTTAGGTTTTTCTCGTCAGGGGGTATATATAGGCGAAAGGACTATGTCAGAGGAGGGACCACGGCCCCTCACGTGGGCCCGGCGCGGCCAGGGGGGTGGCCGCGCCGCCCCTGTGTGTGGGGGCCACGTGGCCCCCCTCCGTCAGGTCTTCGGATGTTTGGGAGCTTCCCCGTAAAATATGACTTCAGGAACTTGTTTCGTCCAATTCCGAGAATATTTCCTGTGTATCACTTCTGAAACACAAAAACAACAGAAAACAGGAAACTGGCACTGTGGCACTTCGTTAATAGGTTAGTTCCGGAAAATGTATAAAAAATGCCACTAAGTGTAACGAAACAATAGGCAAATGGTGTAAAACAAGCATGGAGCATCAAAAATTATAGATACGTTTGAGACGTATCAAGCATCCCCAAGCTTAACTCCTGCTCGTCCTCGAGTAGGTAAGTGATAACAAAGAATAATTTTTGAGGTGACATGCACCTACACAATCTTGATCATATATGCAAGCATTGGTGAGCTAGGATCAATAGAGCTTAAAACATGGGCATGAAAGATATAATCATGACAATAAGAACTTAGCAACCATGTTGTAAACATGCAAATGAACACAAACAAAAGATCATGATAATGAAACAATGAAAGTCAAACGTGTGTTCTAATCATAAGGAAAAATATACAAATGGTTTTCAGCTTGTCCTTCAAAGAGAGCAAAACATAAATACATAGGACACCTCAAAGTTTAAGAGGGCGACTAGATACAAATAATTTAAGAACAAGTGAAACCAACAATATGAGTCAATCAATGAACCTTGGGACAATGCATATCACACTAAGAATGACAACTATGCTCTCTTAATGGTGCATAAAGAAAGAAGGTGGTGACTCAACATAAAAGTAAAAGAAAGGCCCTTCGCAGAGGGAAGCAGTGATTGCAAGTTTTATAACCTTCAAAAATTATGGTACTTACCGGCTTTGAGCTCTCATTGCCCCCATCATAAGCATCTTGAATGGTTAAAGTTAATGCGAGAACAATTATGATGCATATGCTTGACAAATCATAAGTTGAAAACCTTGTGTCCCGTGAATACGAGTACCCAAACCATGCTAATTTACTTAGAGTCCCAAGCAAGGCTCTTGTCATTGTAAGTATATGCATATCATTGAGAACCGCCAATGGGGTACCTCCGTGCCCGATGACATGGAACAAGCCCACACCAAAATGACAGGACAAGCAGACAATGAACACCTCGACATCTCTTTTATTTGCTATATTGTTTAGCTTTTTATTGTGAGATGCGTCGTCGAATGTTCACCATGGGTATGCTGCAAATTTCCACCATGAATTATGCATGGCTTAGATTGGCGGCCCGGCGTTTCCCTAATACATATAAAAACTCCATGATCCTCACAAGATTCCCAATTCATTTCACACAGCGGGCATCCATAAACAAAAGATCACGATATCAACTCAAAAAGAAGTGCAATGTTGAAAGCTTGCCCCATGACAGCATGGCTGGGCTAGAATCCAACTTACAACTTGCAAGCATAACAACTCAGCATAAAAGACCACAATGTCAAAAATTTAAGAACAGGAAAAAGTAAAGTGTGCCTTCCGGTTCGTGAGAGCTTTACTGACCGAATTTCGCATAACACTGGTAAGAGTTTAATTTGAAGAGAAAATAAAAGCAAGTCAAATTTACTTGGAATAGCAAATTGCTAGTAGGTATGTATGGTGGACACAATGGAAAACTTTGGTTTTTAGGAGTTGGATGCACGAGTAGAGCTCATACTCAGTACAAGGCGAGGGCTAGCAAAAGACTGGGAGCGACCAACTAAGAGAGCAATAATGGCCATAATCATGCAAAGCGACAAAGCGACATTAAAAGAAGCATACGATGGCATCAAAAGTCAAAAACTAAATGATCATGAAGGCTAATGGCGACTTTGGAAGAGTCTAACATGTGTGAGCATGCGCCAAGTCAACCCAAATAAAGCATTAAGGAGAAAACCAAAATAATGCTTCCATACAATAAAAACAACGCATGATTTTTTCAAAGGCTCATTAAGCAATCTCAGTTATTTGAGACAAGTCATGCTACAGCAAAACCACTAAGCATACTATCAAAAAGACATCAAGCATGACATGAAAAAGGCTAAGCCGCAGTCTACACAAGCTCCTTCTTGTACCACTATTTTGCACAAAGCTTTTTCTCTTTTCCAACACCATTTGAAATTTTTATAAACACCTCTTTTGATGAAAACCAATAAAGACCAGAGGCAAAAATACACCTTGATGAAAAGATATGACAAGATCTGAACGCATATCAAGGCGAAAACGAAAACCAAAAGCAGTAGCGGAAAAAGTAGAACGCTAGATTTTAATAAGAGTGAAAACTAGAGCGTTCTTTGCAAATGAAAACGAGTACATCTCCTCCAAAGGAAATTTGTTGGGGTCCAACCATTTATTGCAGCAAACAAACAAACTAAACAAACTAAGAAAACTAAAACAACTGACGCTCCAAGAAAAACACATAGTGCATGAAGCAATAAAAATATAGTGTTTTGAAAGGTGACCTAATTTTTGCCGATGAAGAAGGGGTGCCTCGGGGGCATCCCCAAGCTTTGACGCTTGTACTTCTTGGATATTTATTGGGGTGATGCATGGGCATCCCCAAGCTTGAGCTTTTGTCCATTCTTCAACTCATCTCATCATTCTCCAATCCCTACACTTGAAAACTTCCTTCATACAAAACTAAACACAATTCTATTAGCAACATTAGTGTAAGCATAAAATATATTCAACCTCTTTTAGCTTCAGGTTTCAACCCAAAACCACCACATATAAAGTATATACTACTGTAGCAACTTCCACAAGAGTTCCATGATCAAAAAGAACTCAAAAGAAAGCGATAAAGTGGCAAAAACAAATATTGGCAGAAATCTGTCAAAACTGGACAGCTGATAATGGACGAATTTTTGAGGGATTTTCCGTTGCTCAAATCAAAAAGTGTTCAACTAAGAAAAGTTTGGATATAACCTGGGGCATATGCACAAGAAATCGCAGGTCCAAGAGATAAACAGAGAATTTTTACGAATTTTTACGGTGCAGCACCGAAAACAGTTTCAGGACAGCAATAACCCCAAATCTTTACCTCACTCAAATTAGAGGCTTCTATTGGCACAAAAACGAAATAAACAAGATAAGGAGCGGTCATTACAGTAGTAATGACTTCCAAGACTCAAATAAAAGAAAAATTACTGAAAAGTAAACAATGGGTTATCTCCCAAGAGTGCTTTTCTTTAACGCCTTTGAGCTAGGCGCAGAAAATTGCGAATCAAGTAATATCAAGTGATGAAGCATCAAGCTCATAATTTGCTCTAAGAATAGAGTCAAAAAGTAATTTCTTTCTTTCCCTAGGGAAGTGTTCCATACCTTTCTTTAGTGGGAATTGATACTTGATAGTGCCTTCCCTCATATCAATGATAGCACCTACAGTTCGAAGAAAAGGTCTTCCCAAAATAATAGGACATGAAGCATGGCATTCAACGTCCATAACAAGAAAATCAACAGGAACAAGGTTATTGTTAACCACAATAAGAACATCATTAATCCTTCCCAAAGGTTTCTTCTTAGCAACATCAGCAATAGGAACATCAAAATAACATTTTTCAAGCGGTGGTAAATCAAGCATGTCATAAATCTTTCTAGGCATGATGGAAATACTAGCACCTAGATCACATAAAGCATGGCAATCATAACCATTAACATGTATATCAATGATGGGTTCCCAACCATCTTCTAACTTCTTGGGAACAGAGGCTTTTTGCTTCAACTTTTCATCCCTAATCTTTATGAGAGCATTGGTAATATGCTTAGTAAAAGCAATATTTAAAGAACTAGCATTGGGAGTCAAAGCAAGCTTTTGCAAGAACAAAATAACTTCAGATATATTGCAGCCATCAACATCAAAATCATTAAAGGAAATAGAGCTATCATCTCCCATACTCCGAAAAATTTCAGCACTCTTTTGAGAAAAAGTTTTGGCAGTTTTAGGTTTTTTAACACAAGGAGTGGGAGTTTTCTCTACACCAATCAAAGTAAGAGGATTGCTATCAGTAGGAGCAACATCATTAGAGGTAGTGATAGTACATACCTTCATCTCTCTAGCTATCTCATCTTCTCTTTCCCACCTGGCATGCAATTCCGCTAACAATCTAATATTTTCATCAATTCTAACTTGGGTAGCATTAGCGGCAGCAACAACATTGCTCACATTCACATCATTAGGGAACACTTTTAATTTCAGAAGTTCAACATCATGAGCAAGGCTATCAACTTTAGAAGCAAGAATATCAATTTTGCCTAACTTTTCCTCAACAGACTTGTTAAAAGCAGTTTGTTTACCGATGAAGTCCTTGAGCATTACCTCAAGCTCGGAGGGCGCGGCCCTAGTGTTGTTGTAGGAGTTACCATAAGAATTACCATAACCATTACCATTGGTAGAAGGATACGGCCTATAATTGTTACTAGCAAAATTGTTCCTATAAGCATTGTTATTAAAATTATTATTTCTAATGAAATTCACATCAACTTGCTCTTCTTGAGCAACCAGAGAGGCCAAAGGAACATTATTAGGATCAACATGAGTCCTATAATTAGCAAGCATAGCCATAATGGTATCAATCTTATCACTCAAGGAAGAGGTTTCCTCAACAGAATTTACCTTCTTACCTTGTGGAGCTCTCTCGGTGTGCCATTCGGAATAATTTACCATCATGTTGTCGAGTAGCTTTGATGCGGCGCCCAAGGTAAGGGACATAAAAGTGCCTCCAGCAGCTGAATCAAGTAGGTTCCTTGAAGAAAAATTCAGTCCTGCATAAAAAGTTTGGATAATCATCCAAGTAGTCAGTCCATGAGTGGGGCAATTCTTTACCATAGATTTCATTCTTTCCCAAGCTTTCTTTCCCAAGCTTGAGCAACATGTTCATTATCAAACTGAGTAAACTTCATAATATTGCTACGCAACGATATAATCTTAGCAGGAGGATAATATCTACCAATAAAAGCATCCTTACACTTAGCCCATGAATCAATACTATTCTTAGTCAAAGACAGCAACCAATCTTTAGCCTTTCCTCTCAAAGAAAAAGGAAACAACTTGAGCTTAATAATATCACTATCAACATCCTTATATTTCTGCATCTCACAAAGCTCAACAAAATTGTTGAGATGAGCTGCAACATCTTCAGTACTAGCACCAGAAAATTGCTCTTTCATAACAAGGTTCAATAAAGCAGGCTTGATCTCATAAAAAGTGGTAGCAGGAACAGGTGGTGCAATAGGAGTGCAGATAAAATCACTATTGTTCGTGCTAGCAAAGTCACACAACTTGGTGTTTTCAGGAGTACCCATTTCAGCAAAACG
>QXEO01000623.1:0-81325 GCA_007115705.1 Dactylis glomerata
CCCTCAATATTATTCAAAACAAAATGATACCAAGTGAAGTCAAATACTATGATAACCGCAAAATGGTGCTTTAAATGAAATGAGGAAGCTCCCCAAGGTACGTGCAAAAAAAATGGAATGTTTGCATTTGAATACAATTTGCACAACATGGAATCCTCACTCCCTCAATAACATTTAAAACGCAACCATTTGCAAGAGATCATAGAGAAGAAATTAAGCTTAACACTTGCATCAAACAAATGGTTGAGCAACAAGCAAGGGACAACATATTAAAAGGCTCAACCAAAGGAATGTGAGATATGAATGACAAAGCATATTATAAGACTAATACAAGGATAAGCATAGAGCATCCACATAGTCTTCAATGAATGAAATTGCTTAGCATTCCATCCAACACATAAGGTTCAAATAAGATATCAAATAAGGAGATATCATCTCTCATGTGTATAAGTTTCTAAGTAGACAACATCACAAAGATAATTATCACAAAGAAACATGTACACACAAAATAGATACTAAGAATAGAACATGATATCCAAAATGAAGTCATGCAATATACCAATGAGATTTTTTTTAAAGCACGGCCAAAGGCTCAAATTTTCTTATTGTATATTGAAGAACTTCAACCACAAACAAGTCAAAGACATCACAAATATCAACAAGGGAAAGAAGATAGTTGGATGCTTTGAGAAAAGCAACAAGTATCACAAAGATGGATACCAAAAGAAAGTACTAAATTTACACTTTCAACCATATTGCACATGTGAGAACTTGAGGAATTGATATGCAATAAAATTGCTAAATTGACATATATGGGATAGGAGAATCATGAGCATGATTTTATATGTTCCTAATAATATGCACTCATCTCAAATTCTCACAATTGCAATAAAGAGGTTTCATTAAGACCTTTGCAAGAAGCACAACATTTGCAAATAAAGATATTCCATGCCATGAAACAACCTACACAAGGTTGGATACTAGAAAAGTATGCATGAAGAAGATACTTGTTACCGAGATATCAATGGTAGGATCTAGTAATAGGAGTCCTTCAATAATCCTAGCTTGCCTCAAATTATCATTTAGTCACCACTTCATCCTTATTATTGAGACAAGCACCAATATATCTCATGTACCTAAAACAAAGTTCAAGTACAAGATGGTCCCCAAACTCATTGGGTCCAAAGTAGTTAGAGAAACTACAATATATAGGACAAACTCCACATAAATATGTGCATATAGATATGAACTTGAATTTCATGCACAACTTAGCCAATTTAGGATTTGATAGAGTTTTGCCTATATATTGGATCAACGAAAGCAAAGCATGCCATAAATTATACATTTAGTAAGAATGCATGCACAACACTTTCAAGAGCCAAAGCGAGATACAATTTGAACAAAGCACCAAGAAGACCAAGAAGTCACACGAAATTGTGAAGCTACAAAAGGTTGTCCAAATTATATCAAAGAATCAAATCAACACAAGATTGACTCCAAAGTTCAACTAGTGAACTAAGCAAAAGCCAATGAGCATAAAGGATAACTAAAACACACATGCTCAAAGACATATCTCATTTTAAGAGTGAAAAACAAATTACAAGGAATGAGATAAGCAACTCCCAAAGAGAGCAAGGTTCCAACAACAAACCAAACTCTCCACACTTTTTATGATGGCACACTAAGTACCAAAAAGAAAAGATTTGACTTCCAACAATAATCAAAACCAATTGAAATAAGCACAAGAGTGTGTTATAACAAATATAGGAGAGCTCCCCCAAGATTAGTGCATTATTTATGATTTTGCATTTGAATACAAAATGCACACAAATGGGATCATCACATCTACCTACATAGAAATATCACAAAATAAGTTTAACAAAATCAAATGGAATCACAAGAGTCAAGAAAGACAATGGGAGTTAAAGCAAATACATTTCTTGGCGAGAGATAAGGCAATTAAAAGCAATAGCCAAAGTGAAGATGATCAATATAAAAATACCACATGATAGATTACCAATTTTCCAAGGAGAAGAGGTATATGGAGTTATTTCCGGTGGTAGTTTACACATAAATCCAAGATCATCTTCACGACAAATGAGCATATGAGAAGTATAAGAATTAAGCACCATGCCAAACAAAGATATTCTTGATAGACTCAAATAGTTAAACAATCACGCAAAGCAATGATTAGGATAGCTTGAAGCAAATGGTTTTCCAACTTTGATGTAGTATTCCACATTTTAGGAAAACCCTATCAAGAAAGATCTCATAAACAAGATCCAAAACAAGAGCAATAAACAATTTGGCAAATTGGAACTTGTTCGAGAAAACATGCCACATAGAAGCAAGATAATTTATAATATCAACACTATGTGACACAACCTCAAATATACACATTTCATGGATTTGTAATATGCACAAAGCACAATACTCCCCCATAATGTGATAAAACCAATTTTCAAATAAGTTGTTAAACTCAATTTTCATAGGGCCCAGAAATTCCGAGGGGGACCGGAGTCTCCGGGGTTGAACCACCGGAGTCTCCGGGGTAGAACCACCGGAGTCTCCGGGGTAGAACCAATGGAATCTCCAAACCTAGAAAATTAAACTTTACCAACAAGAGGCAAATAGAATCCAACAAGTTGATTAATGGACATTATAGAATTTGAATTTCTCATGAAAATGACATACCACATAGAGACTAGATAATCTTTAAATATCACACTAAGTGGTATTCCTCATGTACACACATTTTTAGGATTGTGAAGTGCCAAAGCATATCACTCCCCCAAAATGGGATGGTCCATTAATCACTCCCAAGAGCAAGAAGATAGATCAAGATGCAATAGGCTCAACAGTAACAACCATACATGGTGTGCAACCAACATGCACATAATTGATTACTCAAAATAAAGCAAGTAGGGAGCACAACATATACAAACACATGCAAGATACAAAACCAAACACATGCAAAGGGGCGAGTAACTTTCAATGTAGATAAGTTGAATACATGTTACCGCAAGGAGGAACAATGGATATATGATAGAAATAAGATAATCCAATTGACTTGACTTGAGACAATATAATTAATGAAGATCCCTTAATTCTTCATGATATAGCCAAGTCTCCAATGCCCTCCATTAGACACCTATTGATCAAGTTTTGGCTTGTTGGTCCCCAACCAAGTTGGGTCCAAAGAGGTTAGTCACAATAGGTTTGGCAACCCAAATGGTTCTTTTCTTGACACCACTTTGAGTACCAACAAATTTGGCAAACACAATTCCAACCTTATCCTTGCAAAGTGAATAAGCATCATTGATTATGATAGGGTTGGATGAGTTACCAATAGAGCAAGTAGAAGAAAGGTGACCCTTCTCACGGCATATGTAGCAAGATCTTATCTTTCCTTTCTTCTCATTTGATTTCTCCACAATGGGAGCATTGGGTTGATTCTTCTTAGGAGGAAGCTTTTCTTCATCTTGAGGAAGGACTTGATTTGAGCTTGAGGCCGCTTCCCTTGTTGCTTCTCACTTAGATGCTTCTTCTTCAATGGGCAAGACCTAACATGATGCCCTTCAATTTTGCACTTGAAGCACACAATCTTGACCGGATTCTTGACTTGCTCTTGGCCCTTCTTCTTCTTGAAGAGTTTGGACTTCTTCTTATTGTTGGAGATAAATCCAAGTCCACTCTTGTCATTGGGGGATTTTTGTGCACTCAACATCTTGTCAAGTTTGGACTTCCCTTCATGACTTTTTACCAAGTCTTTCTTCAACAAAGTGACTTGGGCCTCGAGCTCTTTAATTTCCTCTACATGGTTAGTTACAACACAAGTACTAGAGGAAGTAGAAGCTATAATGTTAGAGCAACAAGGCAAGGAGAGTAATTCATCACAAGATGTAGCAATAGTATGAGTGGATGAATTACAAGGACTAGCACATGGCAATATAGCAATTTGGGAAGTAGTGCTAGTGACCACATGAGGTTCACAAGATGTTACCTTTGTAGACATATCCTCATAAGCTAACTTTAGGCGAGCATGGGAAACTAGAAGATCCTCATTAGAGCTAGATAGCTTTTCATGACTTTCCTCCAATATCCCATACTTGCTAGTTAGCAACTCAAGTTGAGCCCTTAGCTCAACATTCTCCTTCAAGATAGATGCTTCACAAGAAGTAGAGTTAGTAGCACAAGCATCATGATTAACCGAAAGAGGAGAAGGCAACTTGGAACACTCTTTTAAATAAGAAGCTTTTAGTTGCTCATGTGACTCGGTGAGTTTGGTGAGCACACTCTCAATGTCCCTAGAGCCATCTTTGAGGTGCTCAACATCCTCAAGAAGTTTAGCATTAACAAAAACAAGCTTATCATTTTTTAATTTTAAATCATTTGCCACCATAAGAGCTCTATCATGGTTTCTCTTTACTTTAGACAATTCTAGAGCAAAAGTCTCCTCAAGAGTTTCGTTGGTGGCTTGTTCTCGTAAAAGAGTCTTTTTATAGGTCCCCCACGAAAACTAGCCGTTGCTGGGCACTAGGGCCGGAGTCTCCGGCCTGGAGGGCCGGAGTCTCCGCCCTAAGTGACTCCAGGGCCGGAGTCTCCACCCCTGGGCCGGAGTCTCCGGTGCCCCGGGGTCATTCGGGGGCCTCAGGACGGACTAAGCAGGTGCCAGGCCGGAGTTGGGCCGGAGACTTTGCGTCTCGGGCCGGAGACTCCGGCCACCAAAAACTGGCAGGAACACCAACACGAAAACGACCATAACTTGAGCATCCGGACTCCGTTTTTGATGATCTTGAGCTCGTTGGAATCACAACAACGAGCTCTATAAGTATATGCATAGAAACATCATAGTCCAATAATGGAGGATAAAACCAAATGATGAAAGGTTTAACCTATCTATAAGTGATGAACTGGCAAAACCATCAACATCAAAAACTCAATAAGAATTTCATCCAAAATCCGTTTTTGATGAGTTAGAGCTTGTCATGGAATTAACCACAAGCTCTAAAACCTCACATGGATAAAAGCCAAATAAGAACCAAGAAAGATGATAGCAAATATGCAAAGGTTTGAGCTCTCTTCGAACGATGCGGTTAAGTTACTCACTCGAGAGCCCCTCTTGATAGTACGGCTACCAATCCTATAACCCGGTCTCCAAACTAACACACGAGACCGGTAGAAGAGAAAACCTATCAAGAACAAATCTTTGCCTTGTGTATTCCACTTGAGCTTGATGAATATGATCTTCTTGTCTTCCTCAAGTTGGAACACCTTTCTTGATCTTGATTGCTTGGTGAAGTCTTACGAATTGCTCCCCCATACACACTATGGGAAAGACTCTCTTTAAGCATATCTTTTCCTTGCGCATTCCACTTGAGCTAGATTATGACCGTCTTGTCTTCCTCAAGTTGGAACACCTTTCTTGATCTTGATTGCTTGGTGAAGTCTTGCGAATTGCTCCCCCATAAATCAATATGGGAAAGACTCTCTTAGGAATATCTTCACATAGACATTACCACCAAATAGAATACATGCATCAAGCATATAATATCCTTGAGATGGCACATCTTGAACTTGACTTCACATCCATGAAGACGATCACCACTTAATAATATCCTAGCCCGAGATCACAAGATCCCACTCGATACATTATGTATGCTTTGAGAGTTGATCAACTTGAAACCCATATTTGCACTTTGACTTGATCAACCTTGTATCCTTCCTTCTTCCTTCATGATGATGATGTCTTGAAGGTAAACACAAATGTCCACTCAATTATATTCTTCAAGACATAGTTGCAATAAGCTCAATTCTCATATGACCATTCTTCCGATATTTCCTTGAATACCACATTGGTCATCACTTAAAGTTCTTCATTTGATCCTTCTTACAACCTTGAAGCCAACATATGGTTCAAGCATTGTCTATGGACATGTCCTACAAATATAACTCAATGCAAACATTAGTCCATAGAGATTGTCATTAATTACCAAAACCACACATGGGGGCTCCATGCTCTTTCACAGGGGCCTGGCCGCGCCGGCCCTGTGTGTGGGGCCCTGGTGGCCCCTCTCCATCTCTCCTTCGGATCTCCGGAAGCTTCCGGGAAAAATAAGACTTCAGGAACTTGTTTCGTCCAATTCCGAGAATATTTCCTGTGTATCACTTCTGAAACACAAAAACAGCAGAAAACAGGAAACTGGCACTATGGCGCTTCGTTAATAGGTTAGTTCCGGAAAATGCATAAAAGTGCCACTAAGTGTAACGAAACAATAGGCAAATGGTGTAAAAACAAGCATGGAGCATCAAAAATTATAGATACGTTTGAGACGTATCAATGATCTTGCATGCTCTCCGTTGTTAGTAGCTATCTTGGCCGAGTAGTTGCTAGTGACTCCAAGAGGGGGTATTTATGCTCGATACTGGGTTCATGCCTCTATTTCACCTGGGGGAGTGACAAAAACCTCTAAGGTGGTAGATGTGCTGTTGCTACTAGGGAGAAAACAACATTCATATGCTCAAGGGCATATGCTTTGTTTACATTACACACTTTGCTTAATGCAATTATCTGTTGTTCGCAACTTAATACTACTGGGGTGTTCGGATTGATATCCCCGGGAGTGGATTAATAGTCATAGATGTAGTTGGATGGCGGTCTATGTATTTTGTTGTAATGCCCAGAGTAAATCTCATAGTGATCTTCTTGACATATCACGTTTATCTTTATTCTATCAATTGCCCAACTGTAATTTGTTTACCCAGCATGTGTTATTTTATCTATGGAGAGACACCACTAGTGAACTGTGGATCCTGGTCCTATTTCCATCATATTGCTATCACCTATTTACTTTCTCGCACTGTTTACTTTACTCGCATACTTTTACTGTTTTCCACTCGATACACTCATAACCTTTGTTTCAAGCAAACCGGTGAGATTGACAACCTCATCGTAAGTTGGGAGCAAAGTATTTGTTTGTGTATGTGTGCAGGTTCCATGTTGCAGCTAGCAAGCAAAGCTTGGACGAGGCGCCATATATAAATTGTCCGCAGCTATCGCAAACTAGCAAGCATCACCTTCAGTCATTTGTCTCTCCTCTCCAAGAACGATAAACCTTGGTTTCTTAACTGAGGGAAAATCTTGCTGCTGTATTCATCACACCTTCCTCGTGGGGTTCCCAACGGGCTGGACATTCAACTAGGCACCAACTCTTTTCTGGCGCCATCATCCCAGCAATCAAGAGCTCATACTCAGTACAAGGCGAGGGCTAGCAAAAGACTGGGAGCGACCAACTAAGAGAGCAATAATGGCCATAATCATGCAAAGCAATAAAGCGACATTAAAAGAAGCATAAGATGGCATCAAAAGTCAAAAACTAAATGATCATAGAGGCTATTGGTGACTTTGTAAGAGTCTAACATGTGTGAGCATGCGCCAAGTCAACCCAAATAAAGCATCAAGGAGAAAACCAAAATAATGCTTCCATACAATAAAAACAACGCATGATTCTTTCAAAGGCTCATTAAGCAATCTCAGTTATTTGAGACAAGTCATGCTACAGCAAAACCACTAAGCATACTATCAAAAAGACATCAAGCATGACATGAAAAAGCCTAAGCCGCAGTCTACACAAGCTCCTTCTTGTACCACTATTTTGCACAAAGCTTTTTCTCTTTTCCAACACCATTTGAAATTTTAAAGACACCTCTTTTGATGAAAACCAATAAATATCAGGGGCAAAAATACACCTTGATGAAAGGATATAACAAGGTCTGAACGCAAATCAAGGCGAAAACAAAAACCAAAAGCAGTAGCGTAGAAAGAAGAACACTCGGTGAAATTGTAAGAATGAAAAACAGAGTGTTCTTGGCAAATGAAAATGAGGCAACTTCTCCAAAGGAAATTTGTTGGGGTCCAACAATTTATTGCAGCAAACAAAACAAACTAACTAAGAAAACTAAAACAACTTACGCTCCAAGAAAAACACATAGTGCATGAAGCAATAAAAATATAGTGTCTTGAAAGGTGACCTGATTTTTGCCGATGAAGAAGGGGTGCCTCGGGGGCATCCCCAAGCTTTGATGCTTGTACTTCTTGGATATTTCTTGGGGTGATGAATGGGCATCCCCAAGCTTGAGCTTTTGTCCATTCTTCAACTCATCTCATCATTCTCCAATCCCTACACTTGAAAACTTCCTTCATACAAAACTAAACACAAATCTATTAGCAACATTAGTGTAGGCATAACATATAATCAACCTCTTTTTGCTTCAGGTTTCAACTCAAAACCACCACATATATAACAAATACTACTGTAGCAACCTCCCCAAAAGTTCCGTGATAAAAAAAACTCAAAAGAACGCGATAAAGTGGCAAACACAAATATTGGCAAAAATCTGTCAAAACTGAACAGCTGACAAAGGTCGAAATTTTTAGGGGTCTTATGTTGCTCAAATCAAAAAGTGTTCATCTAACGAAAGTTTGGATATAACCTGGGGCATATGCACAAGAAATCGCAGGTCCAAAAGATATACAGAGAATTTATACGAATTTTTACGGTGCAACACCGAAAATATTTTCAGGACAGCAACATCCCCAAATCTTTACCTCACTCGAATTAGAGGCTTCTCTTGGCACAAAAACGAAATAAAAAATATAAGGAGCGGTCATTATAGTAGTAATGACTTCCAAGACTCAAATAAAAGAAAAAGTACTAAAAATAAAAACATTGGGTTATCTCCCAAGAGTGCTTTTCTTTAACGCCTTTGAGCTAGGTGCAGAAAATTGCGAATCAAGTAACATCAAGTGATGAAGCATCAAGCTCATAATTTGCTCTAAGAATAGAGGCAAAAAGTAATTTCTTTCTTTTCCTAGGGAAGTGTTCCATAGCTTTCTTTAGTGGGAATTAATATTTGATAGTGCCTTCCCTCATATCAATGATAGCACCTACAGTTCGAAGAAAGGGTCTTCCCAAAATAATAGGACATGAAGCATGGCATTCAACGTCCATAACAAGAAAATCAACGGGAACAAGGTTATTGTTAACCACAATAAGAACATCATTAATCCTTCCCAAAGGTTTCCTCTTAGCAACATCAGCAATAGGAACATCAAAATAACACTTTTCAAGCGGTGGTAAATCAAGCATGTCATAAATCTTTCTAGGCATGATAGAAATACTAGCACCTAGATCACATAAAGCATGGCAATCAAAACCATTAACATGCATATCAATGATGGGTTCGCAACCATCTTCTAACTTCTTGGGAACAGAGGCTTTTTGCTTTAACTTTTCATCCCCAATTTTCATAAGAGCATTGGTAATATGCTTAGTAAAAGCAATATTTAAAGAACTAGCATTGGGAGTCAAAGCAAGCTTTTGCAAGAACAAAATAACTTCAGATATATTGCAGCCATCAACATCAAAATCATTAAAAGAAGTAGAGCTATCATCTCCTACACTCCAAAAAATTTCAGCACTCTTTTGAGAAAAAGTTTTGGCAGTTTTAGGCTTTTTAACACAAGGAGTAGGAGTTTTCTCTACACCAATCAAAGTAAGAGGATTGCTAGCATTAGAAACAACATCATCAGAGATAGTAATATTACAAACTTTCAAATTCCTAGCAATCTCATCCTCTCTTTCCCATCTAGCATGTAATTCTGCTAACAATCTAAGATTTTCATCAATTCCAACTTGGATAGTATTAGCAGTAGCAAAAACATTGTTCTCTTTCACATCATTAGGCAACTCTTATAATTTCAGAAGTTCAACATCATGAGCAAGGCTATCAACTTTAGAAGCAAGAATATCAATTTTGCCTAACTTTTCCTCAACAGACTTGTTAAAAGCAGTTTGCTTACCGATGAAGTCCTTGAGCGTTACCTCAAGCTCGGAGGGCGCGGCCCTAGTGTTGTTGTAGGAATTACCATAACCATTACCATTGGTAGAAGGATACGGCCTATAATTGTTACTAGCAAAATTGTTCCTATAAGCATTGTTGTTAAAATTATTGTTTCTAATGAAATTCACATCAACATGCTCTTCTTGAGCAACCAGAGAGGCCAAAGGAACATTATTAGGATCAACATGAGTCCTATCATTAGCAAGCATAGCCATAATGGTATCAATTTTATCATTCAAGGAAGAGGTTTCCTCAACAGAATTTACCTTCTTACCTTGTGGAGCTCTCTCGGTGTGCCATTCAGAATAATTTACCATCATGTTGTTGAGTAGCTTTGTTGCGGCGCCCAAGGTAAGGGACATAAAAGTGCCTCCAGCAGCTGAATCAAGTAGGTTCCTCGAAGAAAAATTCAGTCCTGCATAAAAAGTTTGGATAATCATCCAAGTAGTCAGTCCATGAGTGGGGCAATTCTTTATCATAGATTTCATCCTTTCCCAAGCTTGAGCAACATGTTCATTATCAAACTGAGCAAAATTCATAATATTGCTACGCAAGGATATAATCTTAGCAGGAGGATAGTATCTACCAATAAAAGCATCCTTACACTTAGTCCATGAATCAATACTATTCTTAGTCAAAGACAGCAACCAATCTTTAGCTTTTCCTCTCAAAGAAAAAGGAAACAACTTGAGCTTAATAATATCACTTTCTATATCCTTATATTTCTGCATCTCACATAGCTCAACAAAATTGTTGAGATGAGCTGCAGCATCTTCAGTACTAGCACCAGAAAATTGCTCTTTCATAACAAGGTTCAACCAAGCAGGCTTAATCTCATAAAAGTTTGCAGTAGGAACAGGTGGCTTAATAGGGGTGCAGATAAAATCACTATTGTTTGTGCTAGTAAAGTCACACAACTTGGTGTTTTCAGGATTGGCCATTTCAGCAAAACGAAAGTAAACAAGTAAAAACAACTACCAAGGATTCTAATTTTTTTGGGTTTTTGATATAAAACGATGCAGGTAAAATAAATAAAGTAAAGCAAAGCAATAACAAAGTAAAGGATGTGCGTGCGAAAACTCCCCTCGCAGAAGTCTTCTACTTCTCCTCGGCAACGGCGCCAGAAAAACAGCTGATGCTGTTTGATGGTGCCAAGTTGACGTGGGAAAGTGTAGTTGATGTGGGAGCTTCTTCTTCTTCAATCCCCGGCAACGGCGCCAGAAAAACAGCTGATGCTGTTTGATGGTGCCAAGTTGACGTGGGAAAGTGTAGTTGATGTGGGAGCTTCTTCTTCTTCAATTCCCCGGCAACGGCGCCAGAAAAACAGCTGATTGCCTAGTTGACAGTCAGTCCTTGTGCGTGGTGAATAACCAGCCCGTTGGTAACCCCAAGAGGAAGGTATGATGAGTATAGCAGCTGGTTTTCCCTCAGTTAAGAAACCAAGGTTTATCGTTCTTGGAGAGGAGAGACAAACGACTGAAGGTGATGCTTGCTAGTTTGCGACAGCTTCGGACAATTTATATATGGCGCCTCGTCCAAGCTTTGTTTGCTAGCTGCAACGCGGAACCTGCACACACACAACCAAGTACTTTGTTCCCAACTTGCGATGAGGTTGTCAATCTCACCGGTTTGCTTGAAACAAAGGTTATGAGCGTATCGAGTGGAAAACAATAAAAGTATGCAAGTAAAGTAAACAGTGCGAGTAAAGTAAACAGGTGATAGCAATATGATGGAAATAGGACCGGGGTCCACAGTTCACTAGTGGTGTCTCTCCATAAGATAATTAACACATGCTGGGTAAACAAATTACAGTTGGGCAATTGATAGAATAAAGATAAACGTGATATGTCAAGAAGATCACTATGAGATTTACTCTGGGCATTACAACAAAATACATAGACCGCCATCCAACTGCATCTATGACTAATAATCCACTCACGGGGATATCGTCCGAACACCCCATGAGTATTAAGTTGCGAACAACGGATAATTGCATTAAGCAAAGTGTGTAATGTAAACAAAGCATATGCCCTTGAGCATATGAATGTTGTTTTCTCCCTAGTAGCAACATCACATCTACAACCTTAGAGGTTTCTGTCACTCCCCCAGGTTAAATAGAGGCATGAACCCACTATCGAGCATAAATACCCCCTCTTGGAGTCACTAGCAACTACTCGGCCAAGATAGCTACTAACAACGGAGAGCATGCAAGATCATAAAAAACATAGAGATAACAAAAGATAATATTCAGTACAGCAACTCAATCATAAACACCAATATTCATCGGATCCCAACAAACCAAACATGTAGAATTACATAACGGTGATCTCAATCATGTAGGGCAGCTCATGAGATCTAAACATGAAGCACATGGTGGAGAAGACAACCATCTAGCTACTTCTATGGACCCATAGTCCAAGGTAGACTACTCACTCATCGCTCCGGAGGCAAGCATGGCGATGAAGAAGACCTCCGGTGGCGATTCCCCTCTCCGGCAGGGTGCCGGGAAGAGCTTCTGGACCCTCCCGATCTTCGGGTCGACGGCGGCGGCGGATCGCGATGTGTTCTGGAAAAGTGATCGGGTCCTTAGGTTTTTCCCGTCGGGGGGTCTTTATAGGCGAAGGGGCGATGTCAGAGGAGGGACCAGGCGCCCTCACGCCAGGGTGGCGCGGCCCAGGCCCTAGCCGCGCCAGCCCTGTGTGTGGGCCCCTGGTGGCCCCTCTCCTTCTCTCCTTTGGATCTCTGGAAGCTTCCGGGTAAAATAAGACTTCAGGAACTTGTTTCGTCCAATTCTGAGAATTTTTCCCGTGTATCACTTCTAAAACACAAAAACAGCAGAAAACAGGGAACTGGCACTGTGGCGACTTGTTAATAGGTTAGTTCCGGAAAATGCATAAAAGTGCCACGAAGTGTAACGAAACAGTAGGCAAATGGTGTAAAAACAAGCATGGAACATCAAAAATTATAGATACGTTGGAGACATATCAACATGGTATAATCCATGAGAGGACGCTTCCCTACTCACCTCAGTCAAACGGGGTGGCCGAAAGAAAGAACCGCACTCTAACTGATTTGGTTAACGCCATGGTAGATATGTCGGGTCTTTCTCAGGCATCGTGGGGGGAAGCTATATTGACAGCTTGTCATGTCCTAAACCGAGTTCCCACAAAGAACAAAGAAATTACTCCATTCGAGGAATGGGAGAAGAAAAGGTTAAAACTCTCTTACTTACGGACTTGGGGTTGTTTGGCCAAAGTCAATGTGCCAATTCCCAAAAAGCGCAAGCTTGGAACAAAGACTGTTGATTGTGTTTTCCTAGGTTATGCTTTCCATAGCATTAGGTACAGATTCCTGGTAGTAAAATCTGAGGTACCTGATATGCTTGTTGGTACGATCATGGAGTCGAATGATGCGACTTTCTTTGAGGATATCTTTCCTATGAAAGATATGCCTAACTCATCGAATCAGGAGATGCCCAGTTCATCTAGACGGGAATTAGTTAAAATTCCTGAACCCACCATTCTGATAGAACACTTTGAAAATCCTGTGGAGAATGATGATGAAACTCCTAAAAGGAGCAAAAGACAGAGAACTGCAAAGTCCTTTGGTGATGATTTTATCGTGTATCTTGTGGATGACACTCCTAGTTCCATTTCAGAGGCCTATGCATCTTCAGATGCTGACTACTGGAAGGAAGCTGTCCGCAGTGAGATGGATTTCATCTTGGCTAATGGAACTTGGGAGATTGTCGATCGTCCTTACGGGTGTAAACCTGTAGGGTGTAAATGGGTGTTCAAGAAGAAGCTTAGACCCGATGGTACCATTGAAAAGTACAAGGCACGCCTTGTTGCTAAGGGTTATACCCAGAAAGAAGGCAAAGACTTCTTCGATACTTACTCACATGTGGCCAGATTGACCACCATTCGAGTACTACTTTCCTTGGCTGTCTCACATGGTCTTCTCGTTCATCAAATGGACGTTAAGACGGCTTTCCTAAATGAAGAGTTAGATGAGGAAATCTATATGGATCAGCCAGATGGATTTGTGGTAGATGGTCAAGAAGGAAAGGTGTGCAAGTTGCTGAAGTCTTTGTATGGTCTTAAGCAAGCACCTAAGCAGTGGCATAAAAAGTTTGAGAGAACTTTAACTGCTGTAGGCTTTGTTGTAAATAAGGCTGATAAATGTGTGTACTATCGCCGTGGTGGGGGAGAGGGAGTCATCCTATGTCTGTATGTTGATGATATCCTGATATTTGGGACCAATCTTGAAGTCATCGAGGAGGTCAAAGACTTTCTATCTCATTGCTTTGAGATGAAAGATCTAGGAGTGGCCGATGTGATCTTGAACATCAAGCTACTGAAAGATGATGATGGTGGGATAACACTGCTTCAATCTCACTATGTGGAAAAGATCCTGAGTCGTTTTGGGTATAGCGACTGCAAATCTTCTCCTACACCATTTGATCCTAGCATGTTGGTTCGAAAGAATCAGGGAGATCCTAAGGACGCTAAGGATCAGCTGAGATACTCTCAGATTATTGGCTCGCTTATGTATTTAGCCAGCGCCACGAGGCCTGATATCTCCTTTGCTATAAGCAAGTTGAGTCGATTTGTGTCAAATCCTGGAAATGTTCATTGGCAGGCCCTTGAAAGGGTTTTGCGCTATTTAAAAGGCACTGCGTGCTATGGTATTCACTACTCTGGGTACCCAAGGGTACTTGAAGGGTATAGTGACTCAAATTGGATTTCTGATGCTGATGAGACAAAGGCCATGAGTGGTTATGTGTTTACACTTGGTGGTGGCGCTGTTTCTTGGAAGTCTTGCAAGCAGACCATCTTAACAAGGTCAACTATGGAAGTAGAACTCACAGCATTAGACACAGCCACTGTTGAAGCAGAGTGGCTTCGTGAGCTCTTGATGGACTTGCCTGTGGTTAAAAAACCAATACCTGCAATTCCTATGAACTGTGATAATCAAACTATGATCATCAAAGTAAACAATTCTAAGGATAACATGAAGTCATCAAGGCATATGAAGAGGAGATTAAAATCTGTCAGAAAAATGAGAAACTCCGGAGTTATTTCGTTGGATTACATCCACACATCTAAGAATTTGGCAGAACCCTTCACAAAGGGTCTATCACGAAACATGATAGATTATGCATCGAAGGAGATGGGTATGAGACCCACAATATGAGTTGTCCACAGTGGTAACCCACTCTATGTGATCGGAGATCCCGTGAATTAGAATTGGGAGACAAGCTGTTGGTCAACTGAGAGGAGAGTATCCCTACTTTGTATAATACCACTCCGTGAAGATGCAGTACTCTCCTAATCTGCAAGACAGGCTGATTTTATCTTAATGTGTTCTAAGTGGCTTACTTAAGCAGAGATGTTATCCTGCAGAACATCTTTTGAAGAACACACCTATGTGAGTCTGACTGTTAAACATCGCAGTCTATGAGAGTTGGGTGCTCTTTAACAAACTCATGAAAGGCCTCGGAGTATGACGTATAAGCTCCAAACCGCGGGGAAGTCCCACGGCAGCCTAGTATCAATCAAGGCTTTGTGTGAAACTAGATTCGCAGAAAACTTGCAGTTGAAGGCCTAGTCCACTGTTCAAGTAGCAGTCTAGTGTAGCAAAGAGATCTAGGTGGAAGTTCAACTTAACAGTCTCCACTGCAGCACTGGTATATAAATAATGTTTTGGAACCTAAGGCAACTTTATGTGCCTCTAGGATCTGGTGAGGGATTGTTGGATTTTTGGCCTTTTTGGCCCAGCCTATAAATGCTAAGTCCAATAATTCCTAAATCCTAGAGGCCCATGTGGCCCATTCATGCATGACAAGGGGTAGGATAAATATTTAGTCCCACCTTGCTAGTTTAGAAGGAGTTGGACCAACATATAAGGTGAGCTCTTCCCCTTGTGGTAAGAGTGTGTGAGAAGAAGGCTCTCTCACGCGCGCTCCTCCTCCTCCACCGCCCGCCTCGCCACGTCTCGCATCGTCACGACGCGCGCGCCGCGGTTTGTGGAATGTGCCCCGGTGTCGAGCCTTTCTTTTTGTCACGCATGACTGGACTATGGAACTGAACGGTCATGTGGAAGCTGAAACGATTTGCCTGAGTGGAAAATGAATACGAGACTGTTCGGTTCGTCTTCTGGCTGTTCGTTTCGCCTCCCTCTGTGGCTATAAAAGAGAGGCCGCTCCTCTCTGCGAACACACAGCACACAGCCACCATTGCCTCCTGCCTACAAAGCTTTGCGCTGCCTCACAGTCTTCCCCATCCCGTCTTGCGGCGTGCACCGCGAGCCGGGACAGTAGGCCTCCGAAACCCCGTCTCTTGGTATCTTGTACGGGAGAGAGGTGATAAGGTTTTTGGGGAGCGCTCTGCGCGACTACTGGCGAGTTCTTCATCACGGACGCTCACGAGGATGACGTCTTCCCCAATGAGGACTTCTTCCCCGACATCGATAACCTCTTTGGCGACATGTCTCTCACTGACGATAACACCAACGGCGGTTCTGCATCCGCACTGGCTCCAACACCGTATGTCTTCCTGATCTTCGCTTCTGTGCTTCAATTTCTCGGACTAGCAATCGATTTAGATATGCTAGATATGCTTTGTTCATACCGTTCTCTTGTAAACGTGGTTTGTTTGATTTTTATGTTTTCTGCCATATTTTCTTCACTTTTTTCTTGGATTAAATCTTCTGGTAAATTGCTGATTTTTCCAACATTTTGTTCCGTCTATTTTACGTCCGTTGGATCGAGGTGGATAGATGGTTACTAAAAATACCAATCATCATAAAACTTGTAGCATGGAAAAATAATCCAATCTTACAACGAAGAATATACGAAGATAGAATCTGCGAAGGGTAGGTGCTAACCAGACCCAAAACCACAAGACAGTGAAGCCAGCGGCCGTACGTTTTGTACTTCTAGTTGGCACTCACCGAACATAAGACAAAAATCAAGGCTGCGCACTATCATCTAAACTTCTCCAATCATGTTCGGTTGTGCTAACAACATATATAGACGGACGGCAGTCTTTGCTCCGGCTGGAATCAAAGTCATCAAAAATGTCTTTCGCTTCCGTTTAAAAAGAGAAGGCCGGTTGCTCTAACGGTCAACTATCAATCTTATACGCCCGTACAGATCGAATATACGTCTAGCTAGCATGCATATGCGAGCTAGTATGGCCCACACATTAATAGATTGATCAGAAAGTCAGCTTCTCTGCACCAGAGCTTATCCTTTACAAATCCCCAACTTGGCCACAGTTCTTAAACACCTCATCACATTTTTAGTTTTTTAAGCATCTCATCGTATTTTTGTTCCAGATACGTACATGGTTCTGACATCATGTAGATGCTACGTGTTCGTGGTTGTACATTTAGAACTATTTCTTGGCTACTTGGTTGTAAGTAACTTACTACCTGTCCGCTCGTTCTAAATATAACAAGTTTTTGTCAATTTAATATGAACTACTTCCTCCGTTCCGAAAGGATGTTACAGCGTATCTAGATAAATCCGCGACATCCTTTTCCGGACGGAAGGAGTACTGAACATTTTAAATTTAGAAATGGATGGAGTAGTTACATATTCGAGCAAAAACTTTGAGCTCAAAATTTTGGGTTTTTTATTTTTTTTCTAGAAAATGGTGAATGCAAGGAGGAATTCTCTGGTACTTTGAGATGGAAATTTTGGGGTTTTCAGTTTTTTTTCTACAAAATGGGGAATGCACTGTCTTCCAGTTAGGTAAAATATGTTGGCATGGTACAGCTAGTATCAATTAATATGTCCACAAGTTCCCAATTTTTTTGTCAAATTGGAGTTAGTGACCCAACATAAAAGTACCAAAAAACTTATATAAACATAAAATCTGAAGTATCCTTTATATAGTGAGACATATAACCATCACTATAAATAAGAACTAGATTCCTACAATAGTAATTCCTACTAACATAATCAAGGTTGGAAAAAGCGGTAGGCATAATCTAGGCGGTTGGCATTTGCCTAGCGCCAAGGCAATGCTTAGGCGTCCTAGGCGAGGCCTAGGCGGTCACAATTTTTGTACCAATAGGCGTGAACATGGGCTATTATAGTGAATATGCATTAGTTTAGAGCATCTAAATAAGTAAACTATAAAAACTACCGTTAGAATATGGCACACCTAGCTCATTAGTACAATATGGCATAAATTCTTGTTGTGGAAGCCTATTTCGTAGTTGAACTGCCTAGAGTTCTACCTATGCCCTAGGCAAGGCGTTTGTCCATCGCCTAGTGCTTAAGTGTGCCTAAGCGTTTCCTAGGCGTCACCTTTTCCAACAATAAGTCAGCAGGTCAATCAAGTATCCAAATTCCAAAGGATGAATATTTTGTGAGTATCTATGTCTGACTAAAATCTCGTCACATGGAAAAGACAAGTGGCAGCAACCATGATGACTGGCAATTGGTGAAACAAACAACTAGAGTTTTGTAATTCAAGATAGTCAGGGAAAATCTACAGCCAGTTGCAGCCACCTTTGAACATTATCAGAGTTTGAGCAGAAGACGTCGTATTCCATGTGCTTTCTTCATATAAGGTGAATTAGTTTTTTGATAAGTTAAATGTGACTATCTTGCCCAAGTTTTAGAAATATATTAACATATACAACACCAAAGCATTATCATAGATTCATCATGAAATAAATTTACAAATTTTATTTAATTAGTATCACTGACGCTGATATAATTTCACCTTATAAGATGGAACATGGGGAGTATATAACTCGCAGCTTGTTGGACCTTTTACGTTCGGAGGGATAGTTTGGCGGAACCACGCGTATCGTCAGCTTCTTAGAAAATCCTTCTTATATTTTTTTTTGTTTTCAGTTAAAAATCTAAAACCTAGTTAACATCTGTGATAATCATAGCATTGACCCCACAAATTTGTCATCTTGACTCTCACTCCGCGGTTGCATACACACATCAGAAAGACAATGACATATTTAAAAAATAAAAGAATGATAGTGACCTTGGATTTCTATCCTTCTTTTAAGATCTGCTCGTTTTGTCGGTTTATTAGCTTCTAGTTTATTCGTTATTACTAGCTAGTTTTTTTATTTTACAACTTGGTCAGTTTGCAAGTGGCAATGCACAGCTGCAAGCAACTGATAGATACATAAATTGGATTCAGTTGCTCGTGACTAGAGCAGATGAGTAAGTAGGCCATGTTGGCCGACAAGATGACTTGCACCCTCATATCACGGTGCATACTTATCGATCGGTCGCTCGTCCTTATAATAGGGTAGTATGATCACATGGGCAGCCGATCTAAGTAGAGAAATATATTAAGTACCAATGCCGTCATGGGCTCGTCGCAATATCTTATTCTAAAATTTCTCTTCGTAAAATGTCACGCTCAAATCGAGGAGTTCTTGCTATCTTTTATACATTTCAGCTTGGTGTCTTGCAGCTAACCTTTCTAGTAATGTAAGAGCATCTCCATCGGTAAGCCCAAAAAACTAACCGATATCATACATGCCAGCAGTTTTTTTGGGTGGCCGGTAGCTCCTCCCTATTTATTGGGGAGCTTGCTCCATACCGGTGGTCCTCCTAAGTGGGAAAAGGAGGAGAGAGAGAGGGGACTAAGTGGGGGTAGGTGCCATTTTTTTACACCGGATTTGGTGTCTGGCACACCCGATGGAAGCCCGCCGGCTAGGGAGTTGCTCGGGACCACCGACGCATTTTTTGGAACCAAGATAATGCCGACAGCTTTTTGAGACCGTGGGTTTGACCACGTTTTGGCCCCGACCCCAAATTATACGCCGGAGGCATTTTAGAACCCGTTTTAGGCTCTCGGTGGAGATGCTCTAAAGTCAACCTTTGCAAAGAAGGACAAGAAAAATCCTTATCTTACTGTGAATTTTGTCTTGAGGTACTTGATCATATGTAAGTTCATTGAACATGACCCAGCTCTCTGGTATGGTCTGGACTACGTATGGTATAAGACTTTAGGAAGAAATAAATACGAACCGAGCTTCAATTTCTGACGAAAGGAAATGCATGAAACCTTAGCTTGAACAAGAAAAAAATTGACGAGACTAAGACAAGTCGTGTTTAACAAGAGCCATGTTGGTACTGACCTCCCCTGAATAAGTATCGCCATTCCATTTTCCTAGCTAGCTAAGCTACTGACAATGCAATTAACGCCTTTGACCAAGAGGAGGTCATGCCTGGAACGTACTACAAGTACAAACGTACTAGTACGATGTCAACGGTTACGGCCTGACCTTTTCTTCGAACGAATTACGGCTATCTTTTCGTTCGACATGTCCCTTTTGTTCTTAGAAAAAAATCACAGCAACTTAGTCACGGCACGAAAAAGTTATCTTCCCAAGTGATTTTTTTTTTTCGATAATGTCTTCCCAAGTGAATACCAAAGACATATAGAAGTCCGGTGAAGTACGCATTGTGACGGAAACAGCAAGGCCCGTCCCGATCCCTCCCGTAGGGCCCCTAGAGTGCCGCTGGGGGCTTCCCTAGCACCGCCATCCCTCCCCCTGTCACCAGACCCTCTCGCTGCCGCCGTCGCAGCGGGGTGGACGCCGAAGATCCATGATGGGATGTGCTGGAGCGGAGATGGGTGCCGCGTCGACGTGCAGCGGCCAGGGCGGCCCCCCTGGCCGGGGTGGTGGAGGAGGTTCCCTCCGGCGGCGCTTGACCGGCGGCAGTGGGTGGGCTGAGGTCGGATCGAGGGTTAACCCTAGATCTTTTGATTGGGGTGCTCCCTGTTGCCTTCCCCTTCTCCTCCTTGTTGTGTCACGGCCGGTTTCGGTGGTGGATCGTCCCTACGCTGTTGCCTCCTTTTGCGCTGCTGGCTATGGCCGCCGGTCGCTCGGAGAGGCCGATCTCGTAGGTTATCGACGGGTGGCGTGGGGGCTGTCAAGCCTAGCTTGAATAAAGGAGGTAGTCCTAGGGTTCCTTTTCGCGTCAAGATGAGATCAATCGGATGTTGTCCCCATCGATCTGGCTGGATGGTCGCAAAAGCCTCCATCGGCGACTAGGTGACCCATTCCTGGAGATTGATGGAATGGGTGGTTTTCAGTCGTGCGCACCCATGTTTTTATATAACCGTTTGGTTTTAGAGGGAGCACTTCGAAGGTCTGCTGGCTGCTAATACCATGGAGCATGCTTTCTCGTTTTATGGTGCTGACGGAGAATGTCATAGAAGGCGAGATCTAAGGACTAGCAATGGTGTTTTTTAAGTCTTTGTAGAGATGAGGAATTTGCTTAGTGATTCGTGACATAGAGCAACAGTATGCAAGTGGGGGCGACTGCATAGGAGAAGTCCAAAGTCTTATCTTTAGGGTGAAAATCCAAGGTCTGGCTTAATTGGTTGTGACTGGCAACGATCTTGTTGAAGGCATTTTTTGAGAGCGAGGTCTTTCTTCAGGGTGAAAACAATGATCGGGCGACGACATCGTTTGTACACTGTTTCCTTCTTACAAGCATCGCTTTTGGAGAAACTGAACTTCTGGTACTATCTTGGTGGTGTTAGTACTGATGTTCTAAGGAATAGATCATTATAGCGAGAGTTTTTTAATTATTATTTTCTTTTTAGATGTGTGCATACGCAATGCCGCTAAGGCAATGCGTTGTTGCAGAGGCCAGGTGTTATTGGTATTTTCGTAATATTAATATATACTCTTTATAAAAATATCAAAGTCCGGTTCAGCCATGATATCGTTATCGTTGAGTCGCTAGTAATGCATACATAGACAAAAAAAAACTCTGTCAGAGCGCCTGTCATTTGCTCCACATAATGCGAGTGGGAGAGCTATTGCCACTAGTAGAAAAACGGTCTATAGTCCCGGTTGGTAAGGGCCTTTAGTCCCGGTTGTAGCAACCGGGACTAACAAATCGGGACTAAAGGTCCCCCTCTTTAGTCCCGGTTGTGCCACAACCCGGGACTAAAGGTTCTCCACGTGGCCGCCCTGAGCGCTGCGGGCTGGAGAACCCTTTAGTCCCGGTTGGTAACACCAACCGGGACTAAAGGTCATTTTGCTATTTTTAAATATTTTCAAAAAAAGTTTCAGATTTTTTTGAATTTTCCTATTTTCGGATTTTTGATTTGTTTGACAGTTTTCCCTCTAATCTCTAATCACCACCCCTCTAATCTCTAACCACCATCCATATTCTCATATCAAAGTATATACTCGTGGTCCCACTTCCCGGCCGGTCACCCATCCTCACACTGCTCTACTCTCAGCACGCTTAACTTCTTGATAATACTATGCTATGAATTGTATTAACCCTTAGACTTTGATAACATATAATTTTACTTTTTTTAATTCCAAATAATTTCAAAAATAAGCAACAATGATTTAAGTAATAATGAACATCAATAAATTTCAAAAATCTTTATGCATAATTTAAATATTAATTTTAAAACTCAAAATATTCAAAAAAACAAAAAAAAAATCAAAATCTTAAAAAATTCAAAATAATATAAAAACTTCAAAATAAATAAAAAGTAGAAGAAACAACTAAAGAAATTAAAAAATCTTTTTAAAAAATCTTTTTTTTCTCATTTTTCTAGCAAAATCTAAAATTTTCATGCTTTCATATTTCCCTTTGGAATTTTGAGAAACTAGAATTTGTGCAAACGGCCTACGGCTGTTGAAATCGGATGTAAAATTTTGTGTAGATAATTTTTCATATATTATACGTTTTTTTTGAGTCCGTATGCAAAAGTTAGAGCCGTTTTAATTCAAAACAACCTTTTTTTGCAAAAAAAATTCAAAATTCAAATTTTCAAATTTTCCATAAAAGTTAGTTGCATGAGGTACATGCATGTCAAAGGATTTTGAAATTTGAAGTTTTTATTATTTTCGTTTATTTTTTTAGATGTTTTTTCTGCGGGGGGGGGAGGGGGGGGGGTAGGCATGAGAGGAAAATTGGGGGAGACCCTTTAGTCCGGGTTGGTAATACCAACCGGGACTAAAGGGTGAGGCTTTAGTCCCGGTTAACCCTTTAGTCCCGGTTCGTATTTCCAACCGAGACTAAAGGTCCCGTTTGAACCGGGACTAAAGATTCTTGGCCCACATAGTCTTTTAAACCGGGACTAATGCTTATATTAGTCCCGGTTCAAAACACAACCGAGACTAAAACTCAAATTCGCCCTGGACATTAGGTCTGTTTTCTACTAGTGTGCTACAGTCTAGCGCAACGGATCGAGCTAGTATATATATCATGCATGACGATCTCTTCAACCGGCCGAGAAGTCTACCAGACTCTGCACTGCACCTTATTTGCCGCCGAGTGTTAAGTTTGAGATGGACTGGTCACTGTGGATTTTGTGACCTACATGTTCGCTGTTGAATGTAGCTAGAGCTTATCAAGCGCGTGCGGTGAACTGGCCTGGAAAGTTGTAGCTGCGGGGCGCATGTGTCTATGTGCGGATTAATTTTGTGATGGAAATATAGGCGGCGGACATCATACTACGTTGAGTAATCCACGGGATAAAACAAAAACGTAAACGCGAAGGCTTGACGTTTGAACAGCTCGACTAGACCCGCAGAAAAGAACGATGAAGATGGGAGCCCTTTCTGTTGTTGCACCACCATTTAAGGCCTTGTGAAATGAACTTTCATTCAGTTCGTGGTCTCCCTTTCGCGAGGACTGTGCGTGCGATTTTGAAATGAGAACCCTCCACTGACGACCATACGAGACTGTTCCCGCAATCGCGACCATCAGCACTGACGACGGCGACGGTCCCGGCGCCGCCTCCACGGTCCCGCACGAGGGTAGCGGCCGGCGCTCGCTCGATTAGGCTGAGAGATTCCGCGGGGGCAATGAATGCGGGGTTCACACCTCGCCACCGGCGACAGCTCCGTCGTCGGCCGAGAAGGTGACCGAGGGCGACAAGCAAACGCCGCATCAATGGCTAGCTGCTGGCGCGTCGCCTCGCGAGCCCCGGCGACGTCGTGCCGTTCGCACCTGCCCATCCATCGCCGGTCGCGCGCGCGTGGCGTACCTATCAAGCTATAATGGAAAACTTCCTCGTGGTGTTCCGTTCGCGGTCACGGCATGACAATTCAGAGAAGAGGGTCGTCGTGGTTCCCATTTTCTCCAGCTTTCGACGAGCGATCCCGATATTTGGCCGACGACGATCAAAGGTTTAAAAAGGTGGTAGCCACTAAGCGAACGGTGATGCATTACTTAGAGGAACTGCTGCTTAAGCGAGCTTAAGCGTTTAGACTAAAATTGTACGAACATGAAACTGGAAAGTTAAGATGGTCACATATACCCCTATAATATACTGTAAATTTGTATTAAATGCTACATTTCTGTGGAATACGGAGACTAATACCTTGGTTAGCCTTGATTTTGCTCTATTTTCTTATAAACACGCAAGCAACTAAGCAAACAATGTAATAAACACAAACAAGCATCTAAGCAGTAGCTTGCGTGGTAAGCAGTTAAGTAAGACCTAATCAAATTAATATAGCATCAATGCATTGAGTAAGGAGTAGAGCAATACACCAACACTTGCATAGAGGAGATTCTAGCATAAAATACGACTAAATTACCTATCTCGCTTAATCGAACGCTTAGGCTAAAAATAAAGCGAAAGACAACCGCTCAGCGCTTAAGCGTACCAGACGTATGCTTTTTTAAACCATGCGACGATCAATCGAGAGCAAGCTATTGCAAGATTTGTACGCAAGAAATCCGTGTAGACAGGCATAGCGGATTGCAGCTGATGCGGCCGACATGAAATCGCGGGTCCTGCCCTGAGCAGTCGTTGTGCTTGCGCGTGCGTGGACATGAGCGCAGGCAATCGTCCAAGCTAAGTTTATTTAGCTCATGGGTCATGGCTACGTGTGCACGCGCCCATCGTGCCCCTGGTTCTGTTTCCGTTTTGGCACTTCCTGTGGATCAGGATCACAACAGATACAATTCTTCCTTGTAGACTTGTAAAGTATGGGTTCGACGGGTCCGAACCTGAAATTTTCAGAGCAAGTCGATGGAGGCGAGCATTTCTTCGTGTCACGTACAGGTACAGTACGTGTAACTGACTCACGGTGGCACGGTGCCAGCAGCCACCCAAAGAAGTCTAGCCCTTGGGCTGACTTTGCACTGCACATGCATGCGTAGGCCAGTACGCAACACGTACGGATTGTTTGGACATAAAAAACAAGTAGTACTACCAAGTACTACTTGCTTGCTTGCTGCTCCTTTGAGTTTGACTTTACCAGCAATCGACGTACGTACGCTTCTGTACGGCACCTCTGTACTGTCGCGTACAGCTCCAAGTCTTGCCTCCTTTCTTTTCTTCTCTTGTAATAAAACCGTGCTCCGGATATTGCGATTATACGGCGCGATTCTTAACAGTCAAAGTCAATGTCATATGCTTCCGGATCACTTTGCTCGTGTCAGCAAATCGATGCAGATAATATTGCCTATGAATGCAGAGATCATTCAAGTAGTAGTGTAAACTTGCGGAAATCATCGGCAGTAAGCAACCATTTTTCTCGCTACATCTCGATCGATCAGGACTTTTATCATCGGCACTAAGTACTCCGTTCCCTTAGAGTTAATTACAAAAGACCACCACAATTGTGGCTAGGATTTTAAAAAACTACCGGGATACGATTTTTTGACAGAAGACCACCATGCCGGAGTAATAGCGTGACAAAAACACTGACCAGTCATCACAAGTAATTTAACCGTCATTATGATATAAGGGGCCCAATGTCGAGAAACCAACCAAGAGCACATTCCCCTCCCGCCCTTGCGTGGCGGCAGGGGGGAACCCTAATTCCGCCGCCGCCGCCGCCGCCCCATCCCCACCTCTCTCTCCTCCTCCCGCCGCCGCCCGAGGGCGCGGCTAGTCAAAGCCTGGCTGTTGCCGGCGGCGGCGGGGACAGCTGGTCCCCTCGCGTGCTAGGGATGGCGCGAGTGGTCTCTTTCATGGCGTGGGCGTGGTGCGACCGCCGGGCACCATGGCGCGGCCGCTCTCCGGTGTGCGGCGGCGCGAGCCGCGGCGATCTGGAGCGGTGGCTGCGTGGCGGACGGCGTGGCGGTTGGGAGGCGCGGAGGAGGAAGAGAAGGTCGTGGAGAAGGCCAGAGGCGGCGGCGTGGCCTGCCCTTCGTGGCAGCCTCGCTGTATCTCCTAGGCTCGATTCACGGGCCTGATCTGGGGCTACCTTAGGCTCGTCTGAGCCGGAGGTTGCTCCGCTCGATCCGTTCGCAGGGAGCTGGCCGGCGGTGTGGGGACTGCTGGTTCGACATGAATAAAGGAGGTGGTCCTATGGTTCCTCATCGCGCCAAGATGAGGATCTATCAGAGGCCCTTCTTCATGGATCTGGCAGGAGAGGCGTATTTCGGAAGGCTCCGCCGGCGAACTCCACTGGGCGATCATGCCTGGAGAATGCTGGATCGGATGGGATTCGGTCGGGCGCACCCATATTTTAATCTGATCGTTTGGTTTTAGAGGGAGCATTGCGAAGCTCTGCTTACTGTTTCCACCATGCAATGTGATTTCTCGTTCCATGGTGAAGTCAGCTAGCGGGGAATGTCATGGCTGCCGAGTCCTGGAGAATTGCATTGGTGGTTTGTGTCTTTGTGGCAAAGAGGAACTTGCTTCGTGATTCGTGACTTGTAGTAGCGACATGGTTAGTAGGGGCGACAGTACAGGAGAAGTTCAAGGTCCGACCTTGCAAGGTGAAAACCCAAGGTCTGGCCTTAATTGGTTGTGCCTCACAATTGCCTTGTCGAAGGCATTGTTTTGTGAGCGCGAACTTTTCTCCAGGGTGAAAACCTAAGATCTATGATCAGGCGACGACAGTGTTAGTGCACTGTTCCCTTCTTGGAGGCGTTGCTTTTTGGAGATGTTGGACTTTTGGTGCTGTCTTGGTGGTGTTGGTGTTGATGCTACAAGGAATTTATCACTGTAGTGGAGCTTTTTCTTTTTCTGTAATTCTTTTTTTTGGCTGTGTGCATCCGTATTGCCACTAGGGCACTGCAATAGGCTGGATGTATTTGGTATCATCTTGATATTAATATTTATTCTTTATCTAAAAAAGGGGCCCAATGTTAGGCTGACATGGCAAGCCATAAACAGTCGGGTGACAAACTTAGACTGTTACAAGTTAGGTTTTTTTTTTGTAATTTTCCTACGCCCACATGTCAGTCCCTATCAGATACGGGCCCACATATCTCGCTCCATCTCTTTTCTTTATTTTTCTAATTTCCTTGTCTTGTCTTTTCTTATTCTTTTTCTTTTCGCTCACAGCTCCGCATGGACCTAGAAATAAGAGGAGCGATACCCTACCGACGAGACCGTGTAGGCTGCCTCATTTGCCATCCATGACGCCAGAGAGGGAATCAAGCATGCGTTCGTCTCTGGAGTCGCCGGCATCACGCATACGTGCTCCGTACGGATAACAATGGCGGTGGCTGGAGCGGGGTGCCGTCAGGGAGGAGCTCGGGGGCGCATAGCTCCACATGGAGGTATCCGGAATGACCTGGTGAACTCCGCAGATCTTTAGAGACTGTTGGAGATGGTCAGAACGAGGCGGAGGGGACAAATTCTTTAACTTCGGTCCCTTTGATTGTTGTCAATTGCCACGTCAGCCTGACAAGGCACCCCACTTGTCATAATCATGGTTAAATCGCTTACAACGACTGTTACCCTTAATCGATGGTTTTTTGTCACGCTAGAGTGGCCGTCTTCTGTCTAACAAATCATATCCCGATGGCTTTTTGAAATCCTATCCACAATTGTGGTGGTTTTTTGTAATTAACTCCTTCTCTTGTGTCGTAATTGTAAACTGGTAGTTTTTTGTCATGCTGTTACTCTGGAGTGGTGGTCTTCTGTCAACAAATCATATCATGGTGGTTTTTTGAAACTCTAGCCACAATTATGGTGGTTTTTTTAAATTAACTCCTTCTCTTGTGTCGTAATTGTAATAGAGGGCAAGTGCGGCAGTTATACGTACGGCGCGTGATTCCTTCGCTGTCGAAGTCCGCAAAGTCAAACGCAGGCTCGTGAGTCCTCATAACAAATCGATGCAAATTATATTGCCTATGGATACAACGATAATTAAAGTATATAGTCTAATCTGACGGATGACTAGGAATCACCGGCAACGAGCAATCACTTTTTAAGAGAATCATCTAGTCATTCTCGAAAAAAGAGAGAGAATCATATAGTATCAGAAAGAAATTCCTTGGCATGGATACATATCAAAGAGACTTCTCCAACGAGGATGACATACATTGATACATAACTATTGTCATCGATCGTAAGCTAGCCAATCAGAAGTGCAGAACAGCAGCTGACTCTACTTGAGGTAGTACGGCTGATTTGCACCTAATGGATTCTTAACAACACTGGCGTAGAAATCTCCACAACGTTTGAACTATCTACTATATATGCCGCACACCGTATTTGTAGTCCATCCATGGAAGAAACCGGTATTGCAAAACAAGGTGCGACGAAAACCAGGAAGTTGGACAATTGAGCCGTACGTCTTTGTACTTCGACGACTCATTGGTATCTGTTGGCGCTTAAGCGAACACAAGACCAAAATAATCGAGATGGCACTATCATCTGCAATGATGCTTTGTTTTGTGTTCTAATAACCAAATAAACGGACGGCAGCCCACTTTCCGGCCGGAATCAAGCTCATAAACAACTGATATGTCCTATGGTCGAGACAGAAACGGCCACCTGCGCCAACGGTCAACTATCGATCCTACGCCCGTACAGATCGAATATATCGAGCTGGCATGCACGTGCCGCGACTAGGACTGGCTACTGAGCAAGTCGATCAGAAGGTCAACTTCTCTGCAAGAGAGCTTATCCTTTACAAAACCTCAACTTGGCATGCACAAATATTTTAACATTTCAACAAACATATTTATCTTGCACGACTCGGCCATCGTGTATACATATATGCGAGTGCATCTATACGTATTCATTCATTTTGAAATTAGTTTGTTTTTTGTCTTTAGCTACATACCCAAACCCCCATCTACACTCTCGGGTTTCGATCCAATGACTGCGTTGCCGGATGTGTTTCACCGATGGAATTCAAATTCCAAGTTTTAGAATTTGAGCTGATTTGATGTTTCGTTTCTGTTTGAAGATTTCAGCTTATGTTTGGCAATATGAGGATCATGATGCGATCTCGAGGCAAATCCAACGAACGTTGGATCGGTCGGTACTTGGCTACCTTTGTCAGATATCTATGCAACAGTGACATGGTAACAAACAGCTAGACGCCATATATAATTCAGAGTAGAGATAATATATTATCCAGTGCAGTTAGCTCTAAACAACCGTTAGTTTCGACAGAAGACATACCAATGTACTACTATAATTCAGGGTTCGGCGTACTGCTTGTCGTTATACCGATGGAGGCGCGCGTACACATCAGGGCTGACAAGGGCCTTAGATTTTTATCCTTCTTTAGGTTCTCCTCGTTTTATCACTTTGTTAGCTGCTTGTTAATTTATTCATTAATACTATCTTCATTTACAACTTGATCATTTGTTGCTATCAGTAGACTTTTGCTCTTCTTATGAGTAGTTTGTTTCTTCGAAACGTCTAAAGCGAGCTACTCTCTCCATGCCGGATTATAGGGCAATTACGTATTTCGAGACAAACTTTGATCTTTAATTTTAGTCAAGAAAATATAAGATATATTATATAAAAATTATACCATTGGATTCATATTCAAAAGAACTTTCCAATGGTATAAATTTTATATCAAATATCTCATATTTTCTTGACTAAAATTAATGGTTAAAGTTTGTCTTAAAATATAGAATTGCCCAATAATCCGGCATGGAGGTAGTATTTACGAATTGAACGAGAATAAATTGTTAATACTGCACATTTGATATAGCTTCAGCAATTGATTACAGATAGCATATCACCGTTTTTTCTTTATAATAAAGCTCATATTAAGCATGAGGAAAACGAGAGCAGTAGTGACATGCATGCATGTATCTTGCAGGGTGCAGCTATATGAGCTCGAACAAGTCAATTTCCAAGTGGTCAATGTACAAGTGCAAGTGACTCGAAAATATGAACAAAAAATTGGACGGTTGCTTCTGAAATAGAGCAGTTGTGTGAGTAGTCCAAATTGGCCGTATCCAAAGCTAGCCGACACAATGACTTTGCGCCACCTTCTTATCACCGGCCGGCGATGCTTATCGTCCGCTCTTCGGTATAATCGGTTGGTACGATCACATGGGCAGCTGATCTAAGCAGAGAAAGATAAGACAAATCAATGTCATTGTGGCTCTATATCTTATTTCCCCGCCCCAGATGGCACATTGTAAATCGAGTTCTAGCTAGTAGTACTATTCTTTATTCAACTGGTGTACAGCTGGTATCATTATGGAAGTAGTACTCCTCTAGTAGCAGCTAGTAGATGAACGAGGCCCTTATGTTTAAATGGGTCTGGAAGATCTACCAAAACGCCGAGGGGCTTTGGGCAGATCTCATACGCGCGAAATACCTAAGGGATAGGGATTTATTTCATAATGAAGTGCCTAAGCACGGGTCTCAATTCTGGAATGCGATCCAGAAGCTTAAATGGCATTTCAAACTGGGGGCGCGGCACAAGGTTCTAAATGGGAAAAGAACCTATTTTTGGCTGGATTGGTGGTGTGGGAATGGCCCGCTCCGGGCTAGATTTCCGCTACTCTTTAGCTGCTGCGCCAATCCCTTCGTCACGGTTCATGGAACTCGTGTTGCAGGAGGCACGCCAGGGGAATGGCGTATTCTCTTTCGGCGGCAAATGGACTTGCCGGAACTGGTGGAGTGGGATAATCTGTGCCGTGAGGTTCAGGGCCTTCCGACTGAGGAGGCGGATGACTTGGTTTCGTGGGCTTTGGAACCCTCGGGTCAATTCTCCACCAACTCCATGTTCATGTGCCTGTCGCGGGGAGCGTCGGTCGCATGGTTTAAGGATGTCTGGAAGGTTAGAGTACCACCGAAAATCAAGATTTTTCTGTGGCAACTGATTCGCAACAGACTTCCTTCCTGCGAACAGGTGGCTAAACGAATGGGGCCTTCGAATGGGCAATGTGCTCTATGCGGGGAGCTGGAGGACTGTAACCACATCTTTTTTACTTGTTCGATGGCGCGTTTCATGTGGGCTGGGGTACGGGATGCCCTACACTGCGACTGGAACCCCGCAGGGGCGGGTGATTTCATTGCGATAGCGGCGGGTTTTTCGGGGCGCTTCCGTAGTTTAGTTTGGCTTACCTTTGCTGCCCAATGTTGGGCCCTCTGGCACATCCGCAATAAACTAACTATTGAAGGTAAACTGATTGGCAACCTGGCTGACGCGTTCTTTGAAATGTCTATTCATCTGCAGCACTGGAGGGTTCTGGTCAGACCGAAGGACCGCGCGTGGCTGGATACGGCGACGGACGAGATCAGGAGGCTCTATGCGAGGACTAGGACCTGACTTCTGCGACCCTGCGCTTTCTTCATCCGCTCTTGCTGCTGTGCCGGCCGAGTTCCCCGCTGGTTGTCATGCCTCTCGTCCGGGTTGGACGTTTTGTACTTCCGCAGTGTGTTAGACTGATCGTTTCACTTTCTGGTTGTACTGCTACCTGTGTACCTGTGTTGTATGGTGCCATTTGGCTTTATATATAAAGCCGGGCTGAGGCCTTCCGTTTAAAAAGTCTTTGCAAAGGAGGAGACAAAATCCTTGTTTTAGTATTGTTTGTCTTGTTGGTTACTTGAGTGGTTGAGTATATAATTTTCCTGAAACACGACATAATGAACTTCTTCCACGTAGTGTATCTTTTCAGTGAATGCCGATTTGTCATTTGTTGAAACCTATACGAACATGAATCCTAATTTTGTACAAAGTTGAATTGTTTCTACCGAAATTCAAAGATGGTGCAACCGGCACACAATTCTCGCATCAAAATTTATGTTTTTGTTTGATGTAAAAATAATTCTAAAGAGTTGCGCCCATGGATATTGAAGTTCTCTTTGTTTTAAAAAAATTTATAAATGGTAAGTTTAGTTTAATATTAGAAATCACTGCTTAATTCTTTCTTTAAAGCTGTTTCCTGATATTGAGAATTTTTCACAAAACTACACCTATTGTGGCTTGGATTTCACAAAGCCATAACTGATACCTTTTTCAAAAAAAAAACCACACCATTTGGGTTAATTGTTTTAAAGAACACAGATGGTGTGGTATAGTCCATTTGTAAATGTTCCCGTCACTCCAGTAGTCAGGTCCATGTGGCAAAGGTGGTTGTTTTATCTCTTTTTTCTATAGATATCGGACCTGGATCGAACCCTTTGGAAGTTCTTACGCTTTTAACTTTCGCCCACAACTACATAAAAAGTTCCCGTCTCTTTAAAAACCCTAAAAAATTACAGTTGTTTGTTTAGTCATCAAATTTGTATTTAGCAACCGTATCTATTGAAGATATGTTTGACAACTTTCATATTTTGAGTGAATTTTAGCTAAGAGTTGCAAAAGCAATAATACCTTCAAATCATTTGAGCAAAATGAGATGAAACTTCCCGGTTTACTAAATGTAGTTTGAAATAATATATTTTCTAAGTATTTCTAATATTGATTTTTGGACAATTTTTTGCTGAAAGCTACAAAATGTGATAATTTAAAATATCTGGGCGAAATGAGATCCAGTTTTTCTAGACTTATCTAAAAATTCATGCTTTGAATATTTTTTGTCAAAAGTAAAATTGTGAAAACTATCTGACGGTTCTTTTCAAGTTTGGTTTGTCCATTAGAAAAAAAACTAAAGGGAACCGCGTGCTATGCCATATGGAACCCGACTGGTGGGTCCGGATGTCATAAATGGTGTCAAGTTAGTCAAATGGTGAATTTGGGTCATGTAAAAGGACATACCCTATAAGATATGGTTTCCTAAAGAAAAACTCATTTTCTTATGATTTTGTGAAACCTTATCCCCAGTAATTCTACATAGTTAGATAAAATTTGCTTGTCGATATTTGTGACTTGTTTTCGCTTTATTTTGCATTTGTTCTAATTTACTTTTTATCCTCGGTAGTCATTTCACCCATCCAAGCAAAAGACTCTTCCATGTTCTATCTGCCTTAATTTACGCACGCGCACACACATGAACCTTCACCATCGATACAAGTCAAGCTCTATCTGCCTTGTTCTGTGCATAGTAGAGGACTCTTGGAAGAAATCTCTAGCGTGATCCAGCCTTTCACATTCGGACTAGAGAAAAAATAGGAGCTGTAGCCATTATCGTTCAAGAAGCCATGTCAACTACGTACGTCGATCGATCGTCTGCACAAGCGACGACCTTTGCACTTTCAGTGACGCAAAATTTGCAGGCCCGGTAGTGTTATTTTTTGTGCTATACCGGCAAGAGAGAAATAAATACTTTCTAACTTTTCTATTAATCCCTCCGATCTATAATACTCTTCACTAATATGAATGTATCTAGACACATTTTAGTGGTAGATACATCCATATTAGCAAAGAGTATTATGGGTCGGAGAGAGTAATAATATCCTTTCTCTCTCTTTTGTGCAAGGCCACATGCATACCTAATACTAGTACTATCCGTGCAATGTCTTTCCGTATAAACGTATGCATGCCTGCCTGCAACCTCTCGCAAGTACAGACGTACCATGTCAACGGTTACGACGGACAGAAAACCGTCTGTTAAGACTGAAACATCACTGTCCTCTCCGTCTTCTATTTTCTGTACGATATGATGGAGTATCCGCCAAATCACAGGCTAGCTGCTAGCTACTAAAGTAGAAAGTAGTGTGCAGTTAATTGACCTAATGCTAACGGAGCACACTATTATATAAGTTTTCCAATAAATTTCTTCATTTTAGTATAAAGGACACTCTGCTGATCAGCTGATGGTACTAGATGGCAAATGTTTTGAAACAGACTAGATGGCAAAAGTCAGAAGCGGAAACTATACATGACTTATCGTACCTAGCGAGTTGGCTTAATTATTGATTATAATTACAGAATTAATTATATGTTAGAATTTTTGGATTAATTATTGATTGTGAACTTATAATTGGAAATATTTTATTTTCATATTTTCTTCAATGATGTTTCCCGACAATGTTACAGTAAAGAATAGCACTAGGGAAATTCAGGAAAACTTATGAGCACACGTTGAGGAGACAAAAACAACTCTGTCAGAACCTGTTATTAATTGGAGTCGGAGATTGTGCTACTAGCTACCGCAACGGATGATCCACCATGATCTCTTTGATTGGCCATGAAAACTTCGATTGAGTGCCACACCCTTTTGCTGCCATTGCAGAATTTGAGATAGAATCACCACTGGAGTTTTTAGCTTTTGATATCGTTTTGATATATGTAAATCTAACTGGACATTTACCCGGACTTTACCTGGTCGACAGGCCTAACCCCCGCGCAGCCTTTCTGAGGCGACACAGGGCGCACCTACCGTCCGTGGGTAGGATTCCTACAAGGAATAAATCATTATAGCGGGATTTTTTCTGTAATTCTTCTAATTTTTATGGCTGTGTGTATCTATAATGCCATTAAGGTACTGCGTTATTGTAGAGGATGGATGTAATTAGCATTTCTATCATATTAATATATGCTCCTTACCGAAAAAATTGTAAATATAACTTTTGTCGTAGTAAGAAATTGTAAGCACCAAATGAAGTTTGTGGTCATCTTTTATCCTTTTTCTCGAATACACCGGGGAAAGGTGTACGATTTTTCACATAATAAGATCCAATAGGCTATCGGAACACCTTTGGCCTTACAACACACTCTCACTACGGAACAAAACAAATGAGTCACGTCAGATCCGTTAAAAGCCCGTATCGTAAAACCTGCTTGGGCACCCCTTAAACCAGTTTTGTGGTAGCGCGCATTCTTGGCTGAAAGAGATCCACTGGACGTGTTACGTAATATATAGTGCGCGTTTAGTGGATCTGCTCCGGCCGAACCCGCATGATGCCGTAAAGTTTATGCTTTTGCATATAGTTTTCAACAACAATGGTGTATCTAGTAACATACCAAGTTAATTGCTTAAAATACTTTAACTCGACAATTGTTTTATATCCAAAAATATGCACAATAGAACAAGTAGCAATCAAGCATGATGAGAAAAATGCGCAATCAAACATTGCTAAAACAATGATAAAATCGAGCAACATCATTGTTGCCAAGAAAATCTCTGACACCATCTCCACCATTAGCTTGTTGAAGAACCACCATAACCACCAACCCAGTCGCCACGACCACAACCACCGCCATCACCGGCCGGAGCCCCACCAACACTGCCAATACCACCACCACCGCTCTCTTTGCAACGCGTCCATGGCATTAAGATCCATCATCATCACGTGGTTCTCCTTGGCAATGATGTCCTCCATCGCCTTGTTGTCCTCAAGAAAGATTTTTCGCTCCTCGAAGGCCGCCTGGCGCTTCTCATCTTCCCATATTTGTGGGCACCTTGCCATATTCTCTCGATGTTTTCTTCTCAGCAATGGCAATTTTTTCTTGCATTTGTTGAGCCATCAATGTTTCTTTTGACTAAATGAACACACCAATTTGTTGCCGCAACCACCGCCGAGATGGTAATTGCCTCTTGTCACCAGCAAAGGAAAACGCCAAACACCAACCCCACACCCTGGCCAACAAACGTCAGCCTCACCACTTTACACCGCTGTCACATGTGCCACCATTGGTTCCGGCGCAACGTCGTCCACCACAAGCCCTAGAAGAAACCCCACGCTAGTTGTGAGAAGTTCGCCATAGGTCGAGACCAATGCCACCCTACAAGCGAGATCTGGTGCTAAGACGACCACATATCTGAGCGAAGGGGAATGTTGCCACAACCGAATGGAGCTTCACCGGCCTGGGAACGGTGGTAGAGGGCGTGACACCATGCCCCCATGATAGCCACATTGAGCCACAAAGTTGGCCACATTTGCGCCACCACAACGCCTTGTGAGAAGACGGTCTCGCCATCGCTACACGTGCTTGGTCAGACATCACCCTTTTTGTATATAGTGATATCCAATTTGGAATGTTTGAACTTTCCTTTATCTAGTTTTCAATTTTGAGAAACTTAGCCATACTTTTCTATAGTTATTAAGTTACTGACTTTGGAGCTTAGAATAAAAGACATTTCTTGAGAAATTGGTTAAAAAGGGTTGGCAGCAACATGTTTCCCGGCAGACGGTTGGGACTTGGGTTGACCTCGTTGGCCGCAAAGCCTGCTCTGCAAGTGTCTTCTTGGCATCTTTCATCCTTTGTTTTCCCATTTTCCAATGTGTTTGACCGTCCAAGAAATTAACCACAGCCGCCCAAGCGGGCAAGTAGCACGCAGAGAGAGAGAGAGAGAATCCTTCACGCCAAACAGTAAAAGAGAAGATCTGCCAAGGATCCGTGGGCCCAGCTGGTTGGTACGTACCACACGTACGGACGTGCCGTGGCGACCGAGACGCAGAGCACGGCGCCACGTCAGCGCCTGCTACTATTCTCAACTTATTTTTTCAGATAAAATCCAGTTATACATACAGATAATTAACCAGGCCAGTAGCTACGTTTGCACACTGGAAACGTACATTACAGCGTGTGGAGATCAAGGAAAAAAATAGCGCGCTATTTCTCGCTATATAGCGCGCTATAGCATATTTTGGGGGTTTACGCTAAATTTTTATAATTTTTCTCGCTATGACGCTATTTGTAAAATATCATGCTATATCACGCTAAAACATCATAGCGTCAGCGCTATTTCAAAAATAGCACGCTATTTTGTTATTGTACTAGTGTGGAGTAAGCAATCATATAATAAATGTGTTAAGTAAGCAAACATATAATGCAAATCTTAATTGTTAAACATAACTAATCATGCAAAAAAGCTATCTATTTCACTATATACTTTATTCATATTAAAATCCTTTATTTTTTACTAAAAAATTAAAATATTATTTTTAAATATAGCACGCTATTAGCACGTTATAGCATGTATAGCGTCTGGAGAAGGGCTGCGCTAAAACAAATAGCACGCTGTTTTAAACCTTGGTGGAGATGGATCGAGGACCGCTTCGCAGGGTCAGCTCTCCCATCGGCCATCGGTTATCTCTCTCTCTCTGCCTGCCTATATATGAGGCCGCGCCTCTCCTGGTTGCAAGGGGTCATCGGCCATTCAGCTCCTTCTTCAACCTCCAGCTCTTCTCGCTCCAGCTAGCTCTCCCTCGCCCCCTCCTACTTTTCCTGCTAGCAGCATCTTGGTCGAGCTAGCTTCTTGGCAGCTACTGCGTCCTGCGAGCTAGGTTGGCCAACTCCTTGAGGTGAGATTTCATTTTGCTTGCGGTGTTCTTGCTCAAGGTCGTTTTTCCTTTTTCTATTTACATCTTCTTTTTCTCCTCCCACTGCTCTTTGCATGAGGGAGAGGCCCTGTTGTTCTTATGTTCTTTGCATGCATGCTTTGCTTACTGGTAGCCTGTACTTTTAATCATCGATCTCAACTCGCGTTGGCTTCAATTTCATCCGGGAAGACACTAATTCAGTGGTGGTAGAGAACCTCTCCTTGCATGCGAATTTGTCGCTCGTTGTCAATTAGCTTCGGTTACTCCTGATAAGCGACGCCAATTCCATGAGAGCTAGCTTGTGGGGTTTAGCGTTTGTCTATATCTGGCTAAATGTCAAGCTAGCTAGTAGTACGAATTTGGGTTTCTTGTTAAATGTTCTTGGTTTGAACGTTCTTCTTTAATTGGCTATGTGGGAGAGTGGCACCCCTCAGCCTCCGTTTCCAGCTTTTCTTGTTCTTGACCAAATCATAGCAAGAAAGTTCATGTCCTCCTAGGCGCCTCAGATGAGTTCTCTCTAGCTAGACCTTATAGCGAGAAATACTACTCATGTGCTATCATCATACGCTACTCTACCACCTGTGCTACTAATCAATCTCTCGAACCTCCTCATACGCCATAAAAAAATATTTCGTCCCTTAAATATTTCTTGTTGAAACATGCAATTTAATGCCGTCGTCCTTGTGTACCCATGTTAAGACGAGTCTCCCCGTCATGTCTTAATCTTTAATTAGTTGCATAGCGCTGTTCAACGTACAACGGTGTTAATTATACTATATAGCTGCAGCTGGTGGTGTACTGGTGTGTCAGCCATCTTCTCGATCTGATATGCTAACAACGGCACAAATTTCTTGCAGTTGGAGCAGATCAGCTGGTATCAGTTGGGAACATGAGGGAGATGGCAGAGAGGAGGTCAAGGCATGGCCATTTCAAGGCTGTTGGGTTTGGAGCAGCAGCAGGAGGAGGAGCACAACATGCAGAGCATGATCAGGAGAAGCTCAAGGACAAGAAGCTTGACATGAGTGGCTTGTCCATGGACGTTATCCCACACATCACCATGTCCCTTGGCCATATCACCACCTTGGATCTCTCCAACAACAATCTTGAGGTTGGTTTTTTCCTTCTCTTGTGTTGGCACTATTATCCTTTTTTTTTTTTGCTTCGTCGATCTAATCTGATAGTCAGCATGATTTTTTCTTGTCATTTTGAGTCCATTGTCTTCTCATCCTTGTCTCTTGTTTCGTCAGTTCAAATGGATAGCTAGCAACAACGTATCTCGAAACGGCAGTGCCATTTTTTTCTTATAACATATATAAAGTGATAAGTTAACTTAGAGATAAGCATGGGCTATTATTAATACATGAAGGGTAGTCATGTACTCCATGGCAATCTTTTAGTAATCAACTGAGACTAGTATAGTATCACCAGTTGATCTTGTAAATTTAGGGCTCCCAAAACTACAATACTCCATCATGGTGTCTACATCCTAAAGCATTTTCCCTGAGCATATGCCTCTCTTGACAGCCTCACAGGCTCACGTCCTCACATGGTTTTTTTAACTGCAGAGCATTCCAGAGTCAATGATCGCGCGGCTGCTGAACGTGGTGGTCCTGGACGTGCGCTCCAACCAGCTCAAGTCCCTGCCAAACTCCATCGGCTGCCTCTCCAAGCTCCGCGTCCTCAACGTCTCCGGCAACCTGCTCCAGTCCCTGCCGGCCACCATCGAGGAATGCCGGTGAGCACGCGACAGCCGCAATTCTCACTCAGTCACCAATACGCAGTAACATCCCTATAGTGGGGTAGGAAACTAGGAATGCTTTGACTAACCTGTGCGACGTTGGCATGTCTGCAGTGCCTTGGAGGACCTGAACGCCAACTTCAACCAGCTGACGGGGCTGCCAGACACGCTGGGCTTCGAGCTCCACAACATCCGCAAGCTCTCCGTCAACTCCAACAAGCTCGCCAGCCTCCCCTTCTCCACAAACCACATGACGTCTCTGCGGGCCCTTGACGCACGCCTCAACTGCCTCCGCTCACTCCCGGATGGCCTCGAGAACCTTGTTAACCTCGAGGTGCTCAACGTCAGCCAGAACTTTCACTTCCTGAGGGAGCTGCCCTACGGCCTGGGCCTCCTCACCTCGCTCCGGGAGCTCGACATCAGCTACAACTCCATCTCCGTGCTCCCGGACTCTATGGGCTGCCTCGCCAAGCTCAACAAGTTCAGCGCTGTTGGGAACCCGCTCGTCTCCCCGCCCATGGATGTCATCGAGCAGAGCCTAGACGCCATGCGCACCTACCTTAGCTCCAGGATGAACGGCACTGGCGTAAACGCCAAGAAGAAGGGCTGGCTGCCCAGGCAGCTGGTGAAGTATAACACCTTCTCCGCCAGGACAGGTATGACTCCTGGTCGAAAGAGTGTCCATGACAACTCAGAGGGCTTCTTGATGTCGGATTACCGTTCGCTCAACGGCAGCGGGTCGCCAGGGTTTCTCTCCATGTTGTCGCCACGGCGGCTCTTCTCCCCGCGAAGGGATTCGCTCAACAGCGGCGGGTCACCAGGGTTTCTCACCATGCTGTCGCCACGGCGGCTTTTCTCCCCACGAAGGGATTCGCCCAAGCGTCATTAAGGGTGATCCACCTTTGTATGTTGTTTGGTCCTTCAAGTAGTCAGATGAGATGCTCGTAGGTCCTGCTGTTTCTGCAGGTGTGTACAGATGTCTGAAGAGGTATATGTATATATACAGTAATGTGTAGTAGTACAATAGGGCATTGATGTACATATAAACTAAAAGGGGTGCTTTATTTTCCTTCTGTATTTTTGTTTACTTGCTACAAATGCTTTTGTAAGTAAAGTGAGTAAGAAATTGTAATCCTCTAGATGTTGAATAAACATACAGTTTGAGGGCTTTGGAGTATTTCCTGCTCACTTCGCTCTATCAAAAACTTGAATATTTATCATGACAACAGCCCAATGCAATATCGGTGCTTACTTGCACGAGAAAATGGCATTTCTGTTATCTATTCCTACAAGGATTGTGATTACTGCCATTTCAACTAAATAAGAAGTACTAGGTGGTACGCAGTTACTTAAACCTCATCTGAATTTATATGTTCACTTTGTCACCTTTGAGCAATCAAAAATCAACATAGTAGAGCAAGTTACCTCCATACTGTCTCCTTGGAAGAAAAAACGCTCCTTGCTGGCTAAAAATGGCCTGGAATCATCCAATGCTGAAGACGTAAATTCTAACTGAACACTCTATCCAACTCAGTATATTCATTACTGAAACAGAATCAATAAGTATGATGGCAAGGAGTAGATCCAAGAGTGAAATAATCCATTCTCTATTATTTGTTTCTCCAATATACCAGTACATCCATTTCAGAAATCAGAACGACCAGTTGATCCAAGACTCAAACAGGTATCAACAATACATGTCCGCCAAATGTGCGATTCCAAGCTACTAACGCCAAACCACGAGACCCAAAATCAGCTGCGAAAACAAAGCTGGACTGTTTTGCAAAGATTGATGATCCTCACATATAGGGCAAGAAACAGGACCACTAATATTCTTCAGTCATTTGCAAAGCTTTAGCTTCCTGAAGAATGAAGCAACCTGGGACTTTGGGCAGGGTGCTGTCGCTATGCAAGTCGGGATGTTCTCCGGCTGCTCTATCCACAGCTTGTGCCGGACACCAGCTGCTTCCAGTTTCTCAGCCAGGTTCTTCAGCTGTGTCTCCCCTTTCACCTCCAGTGTTACCTGTTCACATAAAAGTTCTCCAGATCAAAACAAGATTGATGCACATGAAACTATATTATACCCCATCGGCGTAACCCGACCGTACTGAATTCAGGGTAGAACTACTGAAAGTTGAACGTTTTTTGCTCTATCCTTTTCTGAATGGCCTATTAAGCACCGGCATAATAGACTTCCATTTGGTGCTTCTGTATATGTTCTGTGACTGGACAGAGTGTCAGACTAGGACCATCTTATGACATCGCAAGCATCTTCTCTGGTGGAGAAATTACTACCAGTCAGAGATTTTCCGACCTCCAAGACGTCGCAGAACCATCTAATTGCTTAGGCATTAATGCCTTTGTAGTTTCTATAAGGAAGCACCTCCAAGCTGAATGGCGTCATGGATTAATCAGCCAGCACACCTATGTGGGAAAAACGATATGCAAACGTATACTGTCGTTCGAGGGAATGCGCTACGGAATTGACATTTTCTAGAGGCGCAAGAAAAATGCTGAAGATAGCAGAAAAAGTGCAAGGAAACACAAAGCTGGTGTGAGGCAAAACGTCGAACATGCCTTGTGCATGCGGTCGAGGTTGTCGGGCGCGCAGTAGGCGGCGGTGTCCGGGTGGTCGCGGTGCGCCCACACGGCGGCCACTGCGGCGTGGCACCCCTGCGCCACCACGCTCCCCATCGGCCAGGCGTCCGCCAGGTCGCGCCGCAGCACCACGTACTGGACCATCACGTCCTCGGCCTCCTTCCTCGCTTCCTCGCCGACGGCCGCGGATGTCGCTGCCTCCGGCGTGGATGCGGACGCAGCGCTCATTCTAGCTCGCGGCGGGATTCGGAGGATGGGAATCCTAGCGAGGCCTGGGAGGAGAGAGGCGGCGCTCGGGAGCGAGCTTGCAATGGGGGACGGCAAGCGAAGGGGGAGGAGAGACAGCATGGCGGTCAGATTACCGCTTCGGATTTGTTTTGCTAGGAATTCTGTTGTTTTTGTTTTCTTTTTTTCTTCGGAGTACTACTTTTTTTTTCTTTTTTTCTTTAGCTTCAGCTTTGTTTAGAAAATCAAGCAAAACATAGCACATGCACACATAGTTTAAACTCTACCGCAAACCGGAGATTAAAGGAGACATCTAAAAGTACACATTTAACCCCTATGTTAATTTCATTGTTAATGATCAACAAATTAGCGACTAAGGACTAATCTATATTTAAGTGCAAGCGATTAGCCAAAAATGGATAAATGGTGAGAAAGAGAACTGCTATACGTATATCGTTTCCATCCGATTCATATCTGACGTTTAAATCTTGCGGCATGTGCTTGCATTATTCAGTCAGGTGACTTTTGACAGGAAAGATCGTACGCAGATTGTTTCCACAGTGAGAAAAGGGGCCCCTCTATATAGAAGTGTCTCAAAAAGTGATTAGTGCCATTTTATAATTTATCTCTCGCCTTCCATTTGAGTCATAGCAAAGTCTAGTAGTATGAGGAGGGACGAAACCCTATACAATTTGGGGATATACAACATATACACATCGCACCCTCTAGCCTCTATATAGATAACCCCACCTCTCTGCTCCCAAAAAGTCATTCGCTTAAGCCTCATCTGAAACATCTTTCCACTCGTTTCTTAAGCCCTAGACCATACATACTGGGCTAACAATTGGGAGTTCCACTCCCCCATTATACTTCCCAGAAAGCCCGGCGGTACCAGACAGGATTAAAAGCAACATAAATAGTCACTTCCTAGCACCCACTATGTAAAATGGTGTCTTATTCCCTAAGAAGACTCCAAACCTTCTATATCCATTTTGCTCTACCAATGTTGACCCTCAAAGCTTTGACACCTCCCTATTCCTCCAATCAATCTTGCATTTCTTTGAGAGGAAAGGGAGGAGAGGTTAAACAAACATAGATGAGGCTAGCTAGGTTTACATTTCCACCAAACCAAAAGTTGAATCAATATTAAATAAGGTTGGTCTTGTTATTCTTAGGTTGTGGAGGAATCAACACCTCATAGAGTTGTCTGATATTATGATATTACTTAACTATGGATCCTAAGCCATCCAATACTTGCAGCGTAACCTTTCTAGGCAATATTTTATTCGTATATTTGCAACATCGTCACAACATTTTCTCTAAGGTATGTCAAAAGCATGCAAAGAAACGTTGCAGGAATTAGTTGGGAAAATCAGACCACACATACAACATAGAAGCAAACATTTGCACAAACCTCAAAACAACCAAACATGAATGCAATATTTGTACTAGACACCAGAGACATCGCACTATGTTACTCGTGTGTTTTCAACAAAATAAACAAACTCTTGCAACAAAATGGAAACATTGTTCATAACATAAAAAATTCCCTAAATGCTAGCCCCCACAACAATAATGGAGGCAGTGACCTCGCCGCCCTGACCTTGCCCAACCCCGCCAACACCAAATTAGGCCACAGCAAAAGCTACTTCCCTCATCCCATTGTTTTCCTTGAGTTCGTATCCACGGGTGTATGGTAGGATAAGAGATTACACGAGGTAGTTAGAGTTGCTTGGTAGGAGGAGGAGATTGAAAGGGGATGTGCCGCTGAGTGCATACATCGAGCGCGGTGTTGGGGGTACCCAGGAAATTGAAGAGATTGAAGCGGATAAAAGGATGGAGCGATGGGGTATGCGAGACAAGGGAGCCATAGGTGAGCCAGAGATAACGGACGCACGATTTTTCTAAATGATTTACATCTTCTGGCTAACTTCTAAATAAATAAAACCAGTGAACATATTTTAGTTACTTTCAAAATTTATTTTCCTTTGTGCTCCAGTTTGCATGCCCCCGCCGCTGGGGGCTCTTATATCCTGCAGGTAGCGTGCAACAACAATGCATACTCGCATGCTTTTAGCTACGGGGCGCTCCAAAATGTGGCTAATAATAGATCCAGTTTCCTTTTCCTTTATATATATTTAAACAGTTGTTAAATTTGAACAATTTTAGAAAATTAACAATTTTTTGAAATAAACAATTTTTAGAAATAAACAATTTTGAATTTGGATAATTTTTAAAATTAACAATCCTCAAACTTCAACAATTTTCGAATTTCAATAAATTTAAAAACTGAACAGTTTAAAAATCAGAACATAATTCAAATCAGAAAAAAGGATTCAAATCTGAGCACCCACAAAAAACACGAGAACCGCAAAAAAAAACACCAGGAAACCGCGAAAAAACGAGAACGGCAAAAAAGACAACGTAACCGTCCGTTAATAGGCCGGCTCGTCGCATGGGAGTCTACAGGCGCAGAATAGTAAAGGCCGCCGCCGCTTGGCAGGGCATTGGCTGGGCCCGGAAGCACCAAATAAGGCCCAAGAACGTTTTTCTGGGTACCTTTTCTTTGCTTCTTCTTCCTCCCCCTTCATACTCCCGGCCGGCACCTACAGCTGCCGCCGACGCCTCAGCTCCGCCGTCCCGCCCCTGCGTCTCCACCGCCGCCTCCCGCCTCCACCCCCCACCCCCTTCTTGGGCCCGTCCCAGTCTTTGGCTATTGGGTCTCCTTCCAATTTGAGGTATGAGCTAGGTCGTTTTTATCCAGCGAGCGAGCGAGCGATTCTCTTAGCTAAATCAATCCCGCTACGGCCTAGGGAGGGGACCTTCACAGTTTCACCATCTTGATTCGCCTCTGTACCAGGAGGTAGCCGGGAGCAGAGGAGATGGTGTTCGGACAGGTGGTCATCGGGCCACCAGGCTGCGGCAAGACCACCTATTGCAACGGCATGTCCCAGTTCCTCTCCCTAATCGGAAGGTACTTGATTACCGCCCCCTTGCTTTGAACTAGTTAGTACTCCATCTCTGCAAGCTGTTTTCCTGACTTCAAGTGCTAGTGTTTCTTATGTTCTTGGCCTTGTGTTTTGTTCAGTTTAGTGTAGTAATGTATACTGTAAGGCTGTGTTCTCATGTTTGGGAGAATGAGGTGGTGAGGTGTATAGTTTTCCTTGAATGACTGTGATCCCACTGTATATCTTCTATTCGTTTTTTTTTTTGCAATTGTACCAGTTATTGTCTTCTTAATTGACAAGGTTATCTGTTTGACTTTTGGTTGCAGGAAAGTTTCCGTTATCAATCTTGACCCTGCCAATGATGCATTACCGTATTCTTTGCTCTTTGATCCTTGAAATGACCCCTTATTCGTCTACCATGTGTTGCTATGGTGTCACTGCAGTTAGACTCAGATTGTGTCCTTGACAGTGCTACCTAGATATGAATGTGCCATCAACATTGAGGACCTCATAAAACTTAGTGATGTCATGTCTGAGCATTCGCTTGGTCCTAATGGAGGTTTATATGTTGCTCAAGAATCAAGTGAAACTGGTTTTGTTACTGTCCTTACTTATGTTGATCTTTGTCAGGGCTTGTCTATTGCATGGATTACTTGGAGAAGAATATTGACTGGCTTGAAGAAAAACTGAAACCTCTTATTGAAGGTGAGTGAAGAGTGCCTTTCTCTAGTACAATCCTTGGGCTGTAAGATCCATACCATAAAATTGAAGATGTTTTAGGTTAGCCATGTCTACTAGATATCAAAACAGGATATACCCAGTTCAACCATAAGTAAAGTGCCACATTTTATTTCGACATTGAAGTGCTTGGATAAACACTGAAGTGTAGAACCTTTACAGAAAACTACGGAACCATCGTTATGCATTTTTTGATAGATAAAATACTATTTTTATGGGACAATCCACAAATAAACTACTAAATGGACAGTACCACTGAGCTGCTTTTTAAATTTTCAACTCACTTTGCTGCTACCTTGGACGGAACATTGCTAATCCAAATTAGACTAGTAATTGTTTGCACGTTCTTACAAGTATCTGAGCACAACGTTTTGCTACTATCATAGTGTGCTACAGTTCTGAAACCGGCATTATCTGCATGAACAATAACAAATTACTAAGACCTCTCATGAATGAATACATGTTTGTATGACACTGCTCATCTCATCCTAGTGATGTTTGATCATTGTTAGCCTGAAGCCAATTCTATGTGTAATCATATACACCAAACTCCTAGATTAATCGTAGACGATGTCCCATGTTTATATAATCTGCTCCATTTGACAGCACTGTCAAATTATACAATGCTTTAAATTACTGATAATAGAAATATGAGCATTCATACTCCTTTCTCCATAAATCTATTCTAAGAAAGCAAAGGTTGGTTATATTATGTCATGCTAGATCTGATGATGTATACGCTATCAGCAACCAATGTCCAGTATGTGTATACCCTGCTTCCAGATGGAAGATCTAAAAGCGTTAGTTGCACCTAAAGTTGGAATGCAGTTGTTGATTTATTCTCATATCCTTCATGGTCTTTCTTTGAAATGGCATACTATCTCTTTGTGTTGTTGCTTGAAGCAAAATGTTCAAAACCTTCAACTGAATCAAATGAATTGTTCCTTACCATTACAATTTTAATTTAAATCGTGTAGAAAGAAATTAAATGTCGTTTTCTCAACAATAAATGAATCTCATTAAATAGCTCGGTAAAGCTTCTGGTTTCTGAACATACTACCTCCTTTCCATTTGATCTTGTAGATGCCAAGTATTTCTTGAGACGACACAACGGCACAAATTCACCTCTCACCATATCTGAAAATTCACAGCTGCACAACTAAACCAATATAGCACTATTCACAATGGAGGGTTTTTTCCTTTGAGTTAAGCAACTTCTGAAATGTCATACAATCGACAGAAGCCGTAAGAACAAATATGATTGGCCTTAATATATTTATTATTCATATATAAGCTCAGAGACAACATATATAACACATAAAACAAGTTCATCTTGTATAGATGGGTTACCTGCTGACTGCAAATAATTAGGTAATATCATTTATGATCTTCCTCTTTGTGCTTTGTTAACACACCAGCGCCTCCACCCACACGATGACCTGTCTGCCGCGTCTTGAGCACCACACCACCGCCGCCGAGACAACAGTGCCAAACATGTGTATGACCGAAACCTATTTGCATTCCCATGCAGTGGTATGGCTAATGCTGAAAAGTTTCCTCCTGCTCCAGCCTACTAATACTTTCTTTTTATAATCTACTAAACCCTATATGTATAACACAAATCGTGTGGCAGATTCTCATTATTTGTTAAACTTGCTACATCCATTTAGATCAGTAGATACCATAATGCAAAACTGAATATAACGAGGAGCATTGCTGCTTGAGGTAGAGATTATAACAGCAACAGATGGTAGAAGGCAAGAGAGAAAATCATTAGTGTTGAAAAAGCTTGATAAAATACTCAGAGGCGGCGTCCCCCATGATAGTTTGGGCCTCAAATGGTGAGGTATTTATCCACTACACCCCCAACCTATAGCAGCACATGTGGGAAGCTAGTGGTGCAGAGTGCATACACTCTTTTGTCTAAATTGTCTAATAGTGCAATTTTTAAGAATTTCTTTTTTTGGTCTTCCTCATTTTATTTGCTATATCTGCAACCACACAAATGTCCTTCTCAATCATTCAGTAAAATCAGCGCAAGTTTAATATTTTGATGTAAAACATGCAGACCATCACTGGGTGCCATATGCCTGTGACATTGGGATGGAAATTCTTCTGTGCCTTTGTATGGTCACGCTCCAGCCTAGCCGAGTGAAAACAGTGTTTAGAGACCAGAACTTCAATAGTGGTCAAGCAATATTACAACCCAGATTCATAACTTTCGGTACCGAGATATGAGAACAATGAAGAGCATACATTCCCTCCTCCCTGCACAAGAGAGAATATGCTAATGAGTAGATGCTCAATTGAAAATAAATAAATAAATGATGTTTCTCAAAGAATATAACAAAAGAGCTAATTACTTTGCTGGACATGGAAAATATATGCTTCAGGTTCTAGGTTGTGTACTCGAGCAATGAACCACATAAACAACCAGAAAATTAGCTGCACAACGATGCATGCAGTCAGTCAATCTCCAATGAGATCTTGAATTATCTCATAGAGGCAAAACATTAACTTATGCAAGGGCGTCTAGTGCTAGCAAAGGGAAGCGTGATACCTGTAGTTAGCCAGTGAGATGTTAAACTATCAGTCAAAGGCAAAACATCGAACACCTTCAAGGCGAAGAACTCTGTGTTCCCAAATTTCAGTGGAGCAGGCCAATAGTTTGTTGGGTGATCAGACACCGTGAGAACTGGGTCACCCCATGACGGTTGGCGTTCGCAGAACTCCTTCTCGTCAGTAGTCCTCGTAGTGGTGCGGAAGCTCCGGCTTCAAACAATCTGCTCAGTCTTAACGTCTTCGGAGTCCCGGTGCAAGGCTTGGGGCGGTGGTGATGAAGGCGGCTGCGGCACCCAATGTGGCGTCTGTGTGAAGCGTGGGGGCAGCGGCGTCCAGGCGCAGGAGGCCTGGAGCAAATGAGGTGGGGGCAGTTTGCGCCGTGATTTACGTATCGATACGAAGGGAGGTACCTGCGGCTGGTCAGCAGCTGCTGGTGATGTTGTTTGGCAGATACAATATTGGGCCAATCATGACCGTAAAATTTAGAAAATTAAAGGTTATGATTACGGGGGTTTCATTAACGGACAACACATCATTGGACAATCCTATACGTTCGATGCAGGCAATCGTACTGCTAATGTTATTTGGATCAGCCCCTCTGGGTATCTTTATATTAGTGTTGATATTGAATCATCTGGGACCCGGATTGTATTATTTGGCTGTTTATTTGAGCTATTCGTTGAAAGATTAAAATCATATTTGTGGACCATTGAGCAGCTACACATCAATATGGTGCAGCTTGTATTATTTTCTTTATGACTAGCTGAGGATTGGTGGTTACTGCAGATCACTATCTGCTATTTGATTTCCCGGGGCAAGTGGAACTTTTCTCCCTTCACACGAATGCAAGAAATATCATCAATAAACTCATCAAAAAGCTAAACTTGCGGGTACATTTGTGTTCTCAATTTTCTTCATAGTACTGATTGTGCCAATGAATTGCATTACCTACTCTTTCTTGGTATTATACTATGCAGCTGACTGCTGTGCACCTTGTTGATGCCCATTTATGTTGTGATCCTGGGAAGTATGTGAGTGCTTTGCTGCTTTCACTATCAACAATGCTGCACTTGGAGCTTCCGCACATCAATGTTTTGTCAAAGATTGACCTCATTGAGAACTATGGAAATTTAGGTACTGTGCTTGTCTGCGCCTGATTTTAATTTACTAAATGTTTCTACCGTGGTTGGTACTCATTTTCTTATTCTCAGCGTTCAACCTTGACTTCTACACTGATGTGCAAGACCTGTCCTATTTGCAATACCATCTTGATCAAGATCCTCGTTCTGCCAAGTACAGGTAAATTTGACAACCACCTATCTTAATACCTCAGTAAGTAGTGTATTTTGTGCTGTGCCTATTGAAAGCCCCAAACTTGTCTGACTTTATAATGTTCATTTAACAATTAAATGGTTGAAGTAATTGAATAGGAGGATCACTATGACTACAGCCCATGGTAGAGTTCCTACAGAAGAAAATAAGTCCTGTTGTAGGCATGTCCAGTTGACTTAAACTCATTTATGAAATATAAGCACGATGATTATTGTTTCATAATTATAATTATTTATAATTATTATTTATTATTATTATTATCCCTTTTAATAATTGGGAAAATATTCTTAAGCTACAATCAATGTACTTACACAAAATTGTAGAACAGTGTAATGTTCTTGGACAGTTGCACTCAGAAGTGCTAGAGGACCTCATGGACAGTTGCACTCAGAAGTGCTAGAGGACCTCATGCATCTTCAATAAATTACAGTTGCTGCATCAAATGTTATAAACCCTTAAATGTTGTAACCTTGAAATCATTCAACCATTCACGACAAAATCTGTGATGTTAGCGATCATATACTTACATTGTGGTAACCATGCCATGCTATTTGTATAACCTTTTTTTTTGGTTCTGACAGGAAACTTACGAAAGAGCTATGCGATGTGATTGATGATTTTAGCTTAGTCAATTTTACAACTTTGGACATCCAGGTATGTATTGTCGAAGATTTGATTATTTTGACTCAGTTCCATGTTGTCTTGAGTCTTACAACTTTTACCCCCAGGATAAGGAAAGCGTCGGTAATCTTGTGAAGTTGATTGACAAGAGCAATGGCTATATATTTTCTACTATAGACAGCAGTGCTGTTGAGTTTAGCAAAATTGCAGCTGCGCCTCTTGACTGGGATTACTACAGATATCCTTTACTACCTCCTTTACTAACCTATTCAAACAATCTTTTGTCCCATTATTACTTATATTCTATCTTTAATGATGTAGAAGTCAACTGTTTAAATCATCTCTCTAGCATGTACAGGCATATTGCAGTTCCTGTCATTTTACATTGGATGCCAGCAAAGTTGTGGCTAGATAACTTTGACTTATGCTGAATTGCATCTGTGGCAAGTATAAGATGACTAGCTCGCAATACAATGAACTAATGAACTTGATATTCTAGCTCAGTATGTAGGTGCAGTACTGCTAGAGTTTACACTGTATGACCTGCTATTTTTATCGGCCATGGTCCCATGGAATGCTCATAGTGCATCAATATCCATCCCAAGTACTTGCACACCCCTTTTCCCTTAACATGTGGTTACAACAGCAGCAGTGCAGGAGAAGTACATGAAAGATGATGAGATCGTGCAGAAAACAAGCAAGATGCAACGAGACCTTGGGAAAAACGAGCAGGATGCAATGAGACCGTGGAAAAAAAAAACAAGCAGGATGCACTGAGATCAATGCTCGCTGGTGCCACCTGCTGATTAAACATGTCACTGTGGCATATATCGATGGCTTGTGTTTACTACTCCTGTAACAGTGTGGATTGCATACACCCAGTTGGTGTTGTTGTTTGGAGTATCTTTCTAGTCTCTGGATGTGTAGAGTTTTGCTATCATCTCTGAGGTGAAGATGGTATGCCGTGAAACTAGATGCCAGCACCTGTTTCTCTTGACTTGCTGATTTCCAGTAGATGTGTAGGGCTAGTAGAAACTTCCAGTTCAGCATTACTTGTACCTTGGCCTTTCAGCTATAACTCAGTCATATATGCTGTGTACTCCTGTACAATTTCCTTGATCATGGAGAACCGGTGTGTGGTGCCGTGGCTTGGATGTACATGTGGCGTCCGAGCGTGTCGACGATCCATGACATTAATCCAATGAGGCCATGTGCACTTCCCGTTCTACTCTACTCTAGCGAGAATTTTTAGCTAGAACTCTAGAAGCATGTGAAATCTCATCTCCTGGCGGGCCAAGGCGGTGACAACATATGATTCTCCTCGAAAGATTATCTGCTACAATGAGACAGACGCGCTTTCCCCCCTGTGATTTAACTGAATGAAGACGAAATTTGCACTTGAGGTCTGTCAACCTAACTCAACAGCATTTGGCGCTAACAACCCCTGATCCGCTTTGACATCCGCCCCAGTGGATATGCGCACCATTTTGACCTCAGCATGCGCGATCCGAATCGCTGAAAAAGAACATGGAGATCAATCACTAAACAACATGCCTGCGTGATGGGGGCACCCACCACCACCCTTGTCAAGTTGCCCGGTGACCCGCTTCACTAATAAACTGTTAACAGTGCGTCAATGCCAATCTGTCCCCTGCTATCTCATGATCCCAAACAAGTTGTACTACTATATTCAGAAGCCAAAATCATCTCCATTTGGTCCAATTGTTCGCACTCCATCAAGGCATTATTTTGATTCTGGAAATGAACGAAGAGGTCGGCGAGCAGACAGGTTTTCCCCGGTAGGCACCAAGGCCGTGGTGATTAGTCAAATCGTGTGGTGCTAGCTAGGCAATTAGCGCTTGTAATAGGCTCAATTAAGAAGCTAGACCGCCAGAAGTCACCAATTAGAGGCCTCTCGATGGAGAAGATCATCCAAGGTCCAATATTCAACTTGCACCCGCCTTTATCATCTCCACTCTGAGGAATGCTTCTTTTTTTCCATCAAAGGGCATTATGCTTCTTTTCTTCTCTACCCGGCCTAATGGCCTTCGCTAAATTATAGTACTGGTGCGGTGATATCGCATGAACAACCCAGTGCACCGGTAACATCAAGGAACAGATTGCTGAGATTGGATGTCTGCTGCAGTACATGGCAAGACTAGCACTGTTCTGCAGCAGAAAAAGGTGATCAGACCATCCACGGCGTTACCAAACAGGGACAGAAAAAGTTCAGAAGTGCTTGTAATATTTTGATTGGTAGATGGATCATAAGATACAACATGATTTTATTTTGTAAAATAAACCCTAACCCTGCAAGTGTAGCTTGCGCTACATGTAGATTTTTTTAGATGACATTTAAAAGTAAAAAAATGAAAAAATTCTAGACCTTTTTACTGACGTACTCTACCTGCGAAATCCCAGTTCGAAACATTATATTTTGGCCTACACAAAAATGATAAATTTTAGAGGTTTTATAATTGTTCACTTAGATCTATGCTTTTGTCATTTCTACAAAACCTTAAATTTAAGGGATTTCGAGGTAAAATTTTACAGTTTGATTGCCTACATCTAGGATTTATTATTATTATTATTTTCAGTTGAAATTTCAAGATGCAATTATGGTCCTGATTTGTCATATTTGTGAGATGAAATTGGTAAAGCATCCGGGCTGAATAGACAAATTGTCAGATTTAGACAACAAATCATTTGGGCTTCATATAATCTCTACCTAATAATAAAAGCAAAATGGTTTCTCCCAAAAAATTGGTGAGTTCACCCTAAAATGACCGGTTTACCGTTCCACCCGTTACACACTTTTACGAAATGTTTTCTTCTTTGCCAAGTGCCTCCCTATGTCCCTGTAGGTTTCTGTATCCCTAGGATCCGAAACTATTACCAATCAACAACCAACACAAGACGCGATAAAAAAGGAAGCAAACGCCATGGTCCCAGGTTGTGTTGTGAGAGACATCGAAGTGAACTCTTGCCAGAGAAGGCGCGGGGGATTTTAGCGAGAGCTTAACAAGGCATCCATTGAGAGCGCAAGCTGGGTATGTCGAGCTCGATGCCGGTATTGTCTCATGGCTGGACCTCCTCGCCCAGCTTCCGCCTTACCCGGCTCGCCTCAAGCCGCGTCCGCGTGACCTGTACGTCGCCACCGCGTCGTTCCTCACGGTCGATGTACGATGTATCAGTTCCTGGCAGGAGCCTAGGATCACGAGGGAAAACGGCTGAGAGAGAGGAACATACATGATGGATATTGCATTTTTTTCGAGAGAGGACCAGGCACGATCCGTTGTACTATTATTTGGTGGGAGGGCAAACTGGTCATTTAGGGGTGAACTCACCAAAAACTGGGGAGAAACTATTTTGCTTTTATTATTAGGTATAGATATATTTTGCAACCTACATGACAGCGGGGGTGGCGTTTTGGCGACCGGGAGCATATGCTCTCGTTTTTTTAATCCGTTTTAAACAAATTTTAAAATGTTAAAAACCAATTAACATAAAATTTCACACGTAGATCTCGATATTTTATTTTCTCACAAAGTTGTTTCACGTGAAAACGACATTTTTTGTGTTGTGTGTAAAAAGACAAATTTTGGTGCTAAACTAAGGGTTGCACGAGCTATTTTTTGTCTTTTTATACAGGACACATAAAATGTCTATTTTCTACGAAACTTGGCGCGTGCACATAGAATATCGAGATTTACATGCCTAATTTTTTTTAAAGAATTTTTATGTTCAGAAAATATTTTTTTCGGTGGTGGGAGCATATACTCCCATGTCCTGAATCGAATTTCCCCATGACAGCTTATTACTTCAAGAAGATGATCACCTACAGTAGTTGCACCGAGCCCATGATGATGAAAGTCCACTTGGACAGCCCAACCGGCTAGACTGGTAGAGAGGAGAAACCTTGCATCGTTTATCGAGGGAAAATCTGGCATTGGTTGATCCGATCAAGGAAAGGAGTTGCTTTAGCCAAGGAATATTGAAAGAATATATCAAATGTGCGGAACAACACCATGGATGAATGGCTTATTTAATTTCTACTGCATTACAATGATATTTTTCATGTGGATCACTAACATTTTTCAGTCTTTCGTGACCAAGTGGCTGAACTTGACACTAATCATGCTTGATCTTTAAGTAATATTAGAAAAAATAACTTAAGTATTAGAGATATATGTAAGCAATTTTCTGGAGTGTGGGGGGGGGAGGGGGGGGGGCGTGGCCCCCCTCCCCTTGGAAAGCTCCACCACTATGAACGAGGTAGCCTTAGTGTCGTGTTGTCCAAGGGCCTAGAAAATCTTTGGACCGGCCTACTCGGCTCAATCCCGGAAACAACACAACATCGTCTCTCGTGTTGTTGGTTCTGCCAGTTCCTCTCAGACAACCTCCATCAGTTAGCAGATGCACTCGCACTCGATTCAGGTTCAACTGAGGAAATAACTAGTTATCAAGCAAACAAAGCATTTGAAGTATCAGACCTATTCGTCAGTATAGTCAATATGGGTTCGAAGTAAGTAACTTCAGAAAACACAGTAACCCGAAAAGATCAGAAGACATTTCAGTTCTAATGGCAAAAACAGGATTCGAAGTCAGTAAGTGGTGTTGTATCATTCAGAATTTCACAGGGAGAGCCCACGGGGAGAGACGGGGATGAGATGGACGGGAGGTCGGGCACACGGGCGGGCGGGAGCTCGGCGCTTGGTAGGCACGAGGGCAGGCGGCGCTAGGCGTCGGGAGACGCAAGAGGTGAAGGTTAACCTTTGGTTGATTTGGATCGAACCTAAAAAACCTAATATATTTTTGGGTAAACCATTAAGCCCATTGGGCTCTCTTTTAGGTTAGGTTAACCTAACATTAGTTAAAGGGTAACCAAATCCCATCGTTAGTTCCGCACGATGGACGAGCAGTGTTATGGGTGCATGTCGATGCCTCGCTCGTAACCGCGCAGTAACTCGAAGGATCACGTGCTACAATAAGGCTACAATAAGGCAGGCGTGCTTCTGACCTTGTGATTTTTTTTTTTTGAAAAGGGGCAAAAGATTTGCCATCATTTATTAATTTGGGAGGAGAGTTTTGACAAGCACAAAACCAAAAAAAAAAATGGAGTCTAACTGAACTACTCTACCAATATTACAAAACTCAAGTGCTTCGGCCCCGCATCGAGGATTGAGGCGGAGAGGGAAAACTCTAAGGCCACAATGTTTGTGACATGCACCCAAAGCAGTATGCCTCCTCCAGTGCCGGTTGCAGGACGTTGGGCAAAGTTTTTAAGACAGAAACCACCAAGGTAGCTCGCGGTGAATTGGTCGACATCATCTAACTTTCCCCCCGCAAAAAAAAAAAAATCTAACTTTGTTCTTGGAGACAAACAATCTGCAGGAGGAGGCGAATACGACTTTATTCACTGGTGTTTGCCGATCGGCATCGTTTAGGCCTCGAAACGTTTGAGCTCAGAAAATTTATGCTACTATCAGTCATTGGAAACATAAATGCACTCAGGGATCAACCAAAGAAAAAAGAATAACACAACAACGGCTTCAGGTTCATGTTCAGCATTGACCACTCCCAGGAACACACAAGGTAGCCTACAGAACAAACGAGTAGAACAACAGTACTCCATCTTGCCACACACGCAGGAGACGTTAATTCTTGACTACGTAGGTAACAAGTGACTCTCCAGTTGAAACGAACTGATAAGGTCGTCAAACATTGTCCATTGGCGTAGCCTTTTCTGTCGCAAATTGCTCGAGCTCTGCTGCTCCTCCTCGGTTCACCATGGCCTCCTCCACAGCTAGATCCTCCGGCCTGTCAAGCTTGAATAGCACACGAAGCGCACGCACGGCCTCAGCGGAGAGCTGGTCTTTGAACATGCGAGTGAGGACCTGGAGCGCCTCCTCTGTCACCGCCTCGCCATCCATGGTTATCCCCAGATTCCTGCACGAGCGCTTCAGCCTGTTGCGCAATTGGTTTGGCGCGACGCTTCAGCCTGATGCGCGACCTTGAACGACGCGCAGTGAAGCCCGGGAGGTGAACTGCGAGCATTTTCTGCGAGTCGCCGGAGCCCGAGGCGTAACTGAATAAAGACGAAGTTTACACTTGAGGTCTGTTAACCTAACTCAACAACCTGTGGTGCTAGCAATCTCTGAGCCACTCTAATGGAGCAGTTACAACACGGACACACACGTTGAAGAAACAGCAGGACCTCAGCATTCGCAATCCGAATCGCTGAAAAGAACATGACAAGGAAGCACTAGACAACATAGGTGCGTGATGGGGGCACCCACCACCCGCGTCAAGTTGCCGGTGACCCGCTTCGCTGATTAACATTGCCAATATGTCCCCTACTAATGATCCCAGGGAATTATATTATTCAGACGTCAAATTGTTAGCACTACATCACGGCATTAGCATTTGGTTTCTAGAAACGAACGAAGAGGTCGCCGAGCATATAGGTCTTCCCCGCTAGGCACCGGTGCCATGGTGATTAGTCAAATCATGCAGCCCTAGCTAGACAATTAGCACTACTAATAGGTAATTCAGACCCCTCTCGATGTATGACTTAAATAAGAAGCTAGACCGCCAAAAGTCACCAATTAGATGCCTCTCGATGGAGAAGACCATCCAAGGTCCAATATTCAACTTCGACCCTCTTTTAACAATTCCTTCTCCGGCCACTTTGAGGAATGCTTCTTTTCCATGCGGCCTGATGGCGTTCGCTAAAGTATACATGGTGCCATGATATATCACATGAACAACCCAATGCAACGTTAACATCAAGGAACAGATTACTGCGATTGGATGCCACTCCATGTCAGCTGCAGTACATCTGTATATGGCGACTAACACTGTTCTGCAGCAGAAAAAGGCTGTGACCAGACAACGCACGGCGTTACAAAAGACAAACAAGAAAATGTTCAGAAGTGATAGTATCATAATATGTGGCGTCCAACCTAATTGTTACTAGGAAACTGCAATTTTTTTTTTGTTGAGAACACCGCGACTTATTAACTCACCACACAACCATTACAATCAGCTCTAAAAATGTTCAGAAGTGATAGTATCAAAATATGTGGCGTCCAACCTAATTGTTACTAGGATATTGCATCCTTTCACTGGTGGAAAAAGGGCCATTAATCCCGGTCTGTAACGGCCTTTAGTCCCGGTTTCCAAACCGGGACTAGCAAAGCGCGATTAAAGGCCCTCACCCTTTAGTCCCGGTTGCAAACGAACCGGGACTAATGGCCGTCCACGTGGGCACGGCGGGGAGCGCCGTCTCGGGGGCCTTTAGTCCCGGTTCGTAATAAGAACCGGGACTAAAGTGTTCTGTTTTTGTTTTTATTTTTATTGTTGTTTCAGATTATAGGTTTAGGGTTTATGCTTAATTAGGGTTCATTTTAATTTCAAACGAGTTTCCGTACCTATATTCTACGACTAGTACATACACATTACACATTGGTGCATGTATATATAATATTATACGATGTCTCGCGACTGTATATACTACAATTTCAAACAAGTGTATGTACAACTATTTTTCAAACAAGTGTCAAAACAAACTAAGTTACATGGAGATCACTAAATTACAGATAGCGTTCTTCGTCCTCCACATAGTGTTCTCCTTTCTCATCGAGGACCTCCCTCATGATGAATCCTGCCAGCTCCTCTTGAATTACTTTTAGGCGCTGGGTTGGTACGAGCTTCTCCCGCATCACATACAACTTTAAGAAGATCGATATGGATATATATAAGTTGGATGAAACTCAACACAATTGATTATAATAAAAGAAAACTGTGAATATTATTTACGTACATCAAAGTCTATGGTACATGCTCTCCGCTCACTGGTGTACCACCGGATGAACTCGCAGACGTAGAATCCACAGAGATTGGTCCCCGGTGGTTGCTGCAAACCCTTTATCTTTTTAAAAGTTAGCTGTTCTTTGAATTCACCTCTTACCGACCTTCTGAAACGTGTCCAAATGCTACAGGGCAAAGAAAATGAGCAAATGAGTTATTAAATACTTGATATCAGGAAATTAATGAAAGGAGCTGATATATATAGTCGGGTAATGATTGAAATTATTTTTGCAGCATTTCTTTCATGTCGCTAAACAGGACGTCGGGCTTATCCAATGAGTCCAAGATATGAACAGTTGATGTGTCCAATTGAATCTTTAGCAGAATCCAGTGGTAACTGCAGACACGCATGCATAACTCATCAATTACACTTAACAGCTAGTAAGCAAAAAAGAATGTCTAGAAGATAGAAACACTCACTTGAAGTTGTAAGGAAATATAATTTCTCTTTTAAGACTTTGCTTGACAAAAAATCTGAAGAGGTCCTTCTCCATGTCTCTGGGGTGATCTTTTAACATCCTTTCATTAATGATATATGGGTCAATGAACCCAACGTCATGGATTCCAATTTTTTTGCATTCAAACATCTTAAATCTGCATAATAGCATACAAAAATCATATAGTTAATTAAGATATATAGGCAATGAACGAGCTTAGCTAGATACTTGAATATAAATCACTTACAGACAATAGCAACTGATGGTAGACTTGTCGAGATCGCGCTGATTGAATATGTGAAACAATTCGTCCATTGGAATATGTACCATGTATCTTTTGAAGTAATGCTCCTCTCTAACGTCCAAGAGGATAAAACGTTTGAAGTCCTTTTTTTGTATATGCACCTTGTACCAGCCGAGCAGATTTCGCATATGTGTTGATAGACCGCGTTCCTCCTCAGGCTTGATCAGAGGCCCCCCCCCATTACATATTGCTCTACTACCTCTCCCAGTGGCGCTTCTTCAAGGCCTAACATAACTAGAAGAGGCACATTCAAGAGGTCCGCGTTCTCTTTTGCCTTCCTTACAGTTAAACCCAATAGTTGTGCAGCTGCTACTACTCTGGGGTCCAATAACAATCGGTCCTCTTCCAAATTGGCTCTGAAGGACGTATCGATATCGGGGGGGGGGGGGCGACTATGAGCGGGGCGACCGATTGATTCTTCTGTTCTCCAAGCTGGGGAATTTGTTTCCCGCTTCTTTTTGCCTTGGCCAAGTCACTTTGCCTTTCAATTTCGCGTTTATAGTCTGATGGCAGATTCATCTTATATTGGGGCTCTGCAGTAAGCATACCATAAGCCCAGTCCTTTTGTTTCTCTGTGTATGTCGGCTTGGGCTCAGGCACTTTCGGTGCAAAAAATGCCTTCACTTCGGCGCGTACTATCGCCTCGTTTTCCTCGGGAGTCCGGTCATAAGCTCTCTTGGGAAGAGGCTTTAGCGATGGCTCTGGTATCTTCGTGGTCTTATGTACTACCTTATCAGTAGTACTAACCGTAGCGGACCTGCTCCGCTTTTTCCCCGTCTGAGTAGTATTGGGGGGCGGCTTCGCCTGACGCGCTGGAGGTGCACTGGGGGACGGCGTTGGCTGACGCGCAGGAGGTGCACTGGGGGACGGCGTTGGCTGACGCGCGGGAGGTGCACTAGGGGGCGGCGTCGGCTGACGCATCGCCCGAGGTGGACTCAGGGGTGGCGTCGGCTGACGCGGCGCTGGAGGTGGACTCGGGGGTGGCGTCTGCTAACGCGGCGCCCGAGGTGGACTCGGGGGTGGCGTCTGCTGACGCGGCGCCCGAGGTGGACTCGGGGGCGGCGTAGGTGGACGACGTTCACCGGGGGAGGGTGGACTTGGATTCCTCGGAGTCGGTGGCCTTGGCACTGAGCCTGGAAACTTGATGTATTTCTTTTGCCATAAAACGATTTGGCGCTTGACATCTCCAAGTCTCCGATCCCCTTCAGGTGTAGAAAAATCAAGCTCTAGGTCCTCGAACGAGCTGACTATGTCAAGCACTGAGACACGAGCATAGCCAGCCGGTATCGGGTTCCCATGGTGGAGTGCTTCAGGTAGACAAGGTAAAGCGTCGCCGCTCGCCACCTTGATGGTCATGTTCTTCATTGGCTGATGTAGCTCACAATTTTTCATCTCCCTAACATCATCCACGGGGTAGCGAGACCCCGGTGCTTCATGCTCATCAGCTGGGACCTCCGTGGAAGCCACGCTGCTTCTCCGTTGACTATTAAGATCCAATGCTGGATCTTCCTGCAGCCGAGATCCGCCTCCCTGGCTAAGTTGATGTATCATACTCTTCATGTCGGCTAATTCACGTTCTACCTTGCCGATCCGATCTGCTTCCCGATCCTTCTTTCTCTTACGGCTTTTGTAACCGTACGGATCTTCATGCTGAGAAAACCCTTCCTTCCATGGAACACCGGCGCCTTTGCCTCTTGTTCGTCCGGTGTGTTCTGGATTCCCGAGGGCGTGTGTCAGCTCGTCGTTCTCTCGGTCGACACGGATCAATCCCGCTTGAGCATCCTCCATTGCCTTAATAAGTTTTACTGTGGGAGTAAAGGTGTGTTTCCGATGAACACACTCCCATGTTGCCGGGTCTAACGATCCTCCATGTCCGTACCACCAGTGCTTGGCCCTTTCGGGCCATCCCTCTGTACCTGGAGTGATTCCTTTATTCCTCAATTCATTCTCCATAGATTCCCACTTGGGCACTGCTCTCACGTAGCCGCCTGGCCCCAAAACATGGTGATGTTCCTTCTTTTCAGCATTTTTCTTATTTTTTTCTGACATTTCCTTGGCTCTCTCAGATGCCTTGAATGCCACAAATTCAGGCCACTGTTGTCTCAACTTCTCGTATGCTCCTTCGAACACAGGAGTTTTATTTTTTGCGATATACTTCGCGTATAACATTTTCTTGAAGCCCCGGAATGCTTCAGCCATCTTCTTGAGAGCGAACTGTTTAACTCTCCTTCTCCTTTCACGTCCACCCGGAATTTCATTTCCATCATCATCCTTCTTGGAGTACTCCAGAGGTAGAATGAAATTTTCCATGAGCTTCCTCCAAAGGTCTTTCTTGGATCTTTTGTTCACAAAAGTAGCTCCAAGACGTGCCTTCTTTGGCTCGTGCCATTCTTGAACCGTGATCGGGATCATGTCCCTAACAATCACTCCGCATTGATCTATAAATTTTGTTGCGTGTTGTGTTGGCTCCAACGGTTTGCCATCTGGAGATACTACATCGATGGTCAGCTTCTGATTCGCACTCAACTTTTGGCTCGGACCTCGTTTAGAATACGATTTGCTCGATCCGGAGGGCTGAAAAAAGAAAAAGTCGTTAATACAAATATGCATATTCCCTTCGTATCACCAAAAGCTAAATCTATATACCTCGCCATCGGCGTTTGTTTGCAATTGTCGTTCGGCATCGGTGTTTGTTTGCCCTTCGTCGTCAAATATTTCTATCTCCATTCCGTCACCGGAAGGGTTAAGAAATGATGAAACATCATCTTCAATTTCAGCTTCTCCGGCACCTTCTCGGCCGACTCCTTCTCGGCCGGCTACTCTGGGGTCTTCTCGATCGGCACCTTCTTGAGGCACATATACATTCTCACGTATCATGCCAAATAAGAATTCTTCGGGGTGGCGTGGGTCATTTTCACCGTCCATGTCTCTTCTAAAGACAGGTAAAACAAGTTAGTAACACATATTTGAGCAATAACCAAAAAAAAGGGGGCGTTGGCCGAGCGCCGACGCGGTGGGGGGAAGACCCCCTCACCGCGTCGGCGCCCGACCAACGCCCCCTTTTAGTACACATATTTGATCAATAACAAAAAAAAAGGGGCGTTGGCCGAGCGCCGACGCGGTGGGGGGAAGACCCCCTCATCGCGTCGGCGCCCGACCAACGCCCCCTTTTAGTACACATATTTGATCAATAACCAAAAAAAAAGGGGGCGTTGGCCAAGCGTCGACGCGGTGGGGGGAAGACCCCCTCACCGCGTCGGCGCCCGACCAACGCCCCCTTTTAGTACACATATTTGATCAATAACCAAAAAAAAGGGGGCGTTGGCCGAGCGCCGACGCGGTGGGGGGAAGACCCCCTCACCGCGTCGGCGCCCGGCCAACGCCCCCTTTTAGTACACATAAATCTAACATTTCAAATATTCTAACAATTCTAACCTAAAATACTAAATAACAATTCTAACAATTCTAACCTAAAATTCTATCTAAATTCTAACCTAAAATGCTAACCTAATATTCTAACTAAAACGCTAACCTAAAATTCAAACTAAATTCTAACAATAAATACAAAGGGGGGCGGCGGCGACGGCCGGTGATCTCCTCACCTTATTACCGAGGGGCTCGGGGACGGCGTGGGCTCGGCCGGGGACGGCGGCGCGGCTCGGGGACGGCGGTGCGGCCTAGGAGGCGTCGGGGACGGCGGCCGGCGCGGCGGGAGGCCGTCGGGGACGTTGATCTGGAAGACGTCGGGGACGGCGGCGCGGCGCTCGGGGAGGCCACGGGGACGGCGGTGCGGCCTAGGAGGCGTCGGGGACGGCGCGCGGCGCGGCGGGAGGCGTACGTCGGGGACGTACTGGAAGGCGTCGGGGACGGCGGCGCGGCTCGGGGAGGCCACGGGGACGGCGGCGCGGCTCGGGGAGGCCTCGGGGACGGCGGCGACGGCGAGTTTTTGGCCAACCGCAACAATCGGCGGCGTGTTTTGCGTCGGGGGCCTCCGTCGACTGGATCGAAAATTCGCTAAGTGTGAGTAGGGAAGAAGGAGAGGGGCGGCGTGGGCTTTTATACCCCCAGCCTTTAGTCCCGGTTGGTAGCTCCAACCGGGACTAAAGGGGGGGTCTTTAGTCCCGGCTGAAACCACTAACTGGGACTAAAGGGTCTTTAATCCCGGTTGGTGGATTCAACCGGGACTAAAGAATTTTTGGCGGTTCGCGCCTGATTTCCAGACCTTTAGTCCCGGTTGGTGGAACCAACCGGGACTAAAGGTATAATAAATGCGCGCCAAGGCCTTATATTTTTTCAGATTTAATTTGAATTTCAATTTGAATAACTTCTATATATTTTAGAATCTGACAAAACTTTGAATATGAAAAGTGTTTGAAATTTAATAACTAATTCAAAACTATTTTGTATTTTCAAAATCAATTAATCTAACTATTTAAACAATTAACTATTTTGCCATTTTCAATTAAAACTATATTGATTAATATTCTTTTTGAATATTTTAGAATCTGACAAAACTTTGAATATGAAAAGTGTTTGAAATTGAATAACTAATTCAAAACTATTTTATATTTTCAAAATCAATTAATCTAACTATTTAAACAATTAACTATTTTGCCATTTCCAATTAAAACTATATTAATTAATATTCTTTTTGAATATTTTAGAATCTGACAAAACTTTGAATATGAAAAGTGTTTGAAATTGAATAACTAATTCAAAACTATTTTCTATTTTCAAAATCAATTAATCTAACTATTTAAACAATTAACTATTTTGCCATTTCCAATTAAAACTATATTGATTAATATTCTTTTTGAATATTTTAGAATCTGACAAAACTTTGAATATGAAAAGTGTTTGAAATTGAATAACTAATTCAAAACTATTTTCTATTTTCAAAATCAATTATTCTAACTATTCAAACAATTAACTATTTTGCCATTTTCAATTAAAACACAACCGAGGCGGAGCTTCCGAAGATGGAGTCTTTCACGGGCTTGCAGGAAAAAATTTCCGAGGCGGAGCTTCCGAAGACGCCGTAGGGCATGAGCACCAACGACATCTTCGAGAAACTCCGCCACGGGAGATTTCCCAACCCTTTCCTCCATCCATGGGATGAAACTCTCCCTGCCTTCGAGTTGTGCTTGCCATGGCGTATCGATGCTCCTTTTATAGGCACGACGCCGCTTCTACTCTTGTCTTGTTCCTCCGACAGGGGCGTCGTGCGCTACATGCTTTATCTCATCGAGCAGTGCATCCACCCACGCATCCCACGATGGTTCTTTTTCCTCCACTCCCACGATGGTTCTTTTTCCTGAAAGAACTATGTGGCGCTTTGGTTCATCACATGATGTATTCGCTTTGGTTCTTTTTCTTGGTTTGCTACTCATGTCCTTCACATAGAAAACCTGAGCCACATCTTTGGCTAGGACGAATGGTTCATCAAGGTACCCTAGATTGTTGAGATCCACCGTTGTCATTCCGTACTGTTCGTCCAACTTTACCCCGCCTCCTGTCATCTTCACCCATTTGCACCGAAACAAAGGAACCTTAAAGTTAGGTCCATAATCAAGCTCCCATATCTCTTCTATGTAACCATAATATGTGTCCGTTCGCCCTTTGCCAGTTACTGCATCAAAGCGGACACCACTGTTTTGGTTGGTGCTTTTTTTATCTTGGGCGACCGTGTAAAATGTATTCGCATTTATCTCGTACCCTTGGAAAGTCAATATAGTCGAAGATGGTAATTTGGCCAGCAAGTACAGCTGCTCTTCAACAATAGTGTCATTCATGAGACGTCTTTGCAACCAAACGCCGAAAGTCGCCATGTGGAGCTGTAAAACAAAGGACTCAGGCTCCCCTGGGTTTGCTTGGCGTACAATATTCTTGTATTCCTCACTGTACGGAGCCACCAAGAGGGAATTTTGTAGAACTGTGTAGTGTGATTGAGTCAACGAATGACCATCCCTACATATCATTGGTTTCTTTCCGATCGTGCCTTTTCCACTAAGTCTCCCCTCATGACGCGATTGAGGAAGACCAATCGGCTTAAGGTCGGGAACAAAGTCAGCACAAAACTCAATGACCTCCTCTGTTCCATATCCCTTGACGATGCTTCCTTCTGGCCTAGCACGGTTACGAACATATTTCTTTAAGACTCCCATGAACCTCTCAAAGGGGAACATATTGTGTAGAAATACAGGGTCGAGAATGGAAATCTCTTTGACTAGGTGAACCAGGAGGTGCGTCATAATATTGAAGAATGATGGTGGGAACACCAGCTCGAAGCTGACAAGACATTGGGCCACATCATTTTGTAACCGTGGTAGATCTTCTGGATTAATTACCTTCTGAGATATTGCATTGAGGAATGCACATAGCTTCACAATTGCTAGTCAAACATTTTCCGGTAGAAGCCCCCTCAATGCAACTGGAAGCAATTGCGTCATAATCACGTGGCAGTCATGAGACTTTAGGTTCTGGAACTTTTTCTCTGCCATATTTATTATTCCCTTTATATTCGATGAGAATCCAGCCGGGACCTTGATACTGTTCAGGCATTCAAAAAAGGTGATCTTCTCTTCTTTAGTAAGAGCGTAGCTAGCGCGACCTTGAAACAGTTCCGGATGTCGGTCTTCTGGGTCTTTCACACGTTGCAGGTCCTGTCGAGCTTCCTTTGTATCTTTTGTCTTCCCATACACACCCAAGAAGCCTAGCAGGTTCACGCAAAGATTCTTTGTCACATGCATCACGTCGATTGCAGAGCGAACTTCTAGGAATTTCCAATACTCAAGCTCCCAAAATATAGATTTCTTCTTCCACATGGGTGCGTGTCCGTCTGCGTCATGCGGAACAGATTGTCCGCCAGGACCCTTTCCAAAGATTACTTCTATATCTTTGACCATATCGAATACATCATCACCAGTATTTTCCTTAGGTGGCTCCCGGTGATCTGCCTTACCGTTGAAATGCTTGCCTTTTTTTCTTACGGCATGAATTTTGCTAAGAAATCGACGGTGCGATATGTACACATTCTTCTTACAATTAGCTAAATATATACTTTCAGTCTCTTGTAAACAGTGTGTGCATGCCTTGTATCCCTTGTTTGTCTGTCCTGAAATGTTACTAAGAGCAGGCCAATCATTGATTGTAACGAACAGCAACGCTCGTAAGTCAAATTCCTCTTGTTTGTGCTCATCCCACACACGTATGCCTGGTTTGGCCCACAGCTGTAAAAGTTCATCAACTAATGGCCTTAGGTACACATCAATATCGTTGCCGGGTTGCTTCGGACCTTGGATAAGCACTGGCATCATAATGAACTTCCGCTTCATGCACAACCAAGGAGGAAGGTTATAGATGCATAGAGTCACGGGCCAGGTGCTATGACTAGAGCTCTGCTCCCCAAAAGGATTGAAGCCATCTGTACTTAGACCAAACCGTATGTTCCTTGCGTCACCTGCAAAATCTTTAAACTTATTGTCGATCTTTCTCCATTGAGACCCATCAGCGGGGTGTCTCAACATCCCGTCTGACAAACGGTCCTCTTTGTGCCATCGCAATAACTTGGCATGCTCTTTGCACCGAAACAAACGTTTCAACCGTGGTACTATAGGAGCATACCACATCACCTTGGCAGGAACCCTCTTTCTGGGGGGCTCGCCCTCAACATCACCAGAGTCATCTCCTCTGATCTTATACCGCAATGCAGTGCATATCGGGCATTCAGTCAAATTCTCATAGTCACCACGATAGAGGATGCAGTCATTAGGACATGCATGTATCTTCTGAACCTCTAAACCTAGAGGGCAGACAATCTTCTTGGCTTCGTACGTACTGGTGGGCAATTCGTTATCCTTTGGAAGCATATTTCTCATCATTTTCAGCAACTTTTCAAATCCAGAGTCAGATAGACCTTTCTCTGCCTTCCATTTCAGCAATTCAAGTGTGCTGCCCAGCTTTTTCAGACCATTTTGGTAGTTTGGGTATAAGGACTTTTTGTGATCCTCTAACATGCGATCCAACTTCTCCCTCTCCTTATTAGTTTCGCATTCTCTCCATGCATCAGCAATGGTCCGACCGAGATCATCAGGGGCCTCATCATGTGTCTCTCCTTCAGCTTCCCCTTCAGCTCCCCGTTCAGCTCCCCCTTCAGCTTCTCCCATGAAAGTATCACCATATTCAGGGAAACCAGGATAGTTGTCATCATCCTCTTCTTCATTGTCTTCCATTGTAATACCTCTTTCTCCGTGCTTGGTCCAACAATTGTAGCTGGGCATAAAACCGTGCTGAAGCAGATGCACGTGAAGGGTTCTTGATGAAGAGTAATTCTTCAGATTCTTACACACACTACATGGACAGACAACAAAACCATTCCGCTTGTTCGCATCAGCCACATGGAGAAAATCCTGCAAGCCCTTAATGAACTCGCTTGAGACTCGGCTACCGTACATCCATTGCCGGTTCATCTGCATTATTATATAAGTATATAATAAACCAAATTAATACAAGAAATAAACTCACATTGCATATAAATCATATATACTCCCACATTACTCTCTAACGTTACAAAAATTATTGCAAATAAATCCTACTCAAAAATTATTATTGTAAATCACATAAGCTCACAATTACTCCCACATTACTTTCTAACATTAATTACTCCACAAATCCCTCTATTTTTTGAGCATAAAAAAAGCTATATATGTGCATGACAAATTTCTACTTCATACTCATTTTGGTCAACATACAAGTACACCACCTCTACACATGTGCAAACTAAGGAATTAATTTAAGCTCAAATGCTATATAAATCAAATAAACTCCTATAATTACTCCCAATTTATAGCCACAAATCTCACCACATCTAGAGCATTATATGAGCTAAATTAGCAATTAAAGATGAGAGAGTAAAGTTGCTAACCTTTTGAACCAATTAGATAGATGAAATAACTTAAAATCTTGGATAATTTTGATAAAAAAATCGGGCATGACCTCTCCACTCAATCCAAGCTTCCGACCACCATTAGTGTACTGGCAGGCTCGGAGGAAGAGAAGCTCGATTTTGTAGGCGACGGCCTTTAGTCCCGGTCCGTGTTAAAGACCGGGATTAAAGATCGCCATTTAGTCCCGGTCGTTAACACGGGCCGGGACTAAAGGCCGCCGCCCGTTGGGTTCCCGCCAGCCAACCCTTTAGTCCCGGTCCGTGTTAACGACCGGGACTAAAGGTCCATTACGAACCGGGACTAGGTGCTGGCCGTGCTCTAGGGGCACGAACCGGGACTAATGCCCCCTTTAGTCCCGGCCCAATTAGTTTGGGGACTAAAGGTGGCGGATAGAAGCCTCTTTTTCCACTAGTGTTTAAAAAAAACACCACGACTTATTAACTCACCACACAACCATTACAATCAGCTCTAAGACTGTTTTGAAGGAAAATATGGCTCGTCTCAGTCCATTCTTCCGTCAGATTATGCAGGCACGCATAGCGTGCACATTCATGAGCGAAATTATTGGCTGAGCGCCGAGCAAAAGAGCGAGTTCTTCTCCTCCGTACTGCATCCGGCGTACATGAGTAGTACTACCACTACATTTGCAGAGGGTGCAATTGCTATCTACTTAATTTTAGAGAAAAAAAAGAGCAGTACTACATGACAACGGAAACACCATGTGGTGGATGAGCTCTATGGAGCCTTTAAAAAAAAATTGAAAACAACATTTTGAAGATTAAAAAAACTAAAAAACAATCCCGTATGTAGACAATGTTGTTCTTTATTAACATGCAAAATCTCATCTCAAAATAGCTTATATTCAGGGCTATACACAAATGACGACATCAGATAGATTTGAAACGTTTGAAATTTTGAACTTTTCATTAGTGCTTCAGATGTCAGATTTTGTCATTTTATACAGCCCTGAAACTAAGGTATTTTGAGTTAAGATTTTACATGTTGGTAAAGTATAACGTTATCTACATCTAAGTATTTTTACCAGAGTTTCTTTTGAATCTACAATATGTTGTTTTTGAAATTTTCACGCCCGCCATGAAAACCTATACATTAAGCTTGACATACTTGTTGGCGGTCGTTGGCTCCCTCGGGCGGGGCAGACAACTACATCGACACACTAGCTCTATACAGCTTGGTCTCTCTTAAAATGATAGTGGGAGCCTGCAATAGAGCCGAGCTCTCATCAGCCCAAGTGTGTTATGTTGCCGCCACCATGTGAAGACCTCCTCCAGCGGTGCTGGATTGGGGAGGTGCGGCCTTGCGGGACCTCGAGCAATTGTCCCCGACTCCTCAACCGGCTTGATGTATTATAGATAAACCTTCTTAGGAATGTGGTCGTGTTGCGCCTCCTGTCGGTCCTGGTGCCAATCGGGTCACTTCGTGATCCTACGTGGGCTGCTCCAGCCAGGACAGGCGCACAACAACACACCCAGGATGCAAGCGTGTGGGCTTGAATCTACATGCTTCGGATCCTCGTCTATGGTCGACAACATGATGAGCTCTTCGCCTACTCTGCTCGCACCACAGGAGTGCGGCCTGACGTGAAGATCTTTCCCATAGCTAGTGTTGACCTCCGTCCATCTTGGGTCCGCCTTGTCATATTCTTTGACGCGATTATCAAGGTGTTGATTGGAGGAGTCATGGCGGTTGTGTGTGGATGTTAATATAACACTTGGTTACCTTGTATAGTTAGACTATCGACGTCCCTATCCTCGAACTCCCTTTGTGCTCTATTTAGATTCTAGAAGGTTGAGATAATTTTAGGCATATGTGTGGATCTCGGTATGTCTAGCAATTACCCAAGATCAATACAATTCCATGTGTTGCATCAAAACCCTTTTCTACACTGAAGAACACGGGACATACTCTAGAGATTTCATCTCGAATGCTTGTGTCGAGTCGAGAGGATATCATATAGTATTCGCAACAGCTCAGGAGAAGTATTATTGTCGGACAATTGGTGTTTAGCAGGACGGTGGCATTGGAAGACTTGGGCGGTCCTCTTTGAGCTTTGTATGTCGATTTTTGGGGTGAAACCCTAGGTCTGACCTTTGGTGGTTGTATCTGGCAATGGTGTGCCCGTTAGCCCGCACTTATTTACTTGTTGATGGCATTGTTAGGAGGTTGTACCTTCTTTTAAGGGTGAAAAATTCAGGATCTGACCATGCTGGTTAGACCGGACGTTGAAGGCATTGGTTACCTTTTTTGGAGGCATTGTTCTGGTGAAGCTTTATTTAGAGTCGGGGTGTCGTCTATACTGGCGGTGTTATCGATGTCTTCCACTTGCTTCGGTGGGGTTTTGTTTATATTTTTTCAGTGTTGTGCGTGCCTGGTGTATAAACATGCTCTAGTAATTATATTTTGGTCAGAGGTGGGTTGCAATTATATTTTGTCCAGTATTACTATATTCTCTTTTAGAAAACATAGAGAAAAAGATGATGACAGCGTATACAGTAATCTAATCTATCTAGCTTTAGGTCGCACCCAGCCCATGATGCTGAAAGTCCACTTGGACAGCTCGCCCGGGGAGATTAGCAGAGAGAAGGAGAAACCCAGCATTGTTTATCAAAACAAAATCTGGCATTGGTTGATCCGATCGAGGAAGGGAACTGCCTCAGCCAAGGACTATCAATTCTTAATCACTACTAGTAGCATTAAACAATTTGGTTTTGACAGTGGGTTAGGCTAAAAGCAGGGCAGATGCAAAGAATGTCCCAGTTGTCCAACTCTCCCCTTCTCCACCGGCCACGCTTGACGCTCGCTTAGAATAAAAGTAACAGCAATGTTTTCACTTTACAACCGAGACATGAAGCTATGCAAAGAAAGCACACATAGTACTACTACTAGTGCTACTGTACTCCAAGGCAGTGGCGGAGCTAGGATTGGCACTGAGTGATGTCAAGAGACCAAATTGAGTGATAAATTAGGCTAGTGAGGTCAATATCCAATATTATTTGGGTCAAAATATGTGTATCATAGCTAACATAATGGTGCTAACCAAATTTTTGTGATGTCACTTGACATCACAAATAAAGAGCAGCTCCGCCACTGCTCCAAGGCAAGGCTCCCATTGACTTGCAACAGTAGCGTTTTCGTGCACAAGTCTATGTGACACTAGACGCACAAAGTGGGAGTGGGAACAAAATTAATGGCGAGTTTGTTCTCTGTGCGTGGATGGTGCTAGTGGGGGAGGCTAAATTAAGCGCGAATCCAGCTAGAATTCTCGGTTTGACTAGCTTTTTTAACCGGCCAAATCGTCGCTTGATTCGCACACTATAGTCGCCTCTAAACCTAAGGAATAAGATTTGTCGATCGAATTCGAATCCACCGCTAAGTTACCTAGCACTAGCAGTAGCACTCCGTGTTAGTGGACGGGTTAGATTAGACAGGCGTAGCTGGTAAGCAAAGACTCGGGCGAACCCAGCGTAGGTCAACGGATGGTAGTGCCTCAAGAAAAGAACAACAAGAAAAGAGGCGGGGACGGATGGGCGAGCAAACCGAGGAGGAGGCGTTGAAATAAAAACGGCGAGCGAGCTAGCCACATCCATCCGGCCAGGGTCCTGGTGATGGCGTGGGTCCCACCCGCTTTAATTAAAAAACAAGAAAGTAAAAGCGGTGGGGGAGAGGAAGAGAGGGTGCGGTCAACTGCGGGCGGGGTGCACAGCCTGGAAAGCGACCCCTCACCCGCCACCTTTGACCGGGAAGGAGGCCGCCCCAATCACGGTACGGCCCACCACCACTCCCCCCACCCTTGACCTCTGCACACAGATGGCGCCCCAGGACAAAGGGCTCTGAATTATTGCCGCTTCTTTATGCGGCCGCGTATGACTTCTTGTTCTTTTCTCCGCTCCCTACCTTCGATTTTTTAAAAACAGATGGGAGATGGTACAGCCTGTAGCTTAATCAATGGATGGAGTCAAAGTATGTGTGTATTTTCCCGTCCTTGTTAACTGTCCGAATCACAGTTTACCATATCGAGTTGCTGTATTTTGCCGTCTAAATTACGGCTTAACTCCAGGAGTCGTCGTTGCATAAAATTTCTCGATCCGTCAACACACGATACGAGCTTCGATGGCATCGCCGAATAAGCTGGGAGCATCGCAAAGACGAGCATGTATGATGGAAGATGAACTGCTAAATCTAAATTGAGTATGGAGATGGTAAAATGTCTGGCATCAAGTTTCCCTCTCCCTCTTCTTTCTACAACCTTTCTTCTTTACAGCCACACCACCAGATTGAGATCGAAGCCCCGCTCTCTCACCCAGGAGGGGAAGAACAAAAAAAAAACTAAGTTATACATGCCCGTTGCCGGCTGACACACTAGCTACGGCCATCGGCATCGGCGCCATCAGCGACGGCCCGGGCGAGTGGCGGTGCTCGCCCTCGTAGGTCACCACCAGCATCGCCGGGTCGTCCAGGGCGCGCTCCACGTGCTTCCGGGCCGGGCACCCTCGGACTGTGCTGCATTTGTAGTAGCCACTGAAAACCAAACACAGAGAACAATCAGATCCTTGTAAATTGATGGCGAATTGCTCATCGAAATCTTGCTGGACTGGTGGGGAAAGAAATTTACCGTGGGTAAGGGGACCCCTTGATGGGCTTCTGCCCGTACTTCCTCCACGAGTACTCGTCCGCCGGGATGTCCGCGATCTTGGCGCTCACCGCCGGCACCCGGATCGTCGTCTTAACTCTGTTCTTTCTGCACAACGAGCAATCCCCGCTGTTAGAATTTATTTTCCTTAAAAACAAGGAAACTGCTATTTTTAATGCGGGTTCTTTCGACTCCCGCAGGGGATGTGGGAATGGTCAACGCACCTTCTCTTGGAGCAGTGGCATCGGCTGCCGGTGGTGTTGGCCTCGGAGTGCCCGCCGGCGCAGGGCTTCCTCTTGTGCCCCGACAGCGGCGGCTTGCCGGCGGAGACCAGGCTCCGGCCCTTGGACACGCTGCCCTCGCCGGCGGTCACGGACGAGAAGAAGGAGGTGGACGTCACGGACGTCGTCGCGGCCGACATGGTCAGGTTCGGCTTCGTGAAGTCCAGCGTCAGGCTGTGCGGGTGCGGCGAGACCGCCAGCGGCGCCGCCACCGACACCGGCGCCACGACCGTCAAAGGCGCTGCCGGCGGCGGAGTAGGGGGATGAGCCGACGCTGCAGGCGCCGGAGGGGCCGTCGGCGGCTCGACGGGGCCGCGGCGGAAGCGGGCGTGGCCGGTGCGGTCCAGGATGGATATCACCTTGCGGAACTTGGAGACGGCCTGGTCCGCGATCTCGCCGAACGGCTGCTGCTGCTCTGACCGAGGCTGATGCGGCTTGGTCGATAGGGAAGAGACCAGGAGCTCTAGGCTGCGGAGGCCGGCGGCGGCCGCCTCCTGGATGGCGAGCTGGTCGTCTGCGCGGCGCGGGGCGTAGCAGCCCATCAGGTCCACGGCCATGGTCGCCGGAGTGAGCTCGCCTGTTGCCCGTGCAGATCTTGGCTCGCTGTCTTGGTTGAGTTCTTGGTTTGGTTGGAGGTTGGAGGTGTGGATGGAGGCCATGGCTGCCTTTATAGGTGGAAATGGGGTGAGGAGAGGAAGATGCGAGTGAATTTTTGACAAATAAGACCACCTGCGCAGTGAAATGCTAGAAAAGACCACCTGCCAAAAAATTTGTCAAAAAAGACCCCTTGCCGCCTGGGCCAACGCCGGCATGTGTGCCACGTCACCCTGCCGCCACAGCCAAAGCCGGCATGTGGCTTGGCGGGCTTTTTTGCTTTTTTTCCTAAAGTTTATACAAAGCTTGTACGGGCGGAGGATGGTGGCAGGGTGTGCTTGCCGCCAACCCCGATGGCGGCAGGGTGACGTGGCACACCTGTCGGCTTTGGCTGTGGCGGCAGGGTGACGTGGCACACATGCCGGCGTTGGCCCAGGCGGCAGGGGGTCTTTTTTGACAAATTTTTTGGCAGGTGGTCTTTTCTAGCATTTCACTCGCGCAGGTGGTCTTATTTGTCAAAAATTCGATGCGAGTCAATGATGGTTGTCTCCTTTTCGATTTCCTCCCTCCAGTCTCTCAGAATGAGTTATATGCTCCTACCTGTCCTCTTTTGGGTAAGTGTCAATGTCACAGTATTCACATGAACACTGTCAGCATACTAATCTTAGTAATTGGGATTTGGGCGTGAGATCCTACTGGAGTATGATTTTTTAGACATTTGATTGTATCTATATGGGAAGTTTCAAGAATTTATCTACTATGATGTACGTTTTAGTTTTACACAACCAGCAATGCTACACGTACGGGCAAATATCTACGGAATTTTGGCTACGGACAGACGTGGAGAGCAGCAGTTAATTTGAGGCCCTGCAATCACGGATGACAGAACGACATGCACCAATCGAGTGGAACCACGTGTGTCCGTAACTTGGCTCCATAAAAGGGAGCCCGTAAGTCTAGCATTTTTGTTTACACAATTACACTGGGTTGTTCACCTTAGCATCCGGGATTTCCTTCCATATCCTAGAAATCAAGGGACTTCTACAATCACATGATAGTTGAGAGGGCCTCTTTAGAAAAAGGCACCCAATGCGGTGCGATAATGACATCTTCTTGGCCATGACCCACGAGATAGTGGACTTTGGGGATAAGAATAAACCTGTTTTTTAAATCCGTTATTGCTAGCATCATAGGCAGAGATAAGACAGAGAGGAAATATCATATGCTTATGTGTCTTGTGTCTTGGCTTCAAAGTCAACTATGGAGAGAGGTGATGTCCTGGGCATAATGATGTGTGCATTCCTATCTATTCTAAACAGAAAGAAAGTAGGCCATGATAAAAAGGAGCATTATTTCTTTCTCCCCTAGCACTAGCGGCACTATCCTCTTTGTGATACTCTTCCTTTATTATATTTATACATATTCTTTTTTGGTGATTGAAATTCGGTTGAGCCATTTGGACGCCGGCTCTGAGAACTTTCCCACCACCTCCGCTCTCTTTGTTTAGCCCGTTGACGGACTGTCTGAGCTGTGAGAGCTGGCGTATCTCTCGGGTGATCAGGAGTTGAATTATTTTCCATATCTTCCACGGGAAAACATTTTTTAGGTATTATTTTGTGTGTGCTACTGCTATTGTGCTAATCTATTTTAAAGGTGGGAGATGTGACGAAATTATACTTTTGCTGATTGAAAGATGGTGCACTTGCTTCATGGAATAAAAATTCAACGCAGCCGTTCACACATCGGAACAATTAACTACTGTAATACGTAAGCTTTTCCTAGTGGACGAAGCATGTAGCATGGTTGACACCGAGGGAAAAGAAGATGGGGTAAAATTTGAGAAAATGAATTTTGGTGATGGCTTCAAGCATGCACAACATTTTTTATAACTGAGCATCTTAAGGAAAGAAACTGCAAAAAAAAACGTTAGTGCACCATGCTTCTGAAATGTCACTTCAATTTACAGAAAAAGCAAAATACTCAAAAAAAAAAAGTTTCCTTACCACTCACATTTCTATGGACATTTTATTATAATTGGATCAAAATGCTATGAATAGTCTATGTATTATTTTGCAGATTATTGATTTGGTTTTTAACTGTAAGAATTCTTCTCCTTTGAAGATTATTTGCCTATGTATCCATTTGCTTTGTTTGTGATTGTCTCTATAGAGAATGAAGAGCATAGACATGTTTATGGAGAGAGCAGTTAATAATATTTTAATCCCACATACATGACCGTGCAATCTATGGATTCACCCTCCAACTCCTTAGGCATTCTACGAGTCCTACATAATTCTTGTACTTTTGCCCTTTAGATTTTTATTTTGTTGCATGCGGTTGTGTGCATACGAGCTATGTAGAGGATAGGCGTAAACTTATATGAATTGTAATGCTAACTTATGGAGTGAAGATCTGGTGCACATGGGCACTAGCGATCTACTTTTAAAAAAATCAAAAAACATATTTCTGGGTTTTAGAAAATTTTGATATTTGTTTGCATGTAGCCAACTATTATCCCAAAAACATGCAAAAAATCATGTCCAGATAATTGTAATTTTGGGCTACACAAAAATGAGAAACATCTAGATCTGAGTATGTTTTCAATCTACAAATTTTAACGGATTGTGTTATTTTTGTGTAGCCTACAATACAAATAATTTCGTAATAAAATTGTGCACGCTTGTAGGTTACATCATAGATTATGTCCAGATTTTTTTTATATTTTTTAAAACTTAAACTATGATATTAATTTTTTTTGTAAAATCCCAGAGATCACTGGAGCTCGGGAGCCGAAAACAATTTCCGCTTCAATAAGTCGTCCTTTGTTGAAAAAATGTTTTTATTTGCACGATGTTACAAAAGTACATTCCATCAAATCCACACAAAAAATGTTTTTCTTTCAATAAAAAATGTGGCATGCATCTAATCCTTGAGGAAAAAATATGCGAATCAAAGTTATGCAAAGGACCAAATATATGATAGCGTTTCATTACTTTTGTAAGATATAACATGCCATGACATATGATTCAGAGGGCTAAAATAGGGGAGCCGCTCCTTTTAAGATTCAGAGCTATTCACTGCTTTTTCTCACCGAGATGAGAAGGCATATTTTGTCAAACCGGCAGCAGGGTTTTCAACGATTCAGTCCCAGATCCGTGTTGCCCATTTTCGATGAACATTGACTATGGTATCTCCCGCGTGCATCATATTTCGAAACAAACAAAAGCAGACGTGTTAGCGAGCAAGTTTTGAGGGCGCTGCCGAGTTTACTTTGCCTTGCTAAAGCAGTACTCCTACTACTCTTTCTAGAAAGAATGGAGCTATGGACGACGGGAGCCGGGTCCTAGAGAGATAAAAATAGGTCAAACCAACAAAAGTCATCGGAGTGAGTAGTAGTAGCGTGGAGAAAATAAAAGTAGACGTGGTTATGAAGGCAGGTATACTGAGCGCGCACCCGCTTTTCTTGGTGCGTGGAGCCGGGACGACTTTGGCCGCCTGATCGAGGAGTGATGTGAGCTCATCCGTCCGATCCGGCGTGTTTGACCGTTGGGTGGCGGGCCCATGTCGGGTCACCGTTTCGTGTCGCGTTGCTGGCCGGTTTTGAAGAGCTGAGAACGAGGCAAAATAAAAGAAAATAAATAACGCGGAGTGATAATTATCTGCCAGCTTTCGAATTTTGACTTGGCAACGAACTATTACAACGATAGGTAGTTTGTGTTATCTGGTGCTCACTACCTTTTCAAATATAAGATGTTTTAGTAAACCAGTTAAGTTTGCTAAAATATTATAGGGAAATAGTGGGATAGCCACCATGATAGCTGTGCATATGTATTCCACCGTTGGATCTGGAACATACAATATGGTGGTCTCCAATTCTAACGCATATGCCACTAACGTCGTTACATAGAGAGCACAACATGCATCTTTCACTTTTGTTTCTTTTCTCCTCCACGCACACAGATGTTGCTTTGGTTTTGTTTTCATTCCATGCATGTAAGTGTTTTTGGTGGAGGGTCATATGTCAACTTTTGTTTTCTTTCAGAAGTCGCCACTAGGATTGTTTTTCATTCAATGCATGCATTCTCAAGGGGTGGGGCGGGTTTTGATTCTTTGATCGCATGTCAACTTTTGTTTTCTTTCCAAAGTTACCACTCTCCCGGTCCTTTTTTTGAATCTTTTCACTTATTGTGTTCTCTCTCTCCCCAAATGGACCAGCCACTTTTGTTTTCTTCTCGTCGCACCACAAGTTATTGTGAGCCTACTTTTGTTTTTCGACAACTTGCTTCTCTTCCCATTGAACACAAATCCCAAACGGGTGGTATAGAACTCCCAGCTTCTAACAAGAAAACAAAACCAGTGTTAAGTCATGCGACAATGGAGCTTTTGGAAACTTTCCAAAACCATTATAGCTTTTGAAAACTTTCCAAAACCAGTGGAGCTTGTGGAAACTTTCCAAAACAAGTGGAGCTTTTGGAAACTTTTCAAAACCGGTGGCGCTTTTGGAAACTTTCCAGGACACTATATGGAAACTTTCCAAAACATGGGATGCATGCATGGCCATACATGCACAAAAACAAAACATGTTGCTCTATTGGTTGGACGGAGACCGTTTTGCTAGCTAACGGTGGCATTTCTAGATGTGATCCCGCGGAGCATGTGCTCCCCATCATCCGACGACTCCGGCGGTATGCACAGCTAGCCGGGTGGCTAGCAAATCCGCGTCGAAATATTATATATCCGAAAACAGAGTGATACAGAATTGATGCTATCATTGTGACGACCTCAAATTTGATAACAAATTCGAAGTGCCCGTTATGTATTCCACCGCAATCCCAGAATCATTGTTGCGATATACATAACGTAGTTGGTAACCAGTTCCATAGACATTACAATACGATGATTCAAATACAATGGTCATATAGACCAAGTCATATTACAACACAATATAGCAGCGGAAATACCGTCTTCGGCCCATGCCTTCTCCCTACAGGCAATTGGCGACTCACGGAGACGAGCTTAGTTCTGGTACTCTTCTTCATACCCTTCCTCCGAGTATTCCTCCCCATAGTCTGGCCAAGTTGATAGCCAGGGACACAGCCGTGAGTACATTGGATGCACTCGCAAACCATCTTATAAATGAAAGGATGAAGTAGATATGCAAGGTTGGATATAGTGGACTAAGCACTAAGTTGGTTTGCAAAAGCTAGTTTTATTTCCCAAGAATGCTCATTTGTAGAAAAGAGGTTTAGTTCTCTAAGTTCATTCTAAAGAGGAACTTCAATGTGTCAAGATCAAGGTCAAGTCATGTCAATTCAAATTCAGGTCATTCACCAAGTTCACCCTTGTTATTTTTAGTTTTGACAAAAGCCAGGTAGAGTTTGCCAACCGTCCATGACCGAGGACTCGGCTATTCGAATAGTTTGAAAACCTCTGCAGAGGGGTACACTTTACCCACAAGATTCGATACATCTGCCGGGAGAAATCCACGGTTCGCTATACACAAAGGTATGCGGGTTTCAGATAATCAAACAAAGTCTTTCACTTGCTCATCCTAGTATAGGATCCTTCCCTAGAGCCCGGGATACGGACTTCCCGCTCCGGCGCCTCTAGTTCTGCCCATCCCGGGTACCGGGTTAGTGAATCCACTTGGTCAAGAAGTATCCGCCCATGGAGTCCTCCCATGAAGATTTAATACAAGACCTCCCATACTAAGATAAACAAGCTACGGATTAAGCCCCTTCCCATATAGGGGTAACGTGGTTGTACGGTATAATTGGCACCCATGTACATCACTCGTTGTCAATTGAGAAATACATTTCATAGTTCTTAGTCGAGATTATTTTCTTTCATAAAGCCATCAGGGAGGAGCAATCTCCCATTTCAAGTTTAACTTTCAAGTCACCACCGTTCAAATGGGGTTCCTCCAGAGGTAGCCTCAACTTTTATTAGCGACTAAGCAACTACATTGAGTGATAGTCCTACTACTATGGTTGGATAAACTCAGCTTGATGCTCTTGATAACCAAGACATCAATATGCTTCTATCATTCTACTCTAGCAATTCAATCATGCAATTTGCTTCTATCAATCTACTCTAGCAATTCAATCATGCAATTTACTTAAAACAAGTGGAATGCAATATTAAAACTAGGTAGTGGGAGTATGAATCAAAAGATGGCTTGCCTTGGTTGGCAAAGTGTCCGGGGTTTTCTTCTTCTTCTTGATAATAATAATCCCCTCCAATATCCTCCTCGGCAACACTAGCGTCTAATAACGAATAAACACAAAGCACACCATCACTTCACCAAACCAACAACACACCAAGCACACACTTTTGTTGGCTAACCAAGCATTTAGGTTGCATTGCTATGGGGTTGGATGGTAAGTTTTCCTTCTAAGTTTTTCTTCAAGTGTGCAAGCTAGTTACTCTATTAAGTAGCATAAGTGGTTCACTTGTGCAGCAGTGGAGGTGATTTGGGGTTACTAAGACAAGTTTAAGTGGGATGGGTTCACTAAGTGAATTGGTAAAGAGGGCAATTAATTCTAAGTGTGCACTATTGATCTATCATTTTATGCTAACCAATAGGTTTGGGTTAGGGTCTAAATGGTCACACTAATATGGTTTGGGTAGATTAGTGTTGACTAACAGTAAGAGGGGTCATTAGTAAGTTCACATTTTAATTTTCATGATTTTTGATAGCTTAAATAATTTTCTAGAAATCTTTCATTAATTTAACAGCTAGGGTCACACTATTCATAACCATTTTTATTCTTAACTGATTTTGAAATCTAACCAGTACTATTGGATAGAGTATTTTCTAAGCTTTCCAACGAATATTTATTTGCTAAATTTGGACTTATAAAACTCTAGGAAATTGAATTTGAAAATACCATTTGAAACAGTTTTGAAATAAAAGAAAAGGGCGGGAATTAATTAAAAACGAATCGGGTTGATTTCTAATCAAACGGGCCACGCCTGAGCAGACCCCGAACGGGCCGGCCCAGAAAACGTTTCGCTGCGGGGCGGGGGAATAAAAACGGGACTGACAGGTGGGGTCGCGATGTCAGATCTAATTACGAAACCCGAATCGGTAAGTTACCGTCGGATCGCGATCTAACGGTTCACGATCATCTTCTTCCTCAGTCACAGCGGGGGCTCACCTGCGCGCAGAGGTGAGTGTTCGACGGCGAGGGCGAGGCGTAGAGGAAACGAAACTCGACGGCGACGCTCGGGATCGGCTGCGGTGCTCCTCCTCCTCCGATTCCCTGCAGAAGCTGGCCTCCAGGTGGTCGGACGGGGCGGCGCTCCGCCCGTCCAGTACTGCGCCGGCGAGGTCGGCTACGGCGAACTAGGGCACGAGGGAGTAAGCGGCGATGTCTGGGAGGTAGAGGGGAGTGCGGTGCGTTGCTTCGTTTGATCGCCGGGGGTTTATATAGGCCGAGGCGGCAGGGACAAGCGCGGCCAGAAGCTCGACGCTGCGGGGGTCCTGGCGGCGTTGCAAGCTCGCTCCGGTCACGGCGGCCACGCTCGCGTGCTGGGGAGTTACGGGGTCGGCCGCGGGGGACTGTGGGTCGCCTCTGGCGCCTTCCAGGCGGTCGGCATCGCGCGGGACAGTGGGTTCCTGGGAGGGGGTCCTGGGCGTGTTTCTCCTTCTCCCTCCTCTTCTCACGGCTTGGGTCGGGGCAGAGGGGGCTGGGATCGGTCGAGGGGCGGCCAGGGGGCATGGCTACAGCACTTGGCCGAGCCAGAACAGTGCTGCACCAGTGAAATTCGATCTGGTTTGATTTTCTTCTGCAGGTGTTCGACGAAATGCTTACAAGAACTAAAAATTCGAATTTTTCAAATTTGCCACTTTGGGTGCTCATCATATTGGATAAGGTACCCTGGCATATTTTTGTTCTGGAGAAATAATGAGTTTTGCAAGAATTTATATTTCAAATTTGAAATGGTTTCTGTTTCAGATTCAAACTTTGGCTCAAGTTTGAGTGGTGTTCTGGTTTGAAATTTTGGTAGATCTTTGTTGGTTGAGTTAGTCCATAACTTGGTTAAGCTCAACTAGTTGGCCAAACAAGAAGGTGAGCTGCAGATTTCTTAATATAAGGGCTCAAAGTGGTGTAGTCATTAACAGTTTCTAGATCATATTAACTTTATCTCTTTCTTACCTATTTTTATTTTTGGTTCTTTTGGTTCCTAATATCTTTCTTAGTTGTTTCT